>CM067344.1:6724836-6831316 GCA_034190875.2 Urechis unicinctus
CAAGCTGCATCTCATAAACTTCGAATTGAGAATCGTTGCAGCCACAACATATCAGACAGTAGATGTACTCTTATTCTCTGACATGTAAGAGCTAATTGTTGTCTTATGACTCGAGGAGTAATTGGTGGCTGCAAACCATCTAGCTCTACCGGCATTCATTTAATATCAAAAGCCATTTACTGCGAACACATTTTTATGCTTGTAACAAAGTTAATGTTTACCAAAGTATTGTAACTTGGATATATATTTGGTGGTAGTTGCCAAGCCAAAAGAGTCAATGCCGCGTCATGGGATTGTAATTAATGACCCAAACCGGCATTTTTAACCTATTGTAGCAATAGGGTGTCAAGTCTGGAATGACCCATGCATCCCTGTTGATAATCTCAGCTAGGAGTTATTTACCCCATATGCAGACCGAAACCTGCGTAAGCCGCGTTATTAGTTACAATGACCACAAAGTTCGGAGCACTGGTGGTTGAAGCGCATGGAAATCGCGCCGGATAAAGCTTGATTGAATACAAGGGACAATATTATGTTGGATAATCAGCATATCTTAGCGTATCCATGGCAGTTGCTGCACCGAAAAATGACAATTGAGCGCTATTTTATTAGACTTAGCTGAATGTTGCTTGATGCGACTTGGACACAGTTCAGCTTTTGGCGACAAATTTACAGAGATGCCGGTTAGGATACGGTGCAATAAGATATTTGGCGCGTTTCTAGGAGTGCTTGCCGGATGATATTATGTTGCCAATTGCAAGGTAGATGTGACAGAGACCAACTAAGGCAAACGCTGAAGCATATAGATGCTGATTTTTCAGAGCAAGAACTCCAGAATGAATATCGCCGATAATAATGGCTGAGTGGTTAAGGCGTTAACCTGAAGTTCCGATGTATGTCCGCGTGGGTCGAACCCGACCTCTGGTAAAGTGGTCTTTTTGGCGACGTAATAATCCTATTCAACGGGCCAAGGACATGTGTGGTAATATATGTTACTTGACAGTAATTATAGAATTGCAACTTGAATAATTAAATGCATTATAAATATGTGTTTGTTATGGAAGAATGATCAGTATTTTTCGGTCCAATTTGCAATGCATTTAACGTTCCAATGAATGAATACGAGTCAGGGTGTAGCGAGGAGGGGACACAATTCGACGGAAATTAGCTAAATTGTTCGTCTGTATTATGAACGGACTTTGAAGCAATCACGACAAATGTTTCTTTCAAAGACGATTTCTTTATGATGAATTTTTCGTGGGTCACCGATTTTAGATTGTGAGTAATAAGTATGTAATCCTTTAGTATTATTAAAGAGTACCTGGTATTGTGCGGCGATACTTTTGGAATTACATTAACCATTTATCAGTAACATGTGTAATAGTGTTACACAAACATTGTAATACTCTTACACTAATCTTCAAACATTTTACCCCTCCCATATAAATACAAGCTAAATGATATCGCTTACTCTATTCCCACAGGAAATAAAACAACTTGAAAGTATCTGTATTTAGCTTGAGCTTGAATTGAACAATCGAGATTGGTTTTCTCCTCGGAGAATATCAAATATTGGAGAACAAGTCGCAGATTACAGATTGGTTTTGATGATGTAGTGGAATCGTCTTCAAGGGCAAGATGTGCACGAGTATTGTCCTTTGAATAATTTTGAGCTACGCAAACCAAATGCCAGTGTTATATTGACACCCATTTAAATTTTGAGCCAAGTGTTGGCTTAAGACTTTTTTTCAGTACATTAGGATCTATTACATGAGCAGATAATGATGCGTAACGTGCCTTTTTGAGGGTAATACAACGAAATAAATCGCTGAAAAACAGTGCGTCATCAAGAGTTAGTGATGCGACCCCAGGAAGCCATCCAATGAAAAACGAGCTCATGTCATTATATGCGGTATTGCTTTCGGACGAATTGGTGTTTGTTACCGTGCCCAATTATCTGTCGACTCTGTTAGTCATCTCTGTTAGAACGAATGATATAATATTTTTCATATAATGATCAAGTAAACTAATATACCTGATTTGTCTGTCGGCCTCGCGACTGAATCTTCTTCTTTTTTGAGACCCCCCATGCAATAACAAACCACATAGATATCTTACACGTCGCTAATTGGACATTCATTATAACATAGTAGGCTGGTTAACAGGGTAAGTTTTTGCAAAGGCTCAGAATGAGCACCATCATGCAAAAGTGGTGAATTTGGTGAATATAGCAAGTATGTTCAAGGCTTATTTCCGTTGCACAAAACTGGCTTTACGCATCTTCCAGGCGCCGCCAATTAAACCATGACTGAAGTCGTTAAGTTAGAATTGTCAATACATGGATACCGATGAGTCTAAAATGTGATCGGAAAGGTATAGTTGTCTTTATAAGATTTGTAAAAGTCTGAGATAATATTGCTAACAAACGGTAAATCACCTGCTCGGTTCAGTATACGATTAAGCTGAAAATTGCGGATATTCTGTTTTATCCGCTCAAATTGTCGCAAGTGACTTAATCGTTAGCATGATGCTTTAAAGCTGTTCTTCATCATTTACCATAATGATAAATAATTGACTTCATGAAGCATAATTTTCAATATAAATTACGTAAAAAATAGCATAATTTGTTATCTTGTGTTGCGTTTTTGCTGATGCGATTTGACAACTTCATTGAGCGCAGTCTGCCCGTTTATCTGAGATGTGTTAAAATGCTGAAGCTAATTTGGCGAAGACTATAACTGGCTTAATTTAGTGTTGATCTGACAGTTACACGTCATTTCTACCTACGGTGTTAGATATGATAACAGCTTAAATACAACCAAAGCCCCAATTATGTTCTTTCAATAACCAAGCGCCACAGAATCGCTTCCTATTGTGCCTGGTAACGCTATAACTGCGTTGACAGCATTTCTTTTAGTCAATTTCAGTAAAAATTATACCGTAAATTTGACATACGTCTGGTCAGCCGCTGCTTCCCACATTGGATTATAGATAGCCATATTTACGGCGTGATTATCAAATTAATTGTGTCTGTCACTAAAATCAGAAGGCATTCAAATTAGTGTGTTTTATCGACAGGTTGTTTCCCAATGCAATGAATTACGACACGAGTGCTCAATATTCGTGATTGTTACCTCAGGCCTCAGGCGATAGTGACAAATGGGCAAGCCTGGATGATGAAATGACTTCAAGGTTGCAATATATTTCGTGCAGTAGACTGTTACATGAAAACTTCTTCTTAAGTAAGGAAAGGATAGACGATTTTAGGCTTTGGGGCATGTTTAATATCCCGTGATGCGGTTCTTTGTTGCAGTTGCGATCTCGTTAGTTCATGCACATTAACTGCCAAGTAATTGTGAATTATCCTGATGCCCTTGACTTTTATGAAGTGCATTCTAGCAAGCCATTGTGATGATATATAATATCAATCAACTGTTGTCTGAACAGCTAGAGTATCGTGCAATATAAAATCGATGACAATAGTAACAAGATTATCTTATTAAGGTCATTATATTTGTTTCGGGTTTTTTGTTACACTGACTTTCAAATGCGTGTATTCCTCAACCAATCACTCTAGCTTGTTGATTGTACTGACGCACGCTTCATAACCGCCCAAGCTGAAACAATTCTGATTCAAGCATTATAGACTCGAGCATATATACAGCAGGTGTTCAAAGGTTTACCTTGTGACAACCGCAGAAGGGAAATGTACTCTTAGGAATTGATATTATCCAAAACGAAAGACGAAGAGGCTTCTTCCAGAGTAATCAATAGCAGAGATATTCCTAACAAATCATCCAAGACGATAATAGTATGATTCAGCGAGGTGTCGCGTTAACATATCGCTACTACAGCGTGATAAATGAAGGTGATAGCATCGAGAGCACTAGAGGATATCAAGACCCTTTGCCCATGTACCTTGTCCCATCCAAGCACCCCATTGTGAACACGCTCCGTTTGTTATTGCCACCAGAAGTCATTAACCTGCGGACGATCGGAGAGCCTAGATGCTGATATTACTACTTCAAGGTAGCAATATATTTTGTGCACTGGACTGTTAAATCAAATATTCCGCTTAGTAAGTTTCTCCAAGGGTTTATTATCGGGTCTTGGCCTTGGGCTACGATTTATAAACTGCGAATCGTTTCCATGCCAAGTACGATGATTGGGTGGTGGTAGATCATGTTCGTCTAATGACTGTTTCGAAAATAAGTGTCCACTACGCTGCTTCAGTCGGAGCTATTACCATGAAATAAATTACTATACAACTGGTATTGTATCAATACATGAACACTATCGGTGAGTGTCACAGTACACAGATTGTTTCCCATCCTTTACAGACAAATGCGTTGCACTGATGTTTATGATTTCCTTTTTCATTTATCGAGAAATGATGATTCACTATTCAGACATCAAGCACGCTAAAATATCTGAATATTTCCCAGAATCAGTGGTGACACAATTTTGAACAAAACTGATTCCTCACTTTGAAGTACGTCTCCTGAGATACTTCTCCAAATGAGTGCCATTGTTCTCCCGTAGCTTAGTTTTGCAGTATAAAATGTTGCAAACGCAAAATCACTGGAGAATATATGACGTCCATCACATTATAGCCATCGTAAGTGAACTTGCGTACATCACGAATCTCCTTGAATATCTCAACACGTATATCGTATTTGAAGCACAATACTGCTTCCATCTACATTTACATGAGTAATACCAGGAGAGGATTTCAAGGTCGGAATTCTAAAGTGATTAGTTTTCTATCTGACGTACACATATTCCACCGTGCCATCAAATTACTAACAGTTAAACGATGCAAATTGATATGCAGCTTGCATTTTCACATGCTGTTTACAAAGTGTTTTCCCTTGCGTTTACGGAAGGTTTCAACATTGTTAGCCATTTAAGCTGATTATCCATTGCTGTGAATGGCTCAACCAGCCCGTGCAAAGGTGCACTGCTATTTTCGCAGTGTAATATCACGTATGCTTTACATAATATAAAATATAAATATAATGTTGTCAGCATAACCCTTTTACCCATGTTAAGAAACGACTTCAATGGTGCTTGATAGAAACACCCCAGCGATTTTCAAGTTTTCAATTACATACGAGTGACAGGCCATATTAAGTGTGCTGTTTAAACCCATGGAGATGAACCATTTCTCGATCGGTCGGCTTGAATTCGAAGATAGCATAAAATCGTTTACACATGATTACTATAATTGAGCTGCGTTATCCCATACATCTATAATTTTGTCATATTAATAGCGAATAAGACCAACACAACTTGCAATACCATATTACATAAACGCATCGCATATTTAACATGGAACAATTGGCTGAAATACACAAATCATTACATGTGTCATGTTTCTGGATAACTATCAAATATGCCAAAATTACAATATTGGGCACAACTACATGAAATTATAGAACTGTTCATTTATTTATCAGTTGGTCAATATTACAAGAATACGTTGGCTTAATCCAACACCTGCATGGGTTCCCCTGTGACGTCATATAATATACAATCAGGACGGCTATATTTCTAGACCATCGCCATACATAGGTGCTGGCTAGTAGGGCTGTGGCAATGTGTACCCTAGGCTGGAATATCGTTCACCTGGACTACAATGATAAGCAGTCTGCTATATACATATTGGCAAAACATAAATATTTTTATCATTTGATATTTCATATGCAATGGGGATGTAGAAATGCACCCAGATAATCCTCAGGGTTTACCAATAAACAGGTATAAATCGCCATTTGACAAAACACACCAAAAGTGCAAAGAGAACGCTAACTATGCCTATTAATAGGCCTGTAGACTCCTGAATCAGATGATCCTAATTGGATTCAGAGTAGATATACTAGTTTAAATGTCTATGTGGCTTGGCTGCATGTTACTCAATGTATCCACTGAGAAGAACTGTTTATGTCATCATGTACAATCAAAGGTCAACGACGGCTACGGGAATATGTCTCTCGCTTAATTAGTGATAGAAAGGTGAAAGATAACATAACCGCACCCAGTCACTAATGAATGTTCGAACTTTGATATATCAGAAGCAAAAATAGCTTGCAATAGCCGCAAGGTAATTAATTACAGTTAAAGAACGTAGTGTCTGTGAAACACAGGCAACATGTTTAAGCTTGTTCTGTACCCGGCCTGCTATGTTTTCTAATTAACGACACAAACTATTCAAGTGGTAAGAAATGGCTGGGGTGGCAGTGAATGTTCTTGCTTTTATATATGAGTACACAGTACACAAATCATAATTAATGACGTTTGGAAGTATTTAGTTCCAAACGACAAGCTTAATCTAAGTGTGCATTGGAAACGATCAGGTCGTGGTTCATATTTGCAATGATAATAAGGGACAAAGGATGGGGCCACTAAATAGCATCCTTACTCATCCATATTAATGCCCTGCTCAATTATATTCTACGCTGCACTGAACTGTTTTCCCGCGGGATATACAAACCTTGAACGTATTTGTTTGTAGCTTCAGGACGGAATTAAACGAAGATTTGACCTTAGATATAAGAACATATATGGCCCAACATCAACTAAGGATAAATCTGGAGTTCTATTGCTGATAATTTGTGGAATCTATGATTAAGGCTGATGATGTCGTGGAATCGTCTTATACGAGAAGATGAACATGAGTACAGCCCACAAACATGCGCCACAGTCACCTTTATCCATCACCGCCGTGATATATCTTCATTGTTGAAAGCGATACAAACTCGTATAATGCTATTACTATTCATTCACGGCCCCTCCCAAGGTTTTATATAAGCCACAGAAGTGAGCATGCTAAATGAATCCAGATGGTCGAGTGTTTAATGTGTTGAACTTTTGTCCAAAAGTTTGTATACCAAAGAGGGTTCGAATCCTACTTCTAATAAAAAATTTTTTTTTACGACCATGCATTCAAGCATGAGCAAAACAAAATAATGGGGTGAAATGGATTTATATTTGCCATCTGCTTCTCACATTGGATCATGGAACGCTATTGGATTCCAATGCATATGATGTGTATTCAGTCTGAATTTTAGCAGTGAAACACATTTTTCAAAGCAAGTGCGCACACTTGCTATATTTAACAAGTGAGAACACAATATCCATAATTTATTGCAATTAAAAAGCTAGCCATTGACAAATTCACAGATATAACGGTTATATAGCTGTGCAATAACATATCAGGGTGATTGCCGGATGATTTCATGGTGTCAATTGTAATGCGGATGTGAAAGAGACCAACTAAGGCAAACACTGAAGCATACTGTCAGTTACTTATGTTTATTTGTCAGGGCTAAAACATTATGATATCAGACCATAATGGCCGAGCGGTGAAGCATTGGACATAAGTTCCGATGTATGTCCGCGTTGGTTTAAACTGCACCGTTGGTAAAGTTGTCCTTTTTGTGACAGAATAATTCTACATGAGGTGCGCAAGTCATATGTTGTGATATATGTTTTTAGATAGTTATTCTGGAATTGCTACTTCAATAATTAAATGCATTATAATATTCATGTGACGCCATATAATGCCGGATATAACGCTTTGTGTTTTAAAACATCTATCATTTAATATAGAAATGCAAACCACAATATGCTTGTTATGGCTGAATGATCAGTATTTGTCGCCGCATTGGCTAAGCATTAAACGTTCCAATATATGAATACGAGTCAGGGTTTAGAGGGGAAAGAGACAATTCGACGGAAATTAGCCAAATAGTTCGTCTGTATCTCGGACTGACTTTGAAGAAATCAAACTTAAGACGATTTCATTAGGACGAATCGTTACGTGGGTCATCGATCTTAGATTGTGAGTAATTTGTATGCTATTATTTATGTACTATTAAGGTTGACGCATGAGCCCTTGATATTGTGCAGTGATACTGTTGGAGTTACGTCAACCATTTATCAGGTAACATGGGTTGACCTCCTATCGCACAATTTCTACAGTCTGTCTCTGTCTATAAACATGCACTATATATATATATATATATATATATATATATATATATATATATATATATATATATATATATATATATATATATATATATATATATATATATATATATATATATACATAAATATATATATACATAATATATATATATATATATATATATATCTAGATATGTATATATATAAACATATATATAAATATATATATGTATATACACAAACACACACACATATATATATACATATATTTATATGCATGTATATATATATATGTATGTATGTATGTATATATATATATAAAATACATAATATATATATATATATATATATATATATATATATATATATATATATATATATAATATATATATATATACTATTACGTCTGACTCATCGTAGGGCAAAGACTCCTCTAGGGCAAAGAGCCTCTAGTCTCTGAGAGATAAAAGCTATTAAACACGGGCACGTACGTCCAGTCATTCGCGTCAGTAAATAGGCTTTTTTTCTGCGGATGAAACACAGAGACCTAAATTAAAGAAATGCACCCAAGTAACCCATGATCAGACTGAGGTATGCAGCAAAAAGAGGATTACGGTTGTTAAACATTGTGAAACAACAAACGTGTGCCAATCGGAGGGTAATCCCTTCAAATGGCTCTTCGAGAAATAGCAAGACATTTTTATAATTGGGTACGATATTAATGCTCTACCACCACATCATAAAATTATATACGAGTCACCATGGTGATAAAACTCAGTCAAGTTCTCGTACGAGAGAGCAATCTTCTGCTTAATCAATCGCATGCGATGTGCATGCTATAATGGGATTGGGTGTGTCTGTCAAAGCAAAGTCTGGTCCGTACTGCATGTCATGTTTAGGAGATATACGAGCCGAATTTTCCACCTTATGATGTTCTGATTCAATGATATGTATCACTTCAGCAGCAATGGTTGAACAACGGCGATTAGTCACATTAATAGCCTTAGTTTAGCAGTGTTACGTATAATCACACTGCAAAGCTAATCAAACGAATTATATAACATTTTAATTAATTAGTTAAATCATCTTCTGACGATGACTTGAAATGAAATTCAAAATTAGATAGAAACCCCTCAGTTTAATCTGACCAGGAACTATTGGATCGGAAATACAAATCAATGGTGAATCTCTGCATTAAATTCGGTCTATAATCATCAGCATATCGCATCGAGCAGGTCGCAAAACTAGTACACTACCGCCGCCCATTTCAAGTAAGAACTAGCTGTGAAGAAACTACTGAGCTACCTTTGATCCCCACACAGTGGTCACGGTTAAGACCTGTATCACTCCAGCCAAGTTGTACGGTTCATCTTCTGTGACATAGTAAATTGGAGCGTCCTACGCGCCCTCTTTCTCTAGCTCGCCATACCCGATTCAGATAGTAGCTCGATATGCATACTAATATCGTGTTCGCTTACGCCACTGCCAATGCGTTAAAATGAATATCCCTGAATTATGAATAAATGTGTCACATCGATTGTCTGATTCTGAGACACGCTGCCAAACCGTGTAATGTGTGAGGTATAGTTTCCTGATCTCTAGTTAAATATGTTATATATTTCCCGTACGTTCCAATATGCTGTATCTTTCTCGTTTGCTTTGATATTCTATATTCGTCCCGTTTGTCCCAATATACTATATATTTACCGTTTGCTTCAAAATGCTGTATCTTTTCCGTTTGTTCCAATATGGTATATCATTTCCGTTTGTTACTAACTTTTTAATATTTACCAGACGTTATATACTAATGTTGCTCACCCAGGTTATTTAATCAATTTTCCGTCAGACAAAACCACATTATGTTTAGACGAAGCACGGTGACTGCCTGCAAATTAATTTGATATTGGTTACATAACATTGTGGGAGCCTATCACTTAAACGAGTGATCAAAAGAGCCTGTTACAATATAGCATGTTTGGTAGCGCTCGTGTAGATCCTATTCCTAATGGATTGTTCCTGACTTCTCGTTGTGAGTCATTATGATTATCAAACTTAAATGCTACATCCAGAAGAAACTGGGCAAATAATCACTCATTAATGCGTATGACATGAGAACTGCATCATTTGCATTGCTAACTACTAATCTGCATTGCAAAGTACACACATACATGACAACGCCTGTCCTCTTCTCGTACTGCATGATAGTATGGTATCATTAATATTTGTTTGTGCTTTAATAAAATGCTTATTTACTACTAGAAGGTCACTTAACAGACACCACAGGACTTGATATGCGGTGGTAAATATCCCTTAAGGGGTTTCCAGCTGCAGCATGAGGCCCCTATTCATGAATTATGTATGCAAATGGCACTGGATTAAGTTGCCTCAGTAGCAAATTACCAGCATCGCTACAAAACCATGTTATGCTGTATTATGTTTACGACGTATGGAAATCCCTCCCGAAAAAGTCTGATTTAACGCAAGTGGCACAATGTGAATGGAGAAGCAACATATCCTGTCTTATCCATGACGCGGCTGATGTCATAGTTTGTTGAACCGCAAAATGGGTAAAATGAGTGCGATTTAATTGTGTTAGTTACGGTTGCTTGGTGTTATTTAAACACAACATAGCTTTGTTATGCGTTTGTTCCAATTGTATTACGTTACGAGTGTAAGAGCATGTCAACAATCTTAGTAATAGTATTGATCAATCAGCCTTATGATGCGTACAGGGAACTGGCTGCTAGAGATAAACGCTGGGGAGTAATATACCGCCGCTAATTAATTTAATGATTCATGTGTTAGTTGATTTTGTATTACTGAACCAAAATATGAAAAGTGAACGAAACAAATACACGTTGAACATATGAAATAATTACAAGTTTATTCATTTTGTAGCTGAGATCAACATAATTTGTGCTTATGTCGCCTGACATCAAGTTGGGCAAAGACAAGGGCTTGCCGCTTTGTGACTATCTAGATGTTATTTAGTATTCTAATCATGCACGTTGTGCTTTTAACGAAGCACTGTAAAGTGCAGCCTGAGGCTATGGCCGAAACGAACTAAGTGACAGTATGGCATGAAGATATGCATTGAGTAATGACAATGTAATTTTGCCGCAACGATTAAGCAGATGCTTATGTGGTATCGCTTCTTGTGACCTAACATGTGTTCAGCCTCGTTATTTTGAAACATGTGCTCAACGTTGATAAACATTGCCCACATTACGAGCCTCGACCAAAAGCTGACGTTACCGAAATAAAAAAGCTATTCCCCATGTGACATGCTGTCATGCCTTTGCTCAAGGTTGGTGAACACAATTAAGCCTCTAAGACATGTGTATGTAATAAATATGGCAATGCACGAGTAGTTTATAGGATCTAAAGAGGGTAACAACAAATGCGTCCCTGTCGCAATGTGCGACGTGTATGCATAAATGTATAAAAAAAGTGGAGTGGAGTAAAATTAAACACTAAAAGCACAACATATAAAACTGACTTACAGGTGGGGGTTGTACGTCGTCAATATATTAATTGATTTGATGGTTACAGTCTCGACAAAATGTAACCCTTTAGGTTCGTAAAGGAATTCGCAATTATAAACGAAAACTCCCTACCCGTCGGACGTAGGTGTGGATACATTTCGTTCGATCCAGTAGAAGCCTTGTACTGTTTTCAACCTTGTTTGTGCAATAAGAATGACGATATAGGACCAGCGGCTCACACGCTTCTATTTAGTCAAGGGGTCGAGGCGGGCGGGTCCAGGAAAACGCAGCACCGGCATCGAACACGCTTGTGCTTCATGTTCCATAGATATGTCATCTATCGTGTGGATGCGTTTCAAGTCATATCTAGCGATCGGCATATCTTATTAGATTATGAATTATTAATGGTTGAAGATCGGGGCTTATGTAAGGCGCCAACCACAATGATATAATGGCTATACTTCCGCTGTAGAGACTTGATGATACATGGAGTGCCATCACGACGCGGCTGACATTCAATATAGCTATCAAACTATTCGCTATATTCTCACATACGGTACCAAACTATGTACCAAGTACATTTTGGAAATCAGTCGTGTTCTTGCTATGAGGTTTGGTCTTTATCTATCCTCTGTGATGTGCTCCTATGACGTCATAAATGGCCAATCAGGGTTCTGTTGTCCATAAATTGCAAATAGATAAGCATTAAGTATTTGGTGCAGCTGATGTTTGATACTCAGAGGCGCAGGAGTATAACTGAGGATTTGCAATTTAGATGCTATGATGATGCATAATAAATTAATGACTCAGTTGGCCCACGGTCTCTTATGCTGGGAATAGTGCTACACTGTTGCATGAGTTCAACACAACTTTAATCTAACAAAACTGTCTAAAGGTCACTAACGTGAACTTTGCCTAATGTCCTCGTTTGATTTTGATATCTCAAGTGCCTATTGTGGCCATAATATTATTTGCTCCATCAACTTCTGTCTCATAAAGGATGATGTGCTATAGCCTAAATTAAAAAAAAAGTAACTAGTTTTTAGCGAACAGATTGCAACGAAAATTGAATATGGATTGTATGATGCATCGTCGCAATTTTAGAACATCCAGAGAGAGTCACTGGTCAAAGATGACACTTATTAACGTTTGTCTTTCATTTAATGGTGCAAGGTCGTGTAAAGTGGCTGAATGTTGCTTTATAGAGCGAATCCGTTTGCTACCAATTCGTTATGATGGGCTGCACATATAAGGTAGTATGGACAATAAATTCAACCTACAAAGCTCAAGTGGCGTATTGCTAATGGGAAATATTTAATTTGCGCAGGCGATCATTGTTTCAAGAACTTCAAAATATGTTGAATAACATTTTATGTTGTGTTATGGTAACGTGTCAAATATAAATATGACATAAAAGAGTTACATAATTCTCCTCTTAAAAAGAGAGCTATAAGTGCTTCAGTAGAAACTGGGGTACTGATACGTCGGACCGTTTCCGTTAAAGCTTCCGAGTGACGAAAATCGCCCATTTTTCGAGGTCGTCCAGTTTTCACCTCCATTGCCAATTACAGGTTAATAAGGAGACAGAAGCAATCAAGTGACTGGATTGATAAGCCTTTGTTAAAAAACCATTTGAAACTTAGGTGTCTTAACTATGTTTCGGCTTTGTTTTCATGCATTACCGTCTGAACTTAGCCCATACTCCGGTTATGTGACTTGTGGCCGACAAAGCTCATATTGGTCTATTTATGCGCCTAGCTGTGCTGCTAGATTAAATAACCTACTGTAATCAAGCTCATTAGTGAGCTAAGAACACATCATATAGTCGACTTTCAAAGGAAATTGCTTCAATTCATTATCTAGTCTTGAATCCAATGGCTGACCAAATGCATGCAAAAATCCACTATTGAAAACTTCATGAGCAGAGTAAAAAGCATAACCTTTAATAAAATGCGACAATTACCGGTGGTCGTTACGATCGATTTGTTCATGAGATATAACTTGGCTCAAAACATCACTGTGAACATTTGATGAAGTAAATGACTAAACGTATAATAATGAACAACGCTTATTAGTAACAAACTAAACGACTATATAGCGAACTAGTCTTGAATCTGCGAATGGTCCTTTCAAAGGCTTTATTCTTGTGGCATTATTCGATTATAATATAAATTGCCTTTGAATTACTTTTAAGCATCAAACTGCGATTTCCAATTTAATGATATGATGAATGCGTTAAACTTGATTCTGAACAGTAAAACAGCTTGGCAATTTCATACGTAAGAAGCGCCCAATGCTTTGATTTGATTCTCACATTACTTAATTAAGCCGACAAAACAGGTACGATATGAGAAGCAATAGGGATTCTTACTACTTCAGCGATTGCTTCTAAGAGTAGACTGCATATCTTGGTACGAATGATTACGCTTAAATGACAGAAAATGCGCAAAATTTATTATATCTAATAAAACTCCGGCAAACAACCCTACACTGAAGACGCAAATGTGTCCACAATGTGATACCGAGGGGTGGGTTGGAAGTGTTTTTGACTACACATCTCTTTCATTGTCCATATATGATAACTTATTACCATGATTCCAGGGATAATATTATGACGATTACCCGTTGTATCCCGGCTGCGGCATGATGTATAGATGGCGGGACAATTGAGCCCAATGCAGGCAGAGACAATATGTGAATAGCTTATCAACGCATTACGGCTGTCGGCCTTGGACGTTGGTAAATGGAGATGACGTCAAACATGTCATTTTTATGCAAAAACAACTGATTATTAATCCCGGTAAATGGGTCGCACAGGTGACTACTTAATTGCAAAAGCAAGGTTATGCTTAACTCAGCTCTCAAGATTGATAAACAGCATGATATGCCTAGCCATATACTTTTTGGCACATATATTTGTTCACATAAATATGTTTGTCTGTTTTTATTAGGGTATTAGATCGGACATGATGCGACGCAATACGTGCTTTGCGCTTGTAACATTTGCGAGCATCAGTCGTTGCAGCATTAGATTTAAACATATTGTGCATCATTGTGCTGCAAACAGTTACCACAATATTTTAGACATCATATTGGGGCACACACTGCTTGATCCCTAGATGCGTGCATCGTACGTGAGCAGAATTAATAGCCTTTTGAAATAATAAGAGCATTCAGCTCCAAAACTGTATGGCCCTAATGAATGTAAATGCAGGGTGAACATAGTCGAAGTAAACGAATAAGAGATACGTGCATAATGCACCTACTAACGAACGGCGTATGAGAGCTGTAGGGTATCTTGCAGTATTCTTAATAAAATGCATAACAAAAGCAAATTATTAGTGGATAATTTCCGCATAAAGCATTTATTTCATACGTATCTATTTATATATTAACTATCCCTCGGCAGTTATCGGCTATTTAGTAGGCATGTTAATTCGCTATGTATTTGCATATTCTGGGTTGATATCTTGTGAGGCTTTCTTATTGCAACAACATATGCACGCCGATGGCATATAGCGTATATGAAGTATTCATGATTCTCTGGGTATCTGATTTCACTAATGAACAGCCTTGGGCAAACTCATCAGACGCATCCATCATCACACCTAAACAACCGCGCTTTGTAGTGAGATGTTGTTGTTAACTTTGTCACGTCGCTTAGTTATGTTATTGAGCATATAAGTGAAGCTCCATTCCAATTCCCTCGATTTACCGCTAGCATTGCATATTCTCAAATATTCCTATGGTAGGAATGCATATATATATATAAATATATATATATATATATATATATATATATATATATATATATATATATATATATATATATATATATATATATATATATATATATATATATATATATATATATATATATATATATATATATATATATATATATATATCGTTGATATATTAAATACTAATGCATATAGAGCACTGCTAAATTTTTCTCAAACGTGGACTTATAAATGAATTGATTTTTATCAAGCTGCATCTCATAAACTTCGAATTGAGAATCGTTGCAGCCACAACATATCAGACAGTAGATGTACTCTTATTCTCTGACATGTAAGAACTAATTGTTGTCTTATGACTCGAGGAGTAATTGGTGGCTGCAAACCATCTAGCTCTACCGGCATTCATTTAATATCAAAAGCCATTAACTGCGAACACATTTTTATGCTTGTAACAAAGTTAATGTTTACCAAAGTATTGTAACTTGGATATATACTTGGTGGTAGTTGCCAAGCCAAAAGTAAGAGATGACTTAGTTGCACCCAACCAAGAGTGAATGTTCCTGTGTTACAATATGAGAATATCAGGACACATTAAACAAAATAGGAAATGATGTTTTTGGTTAAAAAAGAGTAGCTACTGCAATGCAAATACACACATCTTTAGGTGAAACCGCTTCTCTCTAGTTTTACTATTCCCCTAAGAGAAAAGGATTGTACTCTAATTGAAGACGCTATTATTGGTTTGTATACCAGAAAAGGTTACCTCTAAAATGCAAAAGAGCTGAAAGCTAAATCCTGAGTGAATGAACAAAGGTTATATTTGTTTCCCCTTAAAAGTTTAAACCCTTTAACTTTTACCGGGCACTTATATTGGTCGTGTTGGCGTTTGGCAACATCTGTACCATCATCGGGAATTAGCATTGACGATATTTATTGTCTACATCACTTTATTGGCTTTCATAAATCGGTGATATCCATGAAACCTGGCAGTGTAATAAAACATCATATCATTGTTATAAAACACCAGACTTCCCATAGCTGTTGTGAGTAATTAGAGCAACAGCGAGGTGACATCACTTAATGATATTTTACCTCTCCCATATAGCTGCAAAGCTAAATGATATCACTAACTCTATTCCCACAGGAAATTAAAACCTTGAAAGTATCTGTATATAGCTTTAGAACCTTGAATTGAACAATCGAGTTTGGTTTTCTCCTCAGAGAATATATAATTTTGGATACTAATGATGTCGTGGAATCGTCTTCAAGAAGATGATGTGCACGATTGTTGTCCACTGAATAATGTTTAACAATGCAAACCCAAATGCCAGTCCTTAATTGACATCCATTTAATTTTGAATTAAGTGTTGGCTTACGACTTTTGTCCACACATTAGGATTTATTTCATTATCAGATAATGATGCGTGTATAGGCTTTTGTACGAGTAGTACAACGAAATAAATAAGCCAACCAACGCAAAAACGAGCCCATGCCATTATCTGCGGCAATCCGTGGCTAATTATCCAACCACACTACTCGGCATCTCTGTTAGAACGAATGATTCAATATTATTTATATAGTCATTAAGTGAACTGTTATACCTGATTTGTTATACATTCTTCTTAAAGACCCCCCCATGCAGCACCAATTATGTACTTTCAATAAACAAGCGCCACAGAATCGCCTGCTATTGTGCCTTGCTGTTTTAGTCGATTACAATGAGCCATTTAAGAAACAAATACTAGGATGACCGAGTTGTACTGAAACTCTACCGACCACAGCTATACTGATACACGTTTTTGCTAGCATTACGATATAAATCCATTGTTGTGGCATTTTAATCACAAAATTGATTCTATCCCAAGGGACATGACCGAAAGCACTAGAGGATATCAAGACCTTTTGCTAATGCACCTTGTCCTATCCAAGCACCCCATTGTGAACACGCTCCGATCGGGCGAGCCTGGATGCTGTTATGACTACTTCAAAGTAGCAATATATTTTGTGCACTGTACTTTTAAATCAAATATTCCGCTTAGTAAGTGTCTCCAAAGGTATATTGTCTGATCTTGCTTTTTATAAACTGTGATTCGTTTCCATGTAAAGTATGTTGATGGGGTGTTGCTAGATCATGTTCATCTGTTTCGAAAATCAGTGTCCACATACGCTGCTTCAGTTGGAGCTATCACCATAAAATTAATTACTATACAACTGGTATTGTATTCATAAATGAACGGTGAGTGTCATAAAGCACGGTACACAGTTTGTTTTCATGCTTCATAGAAAAGCGTTGCACCGATGCATACGATTACCTTACTCTTTTATCGAGAAATGATGATTCACTATTCAGACTTCAGGCAAGCTAAAATATTTAAATATTTTGCGGAATCAGTAATCACACTTTTTGGAAACAAAACTAATTCCTCACATTGCCGATCGTCTCCTGAGATACTGTTCCAAATGTAGAGTGTCATTGCTTTCCCATAGCACCCACAGAGCCCAATTTTGCACCATATAATATTGAAAATATCAGATCTCTGGAGAATATATGACGTCAATCACATTACAGCCATTGTGGGTTAACTGGCATATATCACGAATATGCTTGTATTTCCCAGCCCGTATGTCATATTTGGAACGACACTGCTTCCATCCACAATTATATTTCCAAAACCAGGGGAGGATTTCAAGGTCGGAATCCTAAAGTGATTAGTTTTCAAGCTGACTTACACATATTCAACAGCCCAAACAAATGATTAACAAAACGTGACCTTGACTCGTGTTCAAAGTTAAACGATTTAATTATGATATGCAGCTTGCACTCTTCACTTGCTGCTTACTAAGTGTTTTCCTTTGCTGTTACGGAAGTTTTCTACATTGTTAGCCATTTCCGTTGAATATCAATTGCTGTGAATGGCTCCACCTGCCTGTGCAAAGTGCACGGGTTTTTTTCGCGGTGTAATATCACGTATGCTTCGCATAGTATAAGTATTATATTGCCAGCATAAGCCCATATAAATACCAAACTTCAATGGTGCTTGATAGAAACACACGAGCAATTTTCAAGTTTTCAATTTCTTACAAGCGACAGGTCGTGTTAAGTGTACTGTTTAAACCCATCGAGATAAACCTTTCTCGATTGGTCGGCTTGCATTCGAAGATGTCATAAAACCGTTTTCACATGAGCAAAAAGCATGTCATTTAATTATTGAGCTGTGTTATCCCACACTTTTATAACTATGTTGTATTAAGAGCCCTATAAATCGCTATTCCGTCATATTCAGAATCCGACGTAAGGGATCATCCCGGGCACTACAAATATCTCTTTTATTTTTAATCAAATGATGCCAATTGTATTTGCTTTGCACGCCACCAAATGCTACAGCTTTGACATCGATTCAAAGTATAGTAAATCAACTTAGAACTCTCGAAATGGATAGATTGTGAGAATTCTTATAGTTCTGATGATTAATATTTTTGTTTGCTCTGCGTATTTGTTCTTAGATAATGAGACATTGCTTAACAGAGATTAATTAACTTAACTTTAATATAAGCACACTGAGTGGGACAATCAGCACATATTTAGACTTAGCCAAATTTGAAACGCTTGCTGATATATACTATCAGTTATTTCATGACAGCAGTGAGTGAATAAATACTGAACCCGAAGGAAGAGCACCAAAACTGACCTAACCAAAAATCCTATTACCAGAAATGGGGTTCGAACCCATGCGAACATTCGTCCATTAGAACTTAAGTCCAACGCTTTAACCACTCGGCCATCCTGATACTCGGAACCACATATTGGGAAGCCAATGGGTAACATGAATAGGATGCTCCTTTTTTAAGACCGGATCATTTACGAACATGTAAGCTGTTGTTCAAAACCCTGATCAATTTAAAATTACAAACGATTGCATATGATTGCACAGGCGTTTGAGCTCCTAAATATATGAATCGCAAACCATCATATGCAGACAGCAGTGTTATATTCATGCAAGGTTCACAATGATCGACGCACAGTTGTGTTCAGCCTAAGGCTATAGCAGAAACTTTCTAAATAGCAATTTGGGAAAATGATATGTCTGGTGTTGTCATCCATATCAGCACTGACCAAAAACAATGTTATATATCCGCAAAGATTAAGCAGTTTATCATGTCGTATCCCTTAACCTGACCTTTAATTTGTTCAGCATAGCTATTTTAAAACAAATACTCAAGGTTGATAAACATGAAGATTCTCCATATAACTGTCCGCCACCAAAAGCTGACAATATAATGTTCCCGAAATAATTGAGATATTCCCCATGTGACATGCTTAAACGGTTCACATAATTTGTTTGGCGCTTTGTTCAAGGTTGACAAATAGAATGATGAATCGCATGACGTGAATGGAATGACAATGCTAAAGAAGGTAATAAGATCAACCGGAGGGCAACAAACCAGACTGTACTGTCGCAATATACGAAGCTTGCGCTCATGTGTAGATGAGAAGACGAGTAAAATTAAATACTAAAACCGATATTGAGTACCCCATATTAAACTGATTGACAGGCAGCGGTTGCATATCGTGAACATACTAACTGATTTAGGGGACTAAGCATCATCTAACTATAGCCCCTGTTGGTTCGCAAAAGAACCCTCAACTCTCTACACGTCTGCATGGATACATTTCGTTACATCCGGTGGAAGCCTCATTCTGCTTCCAATCTTCTTGTAGCCATGCAAATGACGATGAATTGAATATAGATTCTGTTATGCTACGGAATCCATGTGTCCGTTAGGAACTGCGACTTAAGCGTGTCTATTTAGGCAAGGGAAGTATTTGGGGAGAGCGGGTCAATGAAAGCGCAGCACCGGCATCAACTTGATATGAACACGCTGCTTACAAGTACTGCTTCTCTTCAATAGATATGTCAGCGATCTGTGTATGCATCTGTAGTCATATCTACCGATCGGGAGCTTTTATACCATGAATTATTAATAATTGACGATAGGGGTCGTGTAAGGCGCCAAGCATAATCATCTAATAGCTATACTTCCACTGATGGTACATGGAATGTAAGCCGTGGCGAGCCCCAAATCATGCACATGCAGGCATAGACTCCGATAACTCACTTCTGCATACGATACACTTCGTTATGGTGAGGCTGATATTTAATGTAGCTATCAAACAAAGGGTGTTGAAATGGTGCTAAACCTTAAATCATTAACCCCATACATTTTGAAAATCCGACGTTTTTTAAATTTGATTCTTTGTCTTCACCAATCCGTGACAGCACAATATGTCCAGCAAAGTGTTGTTGTCAATTATTTGCCAAGAAATAAGCAATACGTTTGATGATCAGAGACGAATGGGTATAAAAGGCGATGTTTATTTTTTCAATTTTCTACAAATAAAATCCCCAGTATAATGATTTCTGATTTGTACGTAGCGAATTATGATAAACACAAGATTAAGCAAAGTTTCATCAATAAAGAAAGCAAAGCGACTGTGAGAAATATAACATTGGTACCTCACAATTGGGAAAGTGTCTATCCCAATTATATTGAGCAAATATTAAAAAGCATCCGACTACCAAGAGAAATGTTCCTTTCAATCACAAATTGCGTGTATCAGATGGCAGACACGCAACATTAATATAACATCTGCCATATAGTCACAAAGTCAATCAACTGCTGAATATCATTCATTCGTTGTGCTGTCGTAGAGCATGTCGTTCGCCAGCAACATATTTAAATGGTTTTTATTCTGGCAAATAGTATTACGGCTATCAATGAACTAAGAGAAAAACCGAACTGCTGATTATTTTATCTTGCACTAAGCGGCTTTACTTAGCATATGGCATATATATTTTGTCGACATTGCCAGACGCCAACGTGTTTTACGTTCACTTTCTCGACTGTAATTCAAACGGCTCGCAAGATATTTAGGAAGAAGAATAATTCATTTAATGCAGAATGATATAGGAAGACGATCAATAAATGTAACAAGATAGCTTCAAATTTCCCAACTGTAATGATAAATAAGTTATAAGTTAAATATGCGTATGTTGTCTAAGACGTGCACTGTTCGTTTTGGAAGATTATTTTTTGATATGCTTATTACATGGTTTTGAGACTCCTTTATTCGCAATGAGGAAGACAAAAAATATTACTCTCATTCGTTGCTGCTCCAATCTTAAGACTCTGTATATTTATCCAACAAGCTGCCCCAATCTTTCTCAGGGTGCTACAACGACTGCCATACTAAGTTTGAACATGATGACAATAAATTAGTGCTGGTGGCTGGTTTTCTGGCATGGCTGTTTACATGAGGGTGCATGATACATCTAAGTGAAGCCGTCACTTGTGAGTCAACAATTGACCATGGAAATCGCAGTAAGGTGCATCCTACGCGTGCGGGAATTCCTGATACTTCTGAAAGCCATACTTTCGTGATTAATATATTCATCTAATACAATGTAACTTGAAGTATACAATTACGTCATTGCTTATTCTTATAACCTGGTGTAGCCTATATATGCTGCGTCGATGCTAGAGCCAGCATATTGGCAGCCTCATTATTTCAACTTGACCACTATATATGTGAACGCATGCAAACGATAACCAAATATTAGTGCCATTAATGCTCTCGCGACACAAAAGTATCTCACTTCTTCGCGGTCAGCAGCCTTTGGCAACCAGGTTGGGCTTTAGAGATCAGAATTAATTGATATTGGACTCCTTTGGATTTGTTGGTATATTGGTCAGGAAGTGCTTTAAACAAGGTTTTTGTGAAGCATGATAAAACATCACACGAAGAATGAAATTTCTGGGGAATTTGTCTTGCATGATGTAAGCACGAAGACCTTTCATGGCCCGATAAGCTGAACGGCACATTAAACATGCCCATCACGCTAATGGCTAACCCGGTTTAAAGCCACTTGACTTGAAGATAATCAGGTTATAGGAGCTCATTATAACAATGTATTAGTCATTCGTTCATAGGTGTGTCTTACAAGCTGTACTCAGTTTGTGACGAGTGCTAATAGTGTGTGAATAGATACCTGTATGAACCACTTTATGGAGCAACACTTGATTATGGAGCAACACTTGATTTTCATTGACACATTGGGTTCTATTATGCTATTAGGAAGAAAATGAAAGAATGATTACTGCAATATTCACGCTGGCCATGACGGATCGATGTCATTGACATCTTGGAACCTATGCGGAAGTATACACATTGATAGAGAGGTAATTATAGAGCGCGTTATGATATACAACTGACATTCGTGTTGTTCATTGTTTTGGAGAGGCACCGTTATCGACGGAACGACACTACTAAATAAACCTGATAACAACTGTACATCATGAATATTTGCGGCACAAATTGAAATATCGCATTATATATTTACATGAAAGATAGTAACGTAATAACAAAATAATCCTTGAGCGACCGTTATGGGGCCGAACAGTCTCGATAACAAGAGAATTGACCCCCGTAAAACAATGCCTCATCACTTGTGAAAGAATTAACTTTGCAACAATAACACACAAACGACGTGATTTTCAATCAGTGATTTCAAATATCAAGGGTTGATATTTAAGATTTGACAATATCAAAGTTGTAGTATTTGGTGGTTTTAAAATAAATGATATAATTTGCAACGTTTTGTTAAAATTAAAAAGACTTCCATTATGCATCCAGTGTGATTCCATGTTAACTCATTCCAAACATGAACTATCACAATCGACTACTTTTGGAAGATACCAAACAAGGTGTTATTGCAAAAAGCGTTGAATATCTATATGATTGATGACACGTCTCCTCAGAACTGATATTGGGTAAGCTTTATATGCTACAAAATACCAGGATGGCCGAGCGATTAGCCGTTGATCTTAAGTTCCAATGGACGAATGTCCGCGTGGGTTTGAACCCTAATTCTGTGAATTACGTTTATTGTATCTTTGGGAATTATGTATTCTCTTCACTCAAACAATTCATTTTCTAAAACGCTAAGATAAGGAAATACCATGCATCAGTAAACAGTTCTGCAACAGTTTCCAACATGTGTAAGTGTTGCACTATAATTGTTTTTTAATATGCTTTGTGTGAAAGTGGATTAGCAAGTGAATGGACCCCGGTTAGACCATACCTGTTTACCTGACAATGTCAAAGTTGTAACTTTTGATGGATGTCCAATAAAAAAATATGACTTGCAACGTTTTGTTGAATATAAAAACGCGTTCATGAAGCATCCAGTGTCATTCATTTCAGCCGCTGCATTCTTTGCAAATAAATCATTACTCTAGCTGTCGCTATTTTTGTAGTCTGAAATTTCCCTTCCTGCTGGTCGCTCTAATTTGATTTGCAATGATGCCCACTACTTCAATAAGTGACGATTCGATGCAATCTACCTTTTGTAACCCAATTGGAAGTGCACAAATTGATAACGAGGCACTTATATTGCGCGTAATGATTTACAGCTAACATTCGTGTTGTTCATGGTTTTAGGGAGGCACCTTTAAAGATGGAACGACACAACCAAATAAAACAGTTTAATGCGGCCTGTCTCTTCATCTATTTATTCATTTTGTGCGTTCGCAAGCACCGTGATCACTTCAAACAATAATTGTTTAGTGTATGGTCATTCGGATAATGGCATAGGTACTAAGACGACATTCAGTTATCTCGCTGTTCAACCGTAATTCAACCGACGCTAGATGAATAATGCACATAGAAATAGTTACTAAATGCAGAAGGTCAAGACGACGGATATGAAAACGCGCATTTTTTACTAACAGGGTAGCTTTCAAGTTTTACCTTCTATTATTCATCAATAATGATGCATTTTCTTATGACGTTTTCTGTTAAGGCTCTTTAGATGTGTCCCTTTGATTCCAGGCCAGTGTAGGTGGATGTTATATGACTCGTTTGATTTGGAAAATGATATTTTGTTATGTCATTGATGTAGATTTCGAGACTTTGTTAGTTGCATTGATGGGTTGCATGAGGTCAATAGTTTTTAGCTAACCACTGCATAATTGAAACATTTGCATGGTTCTTAGAGTGCGTGTGGGTATTCCTTGTGCTTCTTGCACCCGAGATATCCTTAATCAATAGATTTACCGTAAAAAGTCCTACATTTATAGTAACGTGATAACTCATTAGATTTACTAATTATGCTGTATATATATACTCACTATAGCAGTGGATGTAAGAGCAAACTTATTGCCAGCCACTATTATCCTTCTGTCATCTGAATAAGAACGCTTTAAAACGATAAACAAACATTCAAGGTAGACTGAGACGTGCCCTAAGATATATTGCCACACCTACTGTCTCACGTGTTCTGTGTGGTTAATAATCTTTGGCAAATTTGCCATGCTTTAACACCCCCGGAGGTCGGATAAAGCTTGCATCGTGCTCCGAATCGCCAACTTACTCATTTGGATATTTTGGTTTATAGGACAGAAAGTACCCGAGGCAAGGTCTTTGGGAGATGTATGGAGTCATTACACGGCATGTGGCCATTAATTATTCTACATAAAATGATAACAGAGAATTTGGCTTGAAGCTTAAACTGAATATCGTTCATGGTTAAAATGTACATCAAAGATGCATATGCGTACCGTGTATGAAGCATCTGTTGCACTGCCAATGTCACAGGCGAGGTGCAGAGTGACAGCTTGATCTGTTCTAAACAGCTCTGTTTCGGCGAGAACGCAGTAGAAATACGGAGCAGGCAAGGGGGTTATACATTATTCAATTATCAAAAGGATTGGCATCAAATTAAGGTGAATCATTCTTAATGTTTAATTATTCGGGTAAATGCAATATTAATATTTATGGTCAGCATCATTTAATGTTCAATCAATATTTTAGCCTGCAAGTCATTGAGTGAGGCAGCCAATATCATGACGTGGACTTAATCATCTGCATGTTTGTCATGTGAGTTCCGGTCAGGTAAAATGCCTTTCGACTTCTGGTCGGCCATTTCTTATTACAACTGCAAATATAACCATTTATTATGGTGTGACATCCAAGCTTTAGTTCGGGCGAAGGATTGAGCGGACGAAAAGCCCGAGGCAAAGATAAGCACTTCAATTGTGACATAGCTGCCCCAACACGCAATAGGCATATCAGTCACAATACCAGTTGTGTCCACTCATTAAAGTTGGCCATGATTATGATACTCATGCATTAATTTATCGTTTATTGTTTTTCTGGAGACATTGACATGTTAAAATATCAGAGCGCATACAAGCTCGCATAACGTACATAATCACGAGAGCAATATTGCAAGGCAGTTAAGATGAGCTGAGTCGCTTTGCTAAACCTTGAAAATCGCTGTTTTTAACCAATTCACAAGCTACCCCGAACATGCGCATACAATAGAGCAAAACATCAGACTAACGAGACTAACCTCAGTCGTGTTGATTTAAACTCTTGATTACACAATTTGGCCTTAAGGTCACCTTGTCATTACCCTTTTATCACGAACACTGCAATTAGTATGTCAGTAAGTGTAAATTGGCCGAATCAGGGATGTGTTCACCACATCCGCCCGTGGGCTCAGCGGGGAGTTAGCTGTGGCTAAACAGGGTTTAACACATTATGTGAGCAGCGCATTACAGATTTCGAGGTAACCAAGATAAGTTTAATGAGGCGTTAGAAACTGAGAATTATTCATCCGTGCTGACCGAATTGCAGTTATTGTCTTGAACGCAGCTTTATTTTAGCCATCATCTGTTTGGGAAGTGTTTTCACTTAACCGGGTCGTATCCAGATAAACGTGGGTTACGGTGCTATACATGTAGTGGACTTAAACTAACCAACATGTTTTAATCACATCGTGTCATGCATACGCACGTCATTGAGAGAGGGTGCCAATGCTTCGACCTCTGCGCTTGATGTTAATTTAAACCCATGTGTTTTTTTTATCGAAAGCATTGTACTCACGAACTACCACTGGTTTAATATAACTTACAGTTGTCACTTAATTATCATTTGATAACAAAAAACTACGCGCATTTTGGACTTCAATTCGGAATAAAAACTATACCATTAGCAGGATGTAAAGTGATATGTGTCATTACCGAGTACACAGTCATGAATCACCTCACCTGTAAGCAGCATCGAGATGAAACACAAGGCAGCATTCTGGCGCAGTTTTGATGTTCATCGCGAGCAAATATGAATATCGTCAGGGGTCGCTGTATCGATGGCCTTGAGAGGTCAGGGATATGCATATGAAATATTTAACAACGTTCCATAAAAGCACAAATAGGCAGAAATAACTCTGTGTTATCTTCATCAGCGATTCACCACCGAATATATAAAAATCATTCTTAAATGGTACCCACGGCATCAATCATTGCCAATTTGGCGGGCTTGTTATCTCGGCACTTTCATAGAAGTCACAATATAAGACGTCATCTTAGAAAACCTTTATCCATCATTGACTGGTACATAACTCAAAGCGTCGTTATCGTGAATTCGTGTAGTGTGTTCATCATGTAAATACGCAAACACCGATTGTCTTATGAAGTTATCACAAGGTGTGACGTTGTATCTCTCAGGTACTTTGCACGCTATACAGTTACGATAGAAAGCTTATAGCTACAATAAGAAGGTGAATTCCGGCTTTTATCTTTGCATGCGTGACCGGTTATCATCGAGCAAGCAACTTTCTTCGTCCTTATTCCGGTTTGTTTTTTTTTGCAATGGATGGGTCAGAATTTACTGCAGACCACATTACATAACAGGTAACCTTTTTGAAAACCATGACCGCTAAACACAGGCGTGTCTCCAGATATAAATCGCATCGCCAAATCATATAATGAGCCCTGTGCTTATTTACTGGCCGAGACAATGCATACTGGTTGCTGGCCGGGGTTGGCTGAAACTAGTATTTGCTCAAGGTGAATCAATTACAACTCCGCACCCCTCCTAAGATGATTAACACTGACACCTTACGAAACGAAGGGAGGTCAAGCTAAGCATATGTTTATCGAGCGACATACATAAAGATACAAGGTCAACTTTACATGAACACACGCACAAGCACACACACACACTGTATATATAAATATATATTTATATATATATATATATATATATATATATATATATATCGATATATATATATATATATATATATATATATATATATATATATATATATATATATATATATATATATATATATATATATATATATATATATATATATATATATATATAATATCTATATATAACCGAGCATACACATCAAAGCAATTAAGAACGGTTCTCGTTGAAAATAAAATCTCTGTGCTTATTCGTGCAGATATCACACAGATTGTTTAATCCAGATACGGCACACTATCAGTCGCATAGTTGATCTCTGATTAAAATGAACTTGACGACCATACACTTCATGATATAAATACATATATATTATATATATATATATATATACATATATATAATTATATTTATTTATATATATTCATATATGCATATATATATATATATACATATATAAATACACACATATATATATGCAGACTTGCGCATTATGTTGATACTCACTCATTCGTGCGGTGCATTCTATTGGCTAGCACGCATATGTAGCAAAACTGAGTTGGGTTATTGATTAATATTCGCCATCGACTAGGCTCAAATGGGTAGTTAATATTATTGCAGTGTAACAGCATATTTATACCGATTTATGAACCTTGCTATCTATATATAGATATATGTATTCGAAAATACATATATATAGCCATACAAATGCAGATGTATGCATTTATATATGTTTATATAGTTGGCTTCATTTCTATAAGTATGTATATATGTATGTATATGAAAAATAAGCAGGCAGCAGAATATATATATATATATATTTATATATAACAATTTATATGTATATATGTATATACTGCCATATATATATTTTTATATATATATATACATGTGTTTATTATATATATGTAATATACATAAATATATAACCACATTATATATATTTATATATATATAAATATGTATATATATATATATATATGGGTGCATAATATATGTATTATATATCTTACCATTATATGTATATATACATGACTTTATGCATTTAACCCGTGATAAAGATATATATATATATATATATATTATATATATATAGATATATATATATATATATATATATATATATTTATATATATATATGCATAGATATATACATGTCTTATGTACAAAAATGCCACGAATAGTAATTTTGAGGATGTGTATTTCGCATTAAAGCCAAATATATAAACAGCTTTACACTTGCCAACTTTCGTTCTTCCCTCCAGCTCCTTACCTGTCTGCACCAGATTGCCATTCTAAATTCCCATTCCTGTTTCTTTGGATTTACGTACATCACCTGTAGGCAATTATTGTTTTTAGTTAAGCCCAATAATGAAGTTATTTTTTACGTTAATTGTTATTACAGAACTACAATGCCGAGAATTAACGCTACATATTTATCGAAAACAATCAATCATATATTAAACTGCCAGCAAATCTTTTTAATATCTGCCAGACATTATATAGCAATTACTCGTCCCGATAAAGCTTGATTTAAAACGAGGCACGGTGACTGCCTGCAAATTAATTTGATATTGGGCGCATAACATTGTTGGTGTCTTTTATTCTACTTCTCTGCCATTTTAACCCGTGATAAAGAGAAGCCTGTTAAATTATTGCATGTTTGGTAGCTCTTGAATAGATCCTATTCCTAGTGGATTGTTCCCGACTTCTCGTGTGAATCGTAATCATGATAATTAAACTTATAGCCTACATCCCGGATAAATAAACTAGGCAAACATGACCCACGAATGCATATAACATGAGAACTGCATCATTTGTATCGTAACTACTAATTTTGCATTACGAAGTACACACATACATGGAAATTACTCCCGATAAAGCTTGATTTAATGCCAGTGACAAAATGTGAATGGAGAAGAACAACATTGCTGCTAGACATCAAATCCTGGGGATTATCTATGACGCGGCTGATGTCATACTTTGTTTTGAACTGCAAAATGGGAAAAATGAAAGCGACTAGAATGTGTTTAGGTATGGTTGCTTGGTGTTAATTGAACGCATCATAACTTCATTATGCGCTTGTTCCAAATCTATTACAAGTCTGTTATGTCAACAATTTATTAATAGCTGAAATCAACTTAATGATGCGTTAGCGTAACCAGCTGCTGACATCAACGCTGGCCATAAATAAGGGCTGGTTGGTTTTTATAACTGAACCAAAATGTGGAAAGTGAATCTAGATGTTAGAACATATGATTAATATAGAATTTTCAATGTGCCGCGAAATAATTACAAATTTATTTATTTTAAGCTGAAATCAGTAATTGATGCTTATATCACCTGACATCAAGTTGGCCAAAAAACAAGGGAGCTACATGACCATCTGGTTATCATTTTTCTATTCATGCACATAAGGTAGAGCCTGAGGTAAACGAGCTAAATGAAGATATTGCCGCATGACAATGTAATATTGACGCAACGATTAAGCAGATTCTCGTGTGGTATCGTTTATTTTGACCTTACATTTGTTTAGCCTCGATATTTTGAAACAAATGCTCAACGTTGATAAACACGAAGATTGCCCACATTACGAGCCTCGACTAAAAGCTGACATTCCCAAAATAAAAGAGCTATTTCCCATGTGACATGCTGTCACGCCTTTGTTCAAGGTTGATAAATACAATAAGGCCTCTTAGACATGTGAATGGAATAAATATGGCAGTGTACGAGTAGTTAATAGGATCTATAAGTGGGCAACAAAAAATGCGTCGCTTTCGCAATGTACGAAGTGTATGTATTATGTATAAAAATGTGGATTGGAGTAACATTAAACACTAAAAATAATATAAAGTACCCCATATAAAACTGAGTTGTATGTCGTCAACGTACTTAATGATTTGGTGGTTACAGTCTCAACAAAATGTAACCATTGTAGGTTCGTGAAGGAATTCGCTACTATAAACGAATACTCGCTATCCATAGGACGTAGGTGTGGATACATGTCGTTCTATCTAGTAGAAGCCTTGTATTGTTTTCAAACTCGTTTGTGCAATAACAATGACGATATAGGACCAGCGACTTACACGTTTCTATTGAGACAAAGGGTCGAGACGGGCTGGTCCATGGAAACGCAGCACCGGCATCAAACACACTGCTTGCGAGTATGTGCTTGGTGTTCCCAAGATATGTCATCGATCGAGTGGATGTGTCTCAAGCCATATCTAGCGATTGGGAGGTCTTACCATATGATTTATTAATGGTTGATGATAGGGGCTCATGTAAGGTCTATCAAAGTTCTGTTGTCAATAAATTGACAATAGATAATCATTAAACATTTGATGTAACTGATGGGTGATGCTCAGAGACGCAGGAGTATCATTGACGATTGGCAATCTAGAGGCTATAATGTCAGTCCTTTTTTAACATTGAAGCGCACCTTTGTTCGGCAGGAATATTTTCGAGTGATGCTTACCCATCTAACAGGCACATGTATCAGTAACAGGTGGTCAAATGTGTTATTGACACTGAATGATCGATAAATGCTTTAAGTATGTCTAGTTAGTGGTCGACTCTTTACAATAGAATGTGGTAGTTTCAGGTGGTTGTTGCCAGCACCTTGCGCATGCATTCACGACCAAAACAGTTTAGATTTCCATTTGTGATAGTTGAATGTTGCTTAACTTATCACATATCACCGCTCAACTAGATTCTAGCATCTGGTGTGTAATTGGGTTAGCATAATTACACAGCATAATTTACAAACAGTATCATAATAAGAGATGCCAAGGTAAAACGCATAGCATGACGCATCATGCATGGTTCATTTGGAGGTTATTCATCTGAATGAATACTTTACGACTACAAGATGAAAGCTCACGAACTATATTTGCATTATCATTTGCTCATCTATTGAGTGTCGGCTGCATACAAAATAAATGAATCAGACGACCCACAGAATTTTATGCTGGGAATAGTGCTACAGGGTTTTATGAGCAAAATACAACGTTAAATTAATATAACCCACCGAGCAGACACACACGCTACTGTTAAGTACCGCAGTTCAAAACTCCTGTCAAAAGGTCATAACCGTAAACTTTGCTGCCAGTGCCCTACCCGATATCCTCGTTTGATTGTGATGTCTCAACTGGCTATTGTGGCCATAATATTATTTGCTCCATCAACTTCTCTCTCATAAAAGATGATGTGCTATAGCCTAGATTAAAAATCTTAAACTCGTTTAAGCGAACAGGTTGCAACGAAAATTGCATTTGGTGAAGGCTTTATGGATTGTATGATGCATCGTCGCAATTTTAAAACATCCATAGAGAGGGTGTCTGGTCAACGATGACACTTATTAACGTATATCTTTCATTTAATGTTACGAGGTCTGGTAAATGGGCTGAGTGCTGATTTATACAGCGAATCGTTTGAAACTGCATGGTTTGCTTCCAATTAAAGATGCAAATAAGTTATAATGGGGTGCACACATAAGCTAGTATGGACAATAAATTCAACCTACCAAGCCCGAGTGGTGTATTGCTAACAGGAAGTATTTAAATTACGCAAGCGATAATTGTTTTATGAAGCAATAAGGATTCTTACTACTTCAGCAATTGTTCATAAGAATAGTTTCATTTTTTGGTACGAAAGATTACGCTTAAATCACATGACCTAAAGATCTAATGGTCCGTTAAAGATCCGGTTACAAAACCACTTAACTCTATGATTTGCAAATGTGAATTTGATAGCCCAACAAAAATCGATATTGATACACAGCAAGCAAAATTAGGATACTTGATTAACTATACTGTATTTAGACATATGGTCCATGACTTCTGAGATCGAAGGACATGGTGAATGGAGGCGGCATCTGTACCTCCTATCTTTGGCTGACCATTAACGATATAGCTGGTAGCTTATTGTGCATACAAACCACTGTTGTCACTTATTTTACTGTCAATACACTACAATCCATGACCCTAAATATTATATTAAGGTCCCACTTGCCGGCGCTGTTTGCGTCTGTGATATCACTCAAAATGACCATGAAATAAGACCCGGACACAGCGCTCGAAATAAAACGAGGAAAATCCTTACTATAGCTCAGGATTTTATCATCTCGTTCAGTTGGTTGACCAGGACCCTAAATGATGTGTTTTGGTGCCACGTTCAAGTGTTTGAGCTTGAGACAGTCACTGGCAAAAGGATATGAGGTATATTTTCCTTATCTCTAATAATCCACCGCGGGATGCTACTACACTCCATCATTTCTCAAACATTTCCATTTTCAAGAGAGATTAAAATAGCTCATGCATTGTGATGCATGTCTCTATGAATTGTTATCAGAATCTGTTAGTTTTAAGATGAACCGGACTGAGCAGCACCATGTGGCTTCGTATATGTCACTCAAGGGAGTGTCACTCTCGCTCCAGGCTTGACAGCCAAGCATTTAAAAAAACGCTTAAGGTTTCAATAAGCAAGAAGGATAATGAACAGCGGCGTGATGAATAGTGAATCTAACAGATATTATGCATGATTTCTTCATCCTCATAATGCCCTCTCCCCCCCCCCATGATGCATGACGTCTTCAGCCTCATTATGCATCCTATGATGCACATATCAAATAGCTTCTTATACGGTAGTGATAAATTGTACTTAGGAGAACCTGGGCACACTTTATGAAAGACAGCATACGAAATGTTTTTTTGATGCGCTCAACTTATTGTGATGTTTCTAGCATAATTAAGGAAACAATCCAAATATAACCTAAACGAAACAATATCGTATGCGGTGAATGTTATAATTAACAAAGCCATTACCAAAAACCTAAACCAACGTTGCAAATGTGTCTACAATGGGTTAGACGTGTTGTTCACCACGCATCTCTTTCATCGTCCATAGTTGACAATTGTTACTCCAAATACAGAAAAAGAGCAAACACGGCTGGATAACTAATCACCATGATTGCAGGGATTACGTAATTACGATAACCCGCTGTATCCCGGCTGCGACATGATGTATTGGTGGCAGGACATCGGAGACAAATGCAGGCAGAGAAAATATGAGACTATGTGACTAATCAAGGCAGTACGACTGTCGTCCCTGGACGTTGGTTAATGAGTCGCACAGGCGACTACTTGATTGCAAAATCATAGTTACGCTTAACCCAGCTCTCAAGGTTCATAAACAGCATGATGTGCATAGCCATATAATTTGTGGCACATATTTGTGGTCAAAAATTATATGTTTGGCTGCTTTGTCGTGAGGCAAGATGTCCTCTGCGTGTGTAACATTTGCGAGCATCAGCCGTTCCAGCTTTAGATTCAAACATATTGTAAATCATTTTGTTGCAAACTGTTATCGCAATATATCTCAATTATTTCGCAATGCATTTGCATATTCTGGGTTGATATCATGTTGGACTTTCATAATGCAACAAAATTTGAATGTCAATGGCACAACGGGTATGTGAATTATTCAGTATCCCCAGGTATCTGACTTCACTAATGAACATTGATATACTTAATAATAATAATGCACATAGAGCACTGCTAATTTTTTCTCATAGGAGGACTAAATCTTATAAATGAATTGATTCCATACAGTGCGTCCCATAACCTTCAAACATGCAATATATCAGGTAGCAAATATACTTTAATTTTATGACATGTAAGAGTTACTTGTTGTTTATTGGTCCTATGACTCGACGAGTAATTGGAAATTGCAAACCATCTAACTCTACCGGCGTTCATATGAGGAAAAAGCCGTAAATTGTTAACACATTTTTATGCATGTAACCAAGTTAATATTTACCAAGGTATTGCAACTTGGACATATATTGAGGGATAGTTGCTGTGTACCAAGATTCAGTGCAACGTCCTGGGATTATAGTAAATGACCTACACCGGTATGTATAATCTATTGCAGCTAAAGTAGCTTTAATAGGGTTTCAAGTCTGGAATGACCCACACATCAGGGGACAAAATGTTAATTGGATAATCAACATATCTTAGCGTATCCTTGGCGAAGTTGCTGAGCCGCAAAATGACAATTGAATGCTAATTTATTAGACCTAGTTGACTGTTGCTTGATGGAACATGAACACAGCTCCGCTTTTGTGGAGGTTAAGCTTGGCATAAATATAATAAGTTTCGATATATCAGCAACGTCAGCAATCTTGATGTTATTTGTTGAGTTGTCTTATGAGTTGTCAAGTTAATCTATCACATAAAGTAAACAGTGCTAATCAATCATACATGTTCTGTAATGCAACAAACAGGTGGAAAACAAAGATAAACAATGCATATCTTACCTAAGGACGGATCTTCCTTGCGTTACGGAATAAGGATATGGGAAACATACCAGCACTGGACTGTGACAACATATTGTAACAACAATAGTTGCGTCGTTTCTCATGCGCCATGTTTGTACGTAACCTTAACGTCGTACAGTTCCGGTACAAAGGTGATAAACATGATGATTGCCAGGGCCAGAATTTGACAATTTTATGATGCCGAAATAATTGAGCTTACGAAGTCCACTGCATTTACCCGTTATTCAACTTTGAAGGTTGCTATATCCGATGATGACCCCATCGACGCGTTGTAGCGTTATATATCAATGTACGATCATTTAATAGGGTTTTGAAAGGCTGAATAAATGTCGCAAAATCTGTAGATTGCGCCGTTCGCGGCACGTGTTTACAAGAAGATGCGAGCAAAATAGAATATTAACTATGATATAAAGTAACCCGATTTGTGGACAGCAATTGCGAATTGACTCCTTGAAACAGAAGTTTACGGTAAAAGCCTGCACAAAATAAACCATGATACATCAATAATGAGAGCCATGTAGAGACTTATACGGAGCGAGAAAGCCCCTTCAATTAGATCATCATGAACTAAGTACAAGTCATATTAAGAGACCTCTACGGCACATCTGGGCCGGAGTTCGTGACTTTAATCAATCTTCCGATGGATCATTTTTCTAAACCCATGGCATTTAACCTTGCGTGAGTGAAGTGCTATCATTGTGTTATTTATTTTCTTCATCTATATTAAAGTTTTCCAGAGAAATTGGCTGATTGACACAGTAATAGAAAGCTAAAATTTTACTATTGACCACACTTCAATACAGGGAACCTCAGAAGGGATGTCAGGTTAGCCGCATATCAATCGAGCATGATACATATGTAAACATATATAAATATTAACATATATACATAAACATATATATACATAGACACATAAATATATATATATATATATACATATATATATATATTTATAGAGAAATATATATATATATATTTATGCATATATATAAATATATATATATATAAATATATATACATATATATATTTATATATATATATATATATATATATATAAATATATATATATATATTTATGCATGTAAAATAAATATATATATATATAAATATATATACATATATATATTATATATATATATATGTGTGTGTGTATATAGTATTATATATATATCTATATATATCTATCTCTCTATCTCTATCTATCTCTATATATATATCTATATCTCTATCTATATATATATATATATCTATATCTATATATATATATGGATTAAAAAATATCGTGTGGGATCGTTAGTACTATCATTATGACGCACTAATCTTGGGGTTGCATCGTTAACAGCGATCCATCAAAGAACGAGGTTGATTTATACCCAAATGAAAATCTGTTGTGATTGCTTCTCAGAGACACTTGGATGCCAATGCATTGTAGCAGCGATCATAACATCAGTAGTTAATTCATCGTAAACAATCTGTACCACATATGAATGGGCACACAAATAAACATCGCTCATGCATTCCGCATCCATTTACATTTGCGGTGGCGGCATGAGGGAAGCATTTCCCGATTGTCAATTCCAGTTGTCAACGAGCATTCATAACAGCACTTCACCATTGAATAGAATCCCAATTTCCAACATATTCCGTTCCAACAATATCGTCAATAAAGACACGGCATTGCCAACAATACCAACGAGTAAACAATGTCAGGCGATTGTTCTGCTTAACGAAAAATGTAGATGCACACGGTAAGGACTCATAACGAACCAATGCACCCACAGTATTCGCACTGATGACAGGGCGGGGACTGCTACACTTAGCGGCTCAATAAACGGTTGACTGATGAATTATGCTTCTGTGAATGAAAAACTGAATGACATTGAGATAAATTGCTAATTATTTGTTATCCAATTTTCGTAAAAGCAAGTTCTTTGTTCTCTTAATTGTCATGAAGTATATAAGGGTGCCTCCCGCTGAACGAAAATTATCCACCTTAATCATAGAACTCAGACAACATAGTCACTAGACGACGCTTGTGTCGTGTTATGAGTTGTTGTTTATGAACAAAAATAACCCAGAGACGTGGTATGAATAACGTGTCGTCATTAAGTAATTATATATTAATATCTTCACTGCATGGTACAGCGATGCGACATATAAGGTCACGTATCGGGATAGCATTTGCCGGGCGATATTCATTAGCCTGTCATGGATATTCTTGCACTGCGATTCATCATTGCTTATAACATTCCCTTATCTTTTAAACCAATTCACCCTTAATTGCCGTCCAGGGCATCAATCATTGGCTGTTTTGCTACCTACAAATTTCTGCATTTTCATAGTTATGAGTATATCAGAAATGATTTCCTATTTGAGAGCTCCCACATATATCAGTACATCAATCAAATCCTCGTTATTTATATTTTGTTTTATGTTTTTCACGTCTGCACGATTGACAAGCCATTGCGGGAGCATTTAATTTACTGAGGGTTTAAACTAGCAATTAACCGCAAAGTTAAAGAGCATTGAGCATTCAGCGAATGTGTACTGAACAATAATCAAAGCAATCAATGACAATTCATTAATCCGAGGCATTATCATCCACGTTACTTACAAGCATTTAACCATGTATGGCTGATTCTTATGTATTCATGTAATGGTACGTAATATACCGAATATCATTTTGGGGTCGCCATTTCGGGGCCCATTAATCAAACACACAAATGGGTTAATTGAAGAAAGTATTACTGTCCCACGCAGGGCGGGAGTTTATCGGTTGTCGCTTTCATTACTAGCCAACTACAACATTTATCTTCACCAACGGCTCTTCCAGATATATACTCTAGAAAATTAATAGCGCGTTCACATTAAGCCGGCTATGTATTTATTGAGGTAGGCATATGTGTTAACGATAAGTACAGCCCTAATTGTTCGTGAAGAATATAGTTTGACGACATAAACAATCATCATTACCCGCTATCTTGCTATGACGACCATCTATTTGCATAAAGACGTAATCGCACTTCTAACCTGCCTTGCCCAGTGCGTTTTTTGTACGGTAAACCAAACCAATCAAAACATACCCGTCAGTGATACAATAAAAAGGACAAATATACGGTCTCTGGGATTGCTTTTTTACCCTCCATGTTGGTTAAAGGCTAATATTCTTCCATAAGGCAACAAATGGCAGAGTTCGTGATGCCAACATATAAAGCACATACCCACATGCATCTTATTTTCCTTTATTGCACGCACATTTTTCCCATCGGCATAAATGTTGCATTATCATATCTTGTCCTTTTGCTAGAATTTCTCGGACAAACACCCTTGTAACCAAATACCGACCCAGGACAAATTAAATAAACGTTGGCATAATACTGCATTTCTAACGGCACAAGCGCATTCCTGAGCATATGCTTGCTTGGACATGCTAGAAAGACAGACTTCAAAACGACTAAAGGATATTTATAGACCATCCAGGCAAACAAGCCATGAGTAATATAACTGGTCAAATGTCATTACATAACCGCTTAACACACTCCTAAATGAACGCCCATGCAAATGTATATAAATACACACACACACACATATATATATATATATATATATATATATATATATATATACATATATATATAGAGATATATATATATAGATATTTATATATAGAGGGTATTTATATATATATGTATATATATATATATATGTATATATATATATATACATATATATGTCTATATAAACATATAAATATATATATATTATATATATAAATACATTTATATATATATTTATATATATAAATATCCCCTGTGTATAGTGTCTGTCTCTATATATCTATCTCTCTCTTTCTAGAGATAAATAGATCTATATATTTTGTATATACATATAAATATATAGAGACATCTATATCTCTATACATATATAAATATATATGTATATATATATATATATATATATATATATATATATATATATATGCATATATACATAAATTTATATGCATATAACCTAACTTAAATGATTATACATGTCAGCATACAAATATATATAACCATATTTATAGCGCAGAGATTTAGAAGCAGTGATCTAAAGAAAGATCCCTGGGGCACGCCACAATTGACAGCCTTAGGCAAAGACATAATGCATTTTTTATATATGTACATTGCATGCGGCCTTCAAGATATGTGATGCACCAGTTAACCACGACACTCCTCACATATATGCTGTGAATTACGTGTATAATGCACCTATGATCCTCTGCGTCAAGGGCGGCGCATAGGTCTAAGAGCACAAACACTACCACCTTACCACAGAGCAGTTTCAGTGCTGTAATCATTTCAATAAGCTGACTGGTATGGTTCCATCAAATTCTTCTCTTTCAGATAAAGGCCGAGCTGTGCAGCCATCATCTTCGGAAGTAGAAGGTTTTTCTAGGAGTGGGATAACCAGTGCAGATTTAAGTGAGTCTGGGAAAACTCCGTTTGATAATGATCGGTTGTTCATATCTGTGAGAACATAGACATGTTGATGAGTGTTTTCCTTCACAAATTGACCAAATTAACAATGTTTTATTATATCTATGAAGAACTCACTAAACTTGTTGACCGAAGATTGAATATCTAAATTAGATAACAGGGAGTCCTATATCAAAAAGCTGTTTTGCATTCCCTTTGATAATAGCGATTTGCGTATACAGATGGAATTCTCTCGGATTGTTTAGTCCATGCTCGTTGTCGACAGCGAACAGTGTGCACGTAAATCTCAACGCTTAGCATCCTAATGACATTTTTCTGTATGAAATTTCGGGAATTTTGGCCATCTACGCGGCCATATTTTGCATTCTATGAGGGTAATTTTTTGATTATTGCTCTTAAAATGTAATGTGTAACCAATCTTACTTAAACCTACAAGAGGTGTTGAGCAGTGAACCATTAGTTTACATGTTTTAGCTTGAAGCTAATGGCAACTAGATACTTATTTAATCAAGAGATACTACATATGACTTGCAGCTGATTTTAACCTGTAAGAAGCGTAGCTTATTTGATCGCATTCATCATATATATATATATATATATATATAGAGATATATATATATATATATAGATATATATATATATATATATATATATATATATATATATATATATATATATATATATATATATATATATATATAATATATATATATATATATATATGGATAGATATACATGTGTATATGCATATACGTGCATACACACGCAAAACATCTACATATCTATATATCGAATGCCTATATTCATCTATATATATATATATATATATATATATATATATATATATATATATATATATATATATATATATACATATATAAATATATATATATATGTAAATATATACACTTATTTATGTCTATATATTTATAGATATATATATATATATATATATATATAAATATATATATATTTATATATATATATGTATAGATATCTATATATATATACATATATATATGTATATATTAATAACTATATATGTTAAAATATATAAATGCGTAAAAATATACATATATATATACATATACATATATATATATATATATATATATACATATATATATATATATGTATATATATATATATATATACATTTATATAAAATTGATACAATGAAATAGTTTAATGCGAATAAAAATCTTTTTGTCACTTTTATTCCTGGTATATACTTTTTGTCCTCGAAAGGTCGTCCACGAAAGGTCAAGACGCTAATTTATACGTATAAATCCAGCCTTTCGTGCCCATGTGTATTTTCGAATATTTGCGGAGTACCGAAATATTTAAATCATTTTCATTCATCATGGATTAGAAACATAGTATTTGTTGTAGATGGGATCATTGTGAACTATTGGTAGCATTTCGCGCTCTAATTCAATGTTGTAAATTGATAAATATAAAGCAAAAGTATTTCGGTAATTAAAGCTAAAAATAAATCAAATATTTTTTAATGTTTTAAATAAACATATCCATCACACCTGATTAAACATTATTGATAATCACTTGGAAGGGCAACCCTAGGTCCTGCTTGCTTCCCAACACGTGGTAAGCGCATCATATAGTTCTCCGGACCGATTGACTGCGGGCTACGCGTCCGACGGCTATTATCTGCGATTATGAGAATGGCAAAATGATAGTGTTACTGATGTTTATTTGTTGAAATAGCAAAACAACTGAGCACGTTTACGCAAAAGGAGCAGATTGAATATTTCTAGTAATAGCTATATTTATGCCCCTTTAGCGCGGCATAGTGTAGAATATACAACAGCATCCTTCATCACGATTCCAAGAAGAGTAATTCTGAATAACAACATTTCAGACTCGGGACAATAAGTAATGTGGGTTGTTCTTTTAATAAAATCTAAGCCTATGAATTATGCCTTACCTTGATCTAAAACGTTTCTTACTTATTTGTATTACTCTAAATGATTCATATAAAAGGGCATTTTTTGATGGTCCAACAATTTTAGTCTCTCCAGCACTGCTGACCTACCCCCCCCCTCCCCCCGACGGCCAATTCTTATCGAATTCATGTTCATCAGATTCGCAAACACAAGTTACATCATACATATAATAATCCTACATTGGCACATTTTTAAGAACTGTGACCTGCAGGGCAATAGATGAAAATACCAACGATAACACCGATATTGATTAATGATGGAGTGAAGTCAGTAATATCTGTTTCACAACAGTTCATAATTAACATAATAACACAGTATAATTTGTAGACTTTCTTTGCAGCTACGATATTTGTTTGAAGGCTTCATTCATAAAAAAACATATCGGATTTTGTAATTTTTTAATAGTCAATTAGCATTTTAGAAGCTACTCAATCGCGTGCTAATGTATTTAGGAGAGACAAGGGTTTACTTTCACGCAGCATTGCATTGTTTGACATGGTTACCAGCCTTCATAGTTGGATCTAGAATACCCAAACAAACCTTATTAATGAATTTCATATAAGAACTAACTCAACAATAGCCTACAAATTAAATTGACAGCACAGCAAGCACATACTTGTTGGCAATTATCTTCTTGTTATCCCGTGCCGCTGTGTAACTGTACATCACTTATAGCATACTGTGCTTTAACATATATCCAAGTTTCTATTTGCCAGTTAGTATTTCAGTAGCTTCTTAATGGTGTGCACGCAGCATCTCGCTTTGAGGGAGCGATATCTATCTATTACATTGTTAACTTCTTATCAACAATATTAGGTGTTCCGACTATCAATAAAAGCAAATGGAATTATCACTAGGGTTACTAAATGGGTCTTGTTTTACTAAATATAAGAAGTCTAGTAAGTGTTGCAAACATGATAATAAGCATAAGACGTGAGCACATACGTGCTTGCTTGGTCAAATTATACTTAATTATCTGCTCCACACATACCAATTTATACTTATTGCCAGCAAACAAGGTGATGAAATGTTGACCTTAATACCAAATCATGTAATCAAGTGTTAAATCACATAAACATGGAAGAGGTCAGCCTCATTAGTCTCGATAGATGCCCAATTTCCTTGTTAATATCAGTGAGTGTATAAATGCGACAACGAAAATTCCAAAACACCTGAATCAGCGACTACATCGAAGTATATGGCAAGTGCAACGACAGCTCGCTCCAAAAAAAAAATTACATTCCTTTTTATAAGACGCAATCTGTTTGTCGGGCAAAGGCAGAAGTTGCAAAACGACGCTTTCTAATGCGATCAAACACCTTAAAGCAGAGTTATCTCTTTTGAAGTAGCGTTGTATAGACCTATGTACAGCGCGATACTTAATAAAGTTGCCAGGAAAAGTAATTGTGAAGAAGAGTGTTTCGCATTAAAGCCGATATGCACGAGCAGATTGATACTTGCCAACTTTTGTTCTTCCCTCCAGCTCCTTACCTGTCTCCAACAGATTGCCATTCTAAATTCTCACTTCTCTTCTTTTGATTCATGTACATCACCTGTATGCAATTATTGTTTACAGTTAAGCATATTATCAAAAATGAAGTCAATTGTTACCTTAAATGTGAGTACAGAACTACAATACCAAGAATCGATGCTAAAAATTTATAGAACATATTCAACAGACGTGATATACTAATATTGCAAATCAAGGCTTAATATATCAATTACCTGTCCGACCTAACCACATTGTGTTTAGACAAAGCACGGTGACTGCCGGCAAATTGATTTGATATACTGTTCATAACAGTGCTGGTGTCTTTCAGTTTACTTCTTTGTCACTTAAACTCGTGATAAAGAGAGTCTGTTACAATATAGCATGTTTGGTGGCGCTCTTGAAGATCGTATTTCTAGTGGATAGTTTCCTGACTTCTCGTGTGAGTCTTTATTATGATTATCAAACATAAATGCAGAAGAGTATGTTTTCATTATTATTTGTTTGTGCTGTAATATAATGCTTAATAACTACTCGAAGGTCACTAAACAGACATCACAGGTCATTTGATATGCGGTGGTGAACATCACGTTAGGGTTTTCAGCTGCAACATGATGCCCCTGCTCGTGAATGACGTATGCAAATGGCACTAGATTAAGTTGCCTCAGTATATTATACCAACACACCGTGTTCTTTATTCGTTGACGGTGGGCAAACACACGCTCAAATACTTCTTTGCCCGCAAACAAAAACAAAACAACGTTGTCATTTATTTTTACTGTCAATATACTGCAATCCATGCCCCTGATTATTATATTGCGGTCGCATTTGATGGCGCTGTCTGCGTCTGCATCTCTCATACCCAAATGACAATGAAATAGCACCCGGACTCAACGGTCAAGATAAAACGAGGAAAATCATATTAACTATATTTCTTGCCGTCTTTAACAACCGGATATATTCCATTAATGAGTTAAGGTCAGGATTTTATCATCTCGTTAGGTTGGCTGGGCGCAATATATATGTACATTTTCCTCATCTCTATCAATCAGCCGCCAAATGCTACTACACTTCATCATTTCTCAAATATTTTCTCTTTCAAAATATATCGAAATTGCTTCTGTGAATTGTTATCAAAATCTATCAGTTTAAAGAAGAACCGGACTTGGTATCACCATGTGGCTTCATCTATGTCCACTCAGGTGAGTGTCATCGCCACTGGTGTCACTCTCGCTCCAAACTTGACAGCCAAGCTTGTCAAGAAACCTTTGAGTTTTCAAATGAATAGGCAAGAGGGAGAATGAACAGCGGGTGTGATCAATTGAGAATCTAACAGATATAATGCATGATGTCTTCAGCCTTATAATAACCCCTATGCTGCATATATCAGATTGCTGCCTTTACGGCACACTTTTTGAGCAACGATATGCGAAATGTTTACTAGATGCGCTCAAAAATATTTTGGTGTATCAAACAGCATCTAGGAAACAATCCAAAATATAACTGAAAGGAAAAGATAGCATATTCGGCGAATGCTATAAACTATTAAAGCCCTTACAAAACATCATAAAATGACGCAAATGTGTCAATAATGTGATACCGAAGGGTTGGAAGTGTTATTGGCCACACACCTCTATCATCGTCCATATATGACAATTGTTACTCCAAATATAGGAAAAGAGCCAACACGGCTGGATATCTTATTACCATGATTGTAGTAATGGCATTATGACGAAAACCCGGTGTATCCCGGCTGCGACATGATATATTGATGCCAATTGTGGGTTGATAACGTGTGGGGCTTACTTATTGCCACAAAATTTGCAAACCAACTGCACATAGCGTAATTACTGTATTCATGATTCACCGCGTATCTGACTTCACTAATGAAAAGCCTTGGGGTAAATCATCAGACGCATCCATAATCGGACGCAAACACCCGCGCATTAGCATGAGATGTTTTTGTTAACTTTTTTTAATCAAATGGCTATATTATGGAGTATATAAGTAAAACCTCCATTCCAACATGCAAACAAAGGTTAATCTATTTGATTTACCACTAGCTCCGCCTATGCTCCGATATTCTTATGGTAGAATGCATATATATATATCATTGATATATCAAATAATATGCTTAATTTTCCTCATAGGAAGTCTAAGTCTCATAAATGATTGATCTTAATCAGGCAGCGTTCCATAACCTTCGAAAATCTCTGCAGTCACAACATTTTAGACCGCAAATGTACTCTTATTCTCTGACGAGTAAAATTAATTGCTGGCTATTGGTCTTTATGACTCGACAAGTATTTGGTGGCTAAAAACCGTCAAACTCTACCGGCATTCATATGATGCCAGTAGCCATTTATTGTGTGTACCCATTTTATACAAGTAACAAAGTTAATATTCACAAAAGTATTGCAACTTTTGACATAAGTTGGATGATAGTTGCTGTGTACCAAGCCTAAAGAATTAGTTACTGTGATTATAGCAAATGACCAAGACCGGCAGGTCCAATCTATTGCAGCTGGATGCGCATCAATAAGGTGTCAAGTCTGGAATGACCCATACATCCATGGTAATAATCTCAGCTAGGAGTTGTTTACTCTATTTGCAGAAACAAACCCTGCGTAAAGCCGCGTGATTAGTTACAATGACAGCAAAGTTCGGAGCACTGGTGGTTGAAGCGCATACAAATCGCGCCGGATAAACCTTGATTGAATGCAGGAGACAACATGTTAATGAATAATCAGCATATCTTGGCGTATCCTTGGCGAGGTTGCGGGACCGCAAAATGACAATTGAGTGCTCTTTTACTAGACTTAATTGGCTGTTGCTTGGTGGAACGTGGACACAGTTCCGCTTTTGTGAGAGCTAAGCTTGACATAAATCAACCATACATGTGCTTTAGTGTTGATAAAAAAACATAAACAATACATATGAACGTATCGCCCTTGCATTACTGACTAAAGATATGTCAAAACATACCAGCTCTGAACTATGAAAACATAATGTTTCCGCAATAACTGAGCCATTCCTCATGCGCCATGTTTGTACGTTATCTTAACGTGGTACAGCAAGTTATGCTGGAACAAAGGGATAAACATGATGATTGCCCCATACGAGCCCGCGGCCAGAATCTAATAACTTTATGATGCCGCAATAATTTAAATGAATTTAAAGGTGTCTAGTGCATTTACTCTTTATTCAATTTTGTAGGTTACTTTATAAGATGATGACCCCCAAAGACGATGTTGTACTGTTATATATCAATGTACGATCAGTGTGTGGCAACATTTGTAGATTGCGCTCTTCGCAGCACGTGTTTTTTTATAGAGGAAATCGAGTAAAATAGAACTCCAACAATGATATAAAAGTGGCCTATATGATACCAATTTTGTAGACAGCAATTGCACATCGATTTCTTCAAACGTTTATGTTTAAAGCCTGTACAAAATAAGGCCATAAATCATCTATATTGAGAGCCATGAGGACCAAGGAGTTTGTTAGCCGATCGATGAGAATACAGCACTTGAGATGATGGGGACACTAAAGTCAAAAGATTGGATGTTGAACGTTGATTTATATGCCGATTACAACACGAGTGTGATTTGCAATGCCGTCTGATATGAAGATAAATAAAATATGGACGAACGTTTATTGAGTTATGGAATTCTTACTTTGTCCAAAGTTAGTAGCCATGCCGTCATTGATATGGTCATTGATGTATTTACTGATCCAACCACTCCAGATGTACAAATGCAAGATATTCCACAGCAATACATTGTGCAATGAAAACATACCGTTAATGACATATCCCTAATTATAGGACGGGTTGTGATATAATGTTAATATAACACTTCGGAGTACAGAACAGCGATTATGTTCCAATGAATTGGCGTAAAGTTGAACGAACACGTTGAGTTGCATTTATAGATTCAAAAGGCATTGAACATTTATGCATGTTAGAAAGGTATCGGTTCCTTGATAATTTGGCACCCTTACTAAAATGGTGAGAGAATGAAAATGTTGATGTTACAAATAACAAAACGTCATTAAATATGTCCTACAACCTGTTCAAAAATTACCTAATGCTGAATAATCTCTTTTCAAAACTTTAGCTAGGTTTGCAAACCTGATATCTCGAATCTATGTAGTGGGTAATGGCAAACCTGTTGACGTTGCTGGAAATCGATAGTCTCCTACGAGACGAGCTCCGTCAACTTTTCGTATGATTGCATCTGGCATAAAATCAAACGCTAACGGTGCGAGTTCTATGCAATCTTTATTGCTTGGATTTGAAGAGCTCTGGCTAGTATAGTACTGGACTGATGCTTCGGTAACAAGCCGTCATCCTTTCAGTAGTGAACAATATTTGGGTTTTGGAACGGTGCATATCATCATCCGTATCAAATAATTGCTTGCTCTAAGTACAATGAAAGAGCAACGGGGCTGGTAAATTCTCAATTCTCAAATGACTATAACCTGATTTATCCCGTCTGTTGCATGATGTATTCATGGCAGTACAATCGAGCCAACCAACGACGATGTTGTCCTTTGATGTACGGAACTGATTTTGACGTCAATCTTCTGAACAAAAATCCGTCTATTTCTAATCATAAGGGAGAGTCAAATTAACGTTGATAATACACATGAGATGGAATGCCGACCTTAGGAGCGTTAATAAACGAATAGCGCCATAATCCGTGCCGTTGAAAGTTCGGTATCTATACAAATAAGAGGATCATGATAGCAATTTGCCATATAGTGAGCCACATTCATCATATAGATGCATCCTAATGAGTATCAAAGATTCATGTTACTGAGAGCTAATAATCAGTGTTCATAAGCAGTGACAAGAAAATCCTATCAATGGTTTTAAATAGCTAACCTGAATACAAGGATGGCCCAGTTTGTTTAGGCGTTGGACTTGAGGTTTCAATGGATGAATGTCCGCGTGGATATCAGCAGTCAGAACAATTCGAATACTTTCAATCGAGAGATTCAGCATGTTAAATGGCAAGGTTGTAGTATTTGGAGGCGCTCAAAGCAAATATTGTTGAGAGTATAAGGTTAAAAACTAAAATGTATTTTATGCAGCGTCCAAATATGACCAAGTTTTTAACGATGAACTGTTTTCCTCAGTTTGCTTCTGGAAGTAAGTAACTCGGACTTTTTGTGAAAGCAGTGTCACCTAAGCACGAAGAACTCAAGCACGCAGAACAAGTCACGGCATACAAAAGTACATTGCTCTAATTGAAGGCAGCAACGCCATGCTGGCTTTTGTTTTTTGGTGATGCAAATGTGGCTGCCAATATAGACAGTACATTCGGCACATTGGCCAAATGAAACCTTATTTGACGGGGAAAAACACTGTTGGGTTCACGGATATGCCGGTTTGATAAGACCTACAACGGTTTTTTATGTCTAGATTAGCGTTTTGCGCATACATATGTTATGAATGTAAAACTGTCGGCCTATCGCTACATCTATTAATTCATCTTGTGCGTTTTGCCAGCATCACGTTTCATCAAACAATACTTTTTCTGTGTAAAGAACCTGCGCAATAAACGACATTATTAAATGTCGTGCGTTCGGCAACATGAATTTAGGATAATGGCACGTTTGCAAGACGTCAAAAAGAGGTCTCGTTTCTCAACAGCAATTCAGCTGACCTTGGAGATATCCCACAGGTAGAAGACATGGGTATAAAAAAGCGCATTACTTACATAACAAGGTAGCGCTCAAGCTATTAACTACAATAATTCGTCATTAATTGCTTAATGACTAATTTTGTTACGACGTTTTTGGTTGCCGCTCTTTAGTTGTGCCCGTTTGATGCCTGACTATGGTTGGCAGATGTTTTTTATTTGACTTGTTAGATTGCAAATGATTTTGTGTAAATTAAATTATGTAGATATCGAGACTGTCTAATTTGCATTAATATTTTGCATGATTCATCATATTAAGGTATCTGTTTTTTTAGTTAAGCATTGCATTATGAAAACACTCGCACGGTTCATAAAGCGTGTGAATTCCTCGGGCTTCTTTACACCGGTGATTCGTTTACCGTCACACAAGAAAGGCCTACATTTAAAGTAACATGATGGCTCATTAAATTTTCTAAGCGTGCTATATATATTCTCACTATAACAGTCGATGTAAGAGCAAAATTATTGCCAGCTGCTATTATCCTCCTGTCATTTGAAAAAAAAAACAATGAATGTTGAACGCTTTCAAACGATAAACAAACATTCGAGGTCGACTGAGACGTGACCTCAGATTTTATCGCAACATTTGCTGACTCAACCGTGTGTTCTTCGTGTGGTAACCAGCCTTCAGGAACCACACCATGCTTTAATACCCTCGATGGTCGGATAAAGCTTGCATCGTGCGCCGAATCACTGACTAAATCGTTTAGATATTTTGGTTTTTATAGGACAGAAAGCGCCCGATGCAAGGTCTTACGGAGACTTATAGAGTCATTACACGACGACATATGGCCATTAATTAGTTTTCATAATATGATAACAGGGAATTTGGCGTGTACCCTTGAAAGCACCGAACATTGTTCATGACTATGCCTATCGTGCTACTGGCGTTACTGATGATAATTGTGTTATACGTCAAAAACCCCCATCAGCCCCCCCCCCCCCCACCCCCTCAACATTACACTTACCAATTTTACAACCGCTTATGGAAGTGCTCAGACTAGCAGTACTTACTCTGTTTCGGCTAGAACGCAGGAGAAATAAGGAACAGGCAAGGCTGTACTATATCCTTTTGATGCTTTTGGGGTTGGTGCAATGTTAAAATTTATGATCCACATCGTTACACGTTTATTCAATGTTCCAAGCTTGCAAGACATATAATTCATTAACTCAGGCAACCAACGTCATGGCGTAGACTTAATCATTTGCATATCTTTCATGTCTGGTCGGCTCTTTTTCTTGCCACAACTGCGTATCCAACCGTTTTATTATGGTGTGCGATATCAAGAAATGAGTTTGGGCAAAGATTGAGCGTATGGGGGCTGATGCAATGTTAAGATGAGCGCTTTAATTGTTGCATAGCTGTTCCAACACATATGTTTATGGCATAACGGTCATAACGTTTGTCCCATTCATGGGAGATTGTGGTACTCATGGCATTCATTTATTGCTTGTGTGTTCTTACAGAAACATTGACTTAAGGTAACACTCAATGGGCTAGCTACGTTATCTGAGTGCAGACATTCACACACTTCATACAGTGGAACCCTCAGAAGGGATGTCAGGCTGAGCCGCATATCAATCTGAGGCATGATACATATGTAAACATATATAACTATTAACAATATATACATAAACATATATATACAATAGACACATAACTATCTATATATATATAATACATATAGTCTATATATATTATAGAACTATATATATATATATTTAATGCCTCTCTCTCATACTATCTATATATACATATCTATCTACCTATCTCTATCTTCTCTCTCTCAGATACTCTCTCTCTCTCTCTACCTCTCTCTCAAAATCTATTTCTGGCCATGTCCTCCCTCATCTCTCTCTCCCCCTCTCTCCCTATCCTCTTTCTCTCTCTCCTCTCTGTGTGGGTTCTCTCTCCTCTCTCCTCCTCTCTATCTCTACTCCTCTCTCCTCTCTCCTCTCTACTCTGTCTCTCCTCTCTCTCCTCTCTCCTCTTCTCTTTCTCTCTTCTCTCTCTCTCTCTCCTCATGATGGATTCAAAACTCTCGTGTGGACTCGTTCGTCACTATCATTATGATCCCACTACACTCTTTGGTTGTTCATGTAACCAGCGATCGCATCAAAGAACGTAGCTTGATTTATCATACCCAAATGGAAAATCTGTTGTGATTGCTTCTTATTCAGAAGACAACTTTGTATAGCCATATGCATTGTAGCACTCGATCAGTAACCATCGTAGTTAATTCATCGTAAACATCTGTACCAACATATGAATGGAATGGGCACACCAATAATACATATCCGCTCATGCTTTCCGCATCCATTTACCTTTGGCGGTGGGTCGGCATGAGGGATAGCATATTCTTCCCGAGTGTCAATTCCATTTGTCAACGAGCATTCATAACAGGCACTTCACCATGAATATTAATCCCAATTTCCACCTATCCCGTTTCCAACCATATCGTCAATAAAGACACGGCTGGTCACCCCCCCCCCCCCCCCCCCCCCCCCCCCCCAACAATACCAACGAGTAACCAATGTCCGGGACGGCGATTGTTCTGCTTAACCGAACAATAGTTAGAACGCACACTGTAATGACTCATAACGGCAAACCACAATGCACCCGCCACAAGTTTTCGCACTGATGACAGGGCGGGACTGCCTTACACTTATCGGGCTCAATAAAACGGGTGACTGATGATTATGCTTGCTGTGAATGAAAACACTGAATGACATTGAGATAATTGCTAATTATTTGTTTATCCACTTTTTCGTAAAAGCAAGTTCTTTGTTCTCTTTATAATTGTCATGAAGTATATAAGGGTGCCTCCCCGCTGAACGAAAATTATATCCAACTTAATCATAGATACTCAGCACAACATAGTCTACTAGACGACGCGGTTTGTCGTGTTTATGAGTTGTTGTTTATGACCAAAAATAACCCAGAGACGTGGTATGAATAACGTGTCGTCATTACGTTAATTATATATTAATATCTTCACTGCATGGTTACAGCGATGCGACATATAAAGTCACGTATCGGGATAGCATTTGCCGGGCGATATTCATTAAGCTGTCATGGATATTCTTGCACTGCGATTCATCATTGCTTATAACATTCCCTTATCTTTTTAAACCAATTCACCCTTAATTTGCCGTCCAGGGCATCAATCATTGGCTGTTTTGCTACCTACAAATTTCTGCATTTTCATAGTTATGAGTATATCAGAAATGATTTCCTATTTGAGAGCTCCCACATATATCAGTACATCAATCAAATCCTCGTTATTTATATTTTGTTTTATGTTTTTTCTTTTTCACGTCTGCACGATTGACAAGCCATTGCGGGAGCATTTAATTTACTGAGGTTTTAAACTAGCAATTAACCGCAAAGTTAAAGAGCATTGAGCATTCAGCGAATGTGTACTGAACAATAATCAAAGCAGCAATCAATGACAATTCCATTAATCCGAGGCATTATCATCCACGTTACTTACAAGCATTTAACCATGTATGGCCTGATTCTTATGTATTCATGTAATGGTACGTAATATACCGAATATCATTTTGGGGTCGCCATTTCGGGGCCCATTAATCAAACACACAAATGGGTTAATTGAAGAAAGTATCTTACTGTCCCACGCAGGGCGGGAGTTTATCGGGTTGTCGCTTTCATTACTAGCCAACTACAACATTTATCTTCACCAACGGCTCTTCCAGATATATACTCTAGAAAATTAATAGCGCGTACACATTAAGCCGGTTATGTATTTATTGAGGTAGGCATATGTGTGAACGATAAGTATAGCCCTAATTGTTCGTGAAGAATATAGTTTGACGACATAAACAATCATCATTACCCGCTATCTTGCTATGACGACCATCTATTTGCATAAAGACGTAATCGCACTTCTAACCTGCCTTGCCCAGTGCGTTTTTTGTACGGTAAACCAAACCAATCAAAACATACCCGTCAGTGATACAATAAAAAGGACAAATATACGGTCTCTGGGATTGCTTTTACCCTCCATGTTGGTTAAAGGCTAATATTCTTCCATAAGGCAACAAATGGCAGAGTTCGTGATGCCAACATATAAAGCACATACCCACATGCATCTTATTTTCCTTTATTGCACGCACATTTTTCCCATCGGCATAAATGTTGCATTATCATATCTTGTCCTTTTGCTAGAATTTCTCGGACAAACACCCTTGTAACCAAATACCGACCCAGGACAAATTAATAAACGTTGGCATAATACTGCATTTCTAACGGCACAAGCGCATTCCTGAGCATATGCTTTGCTTGGACATGCTAGAAAGACAGACTTCAAAAACGACTAAAGGATATTTATAGACCATCCAGGCAAACAAGCCATGAGTAATATAACTGGTCAAATGTCATTACATAACCGCTTAACACACTCCTAAATGAACGCCCATGCAAATGTATAGAAAATACACACACACACACATATAGAGATAGATAGATAATCTATAGATAGAGATATATAGACAGATGAGAGAGAGAGAGAGAGATATATAGAGAGAGGGAGAGATAGATAGAGGTCTTTATTTATTGAAGAGAGGGACTCTCTAGATAAGAGGTAGAGAGATAGATATACAGATAAGATGTAGAGATAAACAGATAAAGATAGAGAGATTAGAGAGATAAATACATTTAGAGGAGAGAGGGAGAGATCTCCAAATATAAAGGTGTCTCTGTAGGTAGAGATCTAGAGATGAGAGAGATAGGAAAGAGAGATAGATATCTCTTTGTATATACATATAAATATACTATATCATCAAACATACATATATATACAATATATAAATACTATATCTGTATATAGATATCTATATATATATATATATATATATATATATGCATATATACATAAATTTATATGCATATAACCTAACTTAAATGATTATACATGTCAGCATACAACTATATATAACCATATTTATAGCGCAGAGATTTAGAAGCAGTGATCTAAAGAAAGATCCCTGGGGCACGCCACAATTGACAGCCTTAGGCAAAGACATAATGCATTTTTTATATATGTACATTGCATGCGGCCTTCAAGATATGTGATGCACCAGTTAACCACGACACTCCTCACATATATGCTGTGAATTACGTGTATAATGCACCTATGATCCTCTGCGTCAAGGGCGGCGCATAGGTCTAAGAGCACAAACACTACCACCTTACCACAGAGCAGTTTCAGTGCTGTAATCATTTCAATAAGCTGACTGGTATGGTTCCATCAAATTCTTCTCTTTCAGATAAAGGCCGAGCTGTGCAGCCATCATCTTCGGAAGTAGAAGGTTTTTCTAGGAGTGGGATAACCAGTGCAGATTTAAGTGAGTCTGGGAAAACTCCGTTTGATAATGATCGGTTGTTCATATCTGTGAGAACATAGACATGTTGATGAGTGTTTTCCTTCACAAATTGACCAAATTAACAATGTTTTATTATATCTATGAAGAACTCACTAAACTTGTTGACCGAAGATTGAATATCTAAATTAGATAACAGGGAGTCCTATATCAAAAAGCTGTTTTGCATTCCCTTTGATAATAGCGATTTGCGTATACAGATGGAATTCTCTCGGATTGTTTAGTCCATGCTCGTTGTCGACAGCGAACAGTGTGCACGTAAATCTCAACGCTTAGCATCCTAATGACATTTTTCTGTATGAAATTTCGGGAATTTTGGCCATCTACGCGGCCATATTTTGCATTCTATGAGGGTAATTTTTTGATTATTGCTCTTAAAATGTAATGTGTAACCAATCTTACTTAAACCTACAAGAGGTGTTGAGCAGTGAACCATTAGTTTACATGTTTTAGCTTGAAGCTAATGGCAACTAGATACTTATTTAATCAAGAGATACTACATATGACTTGCAGCTGATTTTAACCTGTAAGAAGCGTAGCTTATTTGATCGCATTCATCATATATATATATATATATATATATATATAGATATATATATAGATAGGATATATATATATATATGATATATATATAATAGATATATATATATATATATATATATATATATATATATATATATATATATATATATTTATATATGGATAGACTATACATGTGTATATGCATATACGTGCATACACACACGCAAAACATCTACATATCTATATATCGAATGCCTATATTCATCTCTATATATATATATATATATATATAGATATATATATATATATATATATATATATATATATACATATATAAATATATATATCTATGTAAATATATACACTTATTTATGTCTATATATTTTAGATATATAGATCTATATATATATATATATAAATATATATATATATTTATATATATATATGTATAGATATATATATATATACATATATATATGTATATATTAATAACTATATATGTTAAAATATATAAATGCGTAAAAATACATACATATATCATATACATTCTATCTATATATATATCTCTCTCTACATATATATATATATATGTATATATATATATATATCTACCTTTATATAAAATTGATACAATGAAATAGTTTAATGCGAATAAAAATCTTTTTGTCACTTTTATTCCTGGTATATACTTTTTGTCCTCGAAAGGGTCGTCCACGAAAGGTCAAGACGCTAATTTATACGTATAAATCCAGCCTTTCGTGCCCATGTGTATTTTCGAATATTTGCGGAGTACCGAAATATTTAAATCATTTTCATTCATCATGGATTAGAAACATAGTATTTGTTGTAGATGGGATCATTGTGAACTATTGGTAGCATTTCGCGCTCTAATTCAATGTTGTAAATTGATAAATATAAAGCAAAATGGAGTATTTCGGTAATTAAAGCTAAAAATAAATCAAATATTTTTTAATGTTTTAAATAAACATATCCATCACACCTGATTAAACATTATTGATAATCACTTGGAAGGGCAACCCTAGGTCCTGCTTGCTTCCCAACACGTGGTAAGCGCATCATATAGTTCTCCGGACCGATTGACTGCGGGCTACGCGTCCGACGGCTATTATCTGCGATTATGAGAATGGCAAAATGATAGTGTTACTGATGTTTATTTGTTGAAATAGCAAAACAACTGAGCACGTTTACGCAAAAGGAGCAGATTGAATATTTCTAGTAATAGCTATATTTATGCCCCTTTAGCGCGGCATAGTGTAGAATATACAACAGCATCCTTCATCACGATTCCAAGAAGAGTAATTCTAAATAGCAACATTTCAGACTCGGGACAATAAGTAATGTGGGTTGTTCTTTTAATAAAATCTAAGCCTATGAATTATGCCTTACCTTGATCTAAAACGTTTCTTACTTATTTGTATTACTCTAAATGATTCATATAAAAGGGCATTTTTTTGATGGTCCAACAATTTTAGTCTCTCCAGCACTGCTGACCTACCCCCCCCCCTCCCCCCGACGGCCAATTCTTATCGAATTCATGTTCATCAGATTCGCAAACACAAGTTACATCATACATATAATAATCCTACATTGGCACATGTTTTAAGAACTGTGACCTGCAGGGCAATATATGAAAATACCAACGATAACACCGATATTGATTAATGATGGAGTGAAGTCAGTAATATCTGTTTCACAACAGTTCATAATTAACATAATAACACAGTATAATTTGTAGACTTTCTTTGCAGCTACGATATTTGTTTGAAGGCTTCATTCATAAAAAAACATATCGGATTTTGTAATTTTTTAATAGTCAATTAGCATTTTAGAAGCTACTCAATCGCGTGCTAATGTATTTAGGAGAGACAAGGGTTTACTTTCACGCAGCATTGCATTGTTTGACATGGTTACCAGCCTTCATAGTTTGGATCTAGAATACCCAAACAAACCTTATTAATGAATTTCATATAAGAACTAACTCAACAATAGCCTACAAATTAAATTGACACAGCACAGCAAGCACATACTTGTTGGCAATTATCTTCTTGTTATCCCGTGCCGCTGTGTAACTGTACATCACTTATAGCATACTGTGCTTTAACATATATCCAAGTTTCTATTTGCCAGTTAGTATTTCAGTAGCTTCTTAATGGTGTGCACGCAGCATCTCGCTTTGAGGGAGCGATATCTATCTATTACATTGTTAACTTCTTATCAACAATATTAGGTGTTCCGACTATCAATAAAAGCAAATGGAATTATCACTAGGGTTACTAAATGGGTCTTGTTTACTAAATATAAGAAGTCTAGTAAGTGTTGCAAACATGATAATAAGCATAAGACGTGAGCACATACGTGCTTGCTTGGCCAAATTATACTTAATTATCTGCTCCACACATACCAATTTATACTTATTGCCAGCAAACAAGGTGATGAAATGTTGACCTTAATACCAAATCATGTAATCAAGTGTTAAATCACATAAACATGGAAGAGGTCAGCCTCATTAGTCTCGATAGATGCCCAATTTCCTTGTTAATATCAGTGAGTGTATAAATGCGACAACGAAAATTCCAAAACACCTGAATCAGCGACTACATCGAAGTATATGGCAAGTGCAACGACAGCTCGCTCCAAAAAAAAATTACATTCCTTTTTATAAGACGCAATCTATGCTTGTCGGGCAAAGGCAGAAGTTGCAAAACGACGCTTTCTAATGCGATCAAACACCTTAAAGCAGAGTTATCTCTTTTGAAGTAGCGTTGTATAAACCTATGTACATCGCGATACTTAATAAAGTTGCCAGGAAAAGTAATTTTGAAGAAGAGTGTTTCGCATTAAAGCCAATATGCACGAGCAGATTGATACTTGCCAACTTTCGTTCTTCCCTCCAGCTCCTTACCTGTCTCCAACAGATTGCCATTCTAAATTCTCACTTCTCTTCTTTTGATTCATGTACATCACCTGTATGCAATTATTGTTTACAGTTAAGCATATTATCAAAAATGAAGTCAATTGTTACCTTAAATGTGAGTACAGAACTACAATACCAAGAATCGATGCTAAAAATTTATAGAACATATTCAACAGACGTGATATACTAATATTGCAAATCAAGGCTTAATATATCAATTACCTGTCCGACCTAACCACATTGTGTTTAGACAAAGCACGGTGACTGCCGGCAAATTGATTTGATATACTGTTCATAACAGTGCTGGTGTCTTTCAGTTTACTTCTTTGTCACTTAAACTCGTGATAAAGAGAGTCTGTTACAATATAGCATGTTTGGTGGCGCTCTTGAAGATCGTATTTCTAGTGGATAGTTCCTGACTTCTCGTGTGAGTCTTTATTATGATTATCAAACATAAATGCAGAAGAGTATGTTTTCATTATTATTTGTTTGTGCTGTAATATAATGCTTAATAACTACTCGAAGGTCACTAAACAGACATCACAGGTCATTTGATATGCGGTGGTGAACATCACGTTAGGGTTTTCAGCTGCAACATGATGCCCCTGCTCGTGAATGACGTATGCAAATGGCACTAGATTAAGTTGCCTCAGTATATTATACCAACACCGTGTTCTTTATTCGTTGACGGTGGGCAAACACACGCTCAAATACTTCTTTGCCCGCAAACAAAAACAAAACAACGTTGTCATTTATTTTACTGTCAATATACTGCAATCCATGCCCCTGATTATTATATTGCGGTCGCATTTGATGGCGCTGTCTGCGTCTGCATCTCTCATACCAAATGACAATGAAATAGCACCCGGACTCAACGGTCAAGATAAAACGAGGAAAATCATATTAACTATATTTCTTGCCGTCTTTAACAACCGGATATATTCCATTAATGAGTTAAGGTCAGGATTTTATCATCTCGTTAGGTTGGCTGGGCGCAATATATATGTACATTTTCCTCATCTCTATCAATCAGCCGCCAAATGCTACTACACTTCATCATTTCTCAAATATTTTCTCTTTCAAAATATATCGAAATTGCTTCTGTGAATTGTTATCAAAATCTATCAGTTTAAAGAAGAACCGGACTTGGTATCACCATGTGGCTTCATATATGTCACTCAGGTGAGTGTCATCGCCACTGGTGTCACTCTCGCTCCAAACTTGACAGCCAAGCTTGTCAAGAAACCTTTGAGTTTTCAAATGAATAGGCAAGAGGGAGAATGAACAGCGGTGTGATCAATTGAGAATCTAACAGATATAATGCATGATGTCTTCAGCCTTATAATAACCCCTATGCTGCATATATCAGATTGCTGCCTTTACGGCACACTTTTTGAGCAACGATATGCGAAATGTTTACTAGATGCGCTCAAAATATTTTGGTGTATCAAACAGCATCTAGGAAACAATCCAAATATAACTGAAAGGAAAAGATAGCATATTCGGCGAATGCTATAACTATTAAAGCCCTTACAAAACATCATAAAATGACGCAAATGTGTCAATAATGTGATACCGAAGGGTTGGAAGTGTTATTGGCCACACACCTCTATCATCGTCCATATATGACAATTGTTACTCCAAATATAGGAAAAGAGCCAACACGGCTGGATATCTTATTACCATGATTGTAGTAATGGCATTATGACGAAAACCCGGTGTATCCCGGCTGCGACATGATATATTGATGCCAATTGTGGGTTGATAACGTGTGGGGCTTACTTATTGCCACAAAATTTGCAAACCAACTGCACATAGCGTAATTACTGTATTCATGATTCACCGCGTATCTGACTTCACTAATGAAAAGCCTTGGGGTAAATCATCAGACGCATCCATAATCGGACGCAAACACCCGCGCATTAGCATGAGATGTTTTTGTTAACTTTTTTTAATCAAATGGCTATATTATGGAGTATATAAGTAAACCTCCATTCCAACATGCAAACAAAGGTTAATCTATTTGATTTACCACTAGCTCCGCCTATGCTCCGATATTCTTATGGTAGGAATGCATATATATATATCATTGATATATCAAATAATATGCTTAATTTTCCTCATAGGAAGTCTAAGTCTCATAAATGATTGATCTTAATCAGGCAGCGTTCCATAACCTTCGAAAATCTCTGCAGTCACAACATTTTAGACCGCAAATGTACTCTTATTCTCTGACGAGTAAAATTAATTGCTGGCTATTGGTCTTATGACTCGACAAGTATTTGGTGGCTAAAAACCGTCAAACTCTACCGGCATTCATATGATGCCAGTAGCCATTTATTGTGTACCCATTTTTATACAAGTAACAAAGTTAATATTCACAAAAGTATTGCAACTTTGACATAAGTTGGATGATAGTTGCTGTGTACCAAGCCTAAAGAATTAGTTACTGTGATTATAGCAAATGACCAAGACCGGCAGGTCCAATCTATTGCAGCTGGATGCGCATCAATAAGGTGTCAAGTCTGGAATGACCCATACATCCATGGTAATAATCTCAGCTAGGAGTTGTTTACTCTATTTGCAGAACAAACCCTGCGTAAGCCGCGTGATTAGTTACAATGACAGCAAAGTTCGGAGCACTGGTGGTTGAAGCGCATACAAATCGCGCCGGATAAACCTTGATTGAATGCAGGAGACAACATGTTAATGAATAATCAGCATATCTTGGCGTATCCTTGGCGAGGTTGCGGGACCGCAAAATGACAATTGAGTGCTCTTTTACTAGACTTAATTGGCTGTTGCTTGGTGGAACGTGGACACAGTTCCGCTTTTGTGAGAGCTAAGCTTGACATAAATCAACCATACATGTGCTTTAGTGTTGATAAAAAACATAAACAATACATATGAACGTATCGCCCTTGCATTACTGACTAAAGATATGTCAAACATACCAGCTCTGAACTATGAAAACATAATGTTTCCGCAATAACTGAGCCATTCCTCATGCGCCATGTTTGTACGTTATCTTAACGTGGTACAGCAAGTTATGCTGGAACAAAAGGGATAAACATGATGATTGCCCATACGAGCCCGCGGCCAGAATCTAATAACTTTATGATGCCGCAATAATTTAAATGAATTTAAAGGTGTCTAGTGCATTTACTCTTTATTCAATTTTGTAGGTTACTTTATAAGATGATGACCCCAAAGACGATGTTGTACTGTTATATATCAATGTACGATCAGTGTGTGGCAACATTTGTAGATTGCGCTCTTCGCAGCACGTGTTTATAGAAGAATCGAGTAAAATAGAACTCCAACAATGATATAAAGTGGCCTATATGATACCAATTTGTAGACAGCAATTGCACATCGATTTCTTCAAACGTTTATGTTTAAAGCCTGTACAAAATAAGGCCATAAATCATCTATATTGAGAGCCATGAGGACCAAGGAGTTTGTTAGCCGATCGATGAGAATACAGCACTTGAGATGATGGGGACACTAAAGTCAAAAGATTGGATGTTGAACGTTGATTTATATGCCGATTACAACACGAGTGTGATTTGCAATGCCGTCTGATATGAAGATAAATAAAATATGGACGAACGTTTATTGAGTTATGGAATTCTTACTTGCAAAGTTAGCCATGCCGTCATTGATATGGTCATTGATGTATTTACTGATCCAACCACTCCAGATGTACAAATGCAAGATATTCCACAGCAATACATTGTGCAATGAAAACATACCGTTAATGACATATCCCTAATTATAGGACGGTTGTGATATAATGTTAATATAACACTTCGGAGTACAGAACAGCGATTATGTTCCAATGAATTGGCGTAAAGTTGAACGAACACGTTGAGTTGCATTTATAGATTCAAAAGGCATTGAACATTTATGCATGTTAGAAAGGTATCGGTTCCTTGATAATTTGGCACCCTTACTAAAATGGTGAGAGAATGAAAATGTTGATGTTACAAATAACAAAACGTCATTAAATATGTCCTACAACCTGTTCAAAAATTACCTAATGCTGAATAATCCTTTTCAAACTTTAGCTAGGTTGCAAACCTGATATCTCGAATCTATGTAGTGGGTAATGGCAAACCTGTTGACGTTGCTGGAAATCGATAGTCTCCTACGAGACGAGCTCCGTCAACTTTTCGTATGATTGCATCTGGCATAAAATCAAACGCTAACGGTGCGAGTTCTATGCAATCTTTATTGCTTGGATTTGAAGAGCTCTGGCTAGTATAGTACTGGACTGATGCTTCGGTAACAAGCCGTCATCCTTTCAGTAGTGAACAATATTTGGGTTTTGGAACGGTGCATATCATCATCCGTACAAAAATAATTGCTTGCTCTAAGTACAATGAAAGAGCAACGGGGCTGGTAAATTCTCAATTCTCAAATGACTATAACCTGATTTATCCCGTCTGTTGCATGATGTATTCATGGCAGTACAATCGAGCCAACCAACGACGATGTTGTCCTTTGATGTACGGAACTGATTTTGACGTCAATCTTCTGAACAAAAATCCGTCTATTTCTAATCATAAGGGAGAGTCAAATTAACGTTGATAATACACATGAGATGGAATGCCGACCTTAGGAGCGTTAATAAACGAATAGCGCCATAATCCGTGCCGTTGAAAGTTCGGTATCTATACAAATAAGAGGATCATGATAGCAATTTGCCATATAGTGAGCCACATTCATCATATAGATGCATCCTAATGAGTATCAAAGATTCATGTTACTGAGAGCTAATAATCAGTGTTCATAAGCAGTGACAAGAAAATCCTATCAATGGTTTTAAATAGCTAACCTGAATACAAGGATGGCCCAGTTGTTTAGGCGTTGGACTTGAGGTTTCAATGGATGAATGTCCGCGTGGATATCAGCAGTCAGAACAATTCGAATACTTTCAATCGAGAGATTCAGCATGTTAATGGCAAGGTTGTAGTATTTGGAGGCGCTCAAAGCAAATATTGTTGAGAGTATAAGGTTAAAACTAAAATGTATTTTATGCAGCGTCCAAATATGACCAAGTTTAACGATGAACTGTTTCCTCAGTTTGCTTCTGGAAGTAAGTAACTCGGACTTTTTGTGAAAGCAGTGTCACCTAAGCACGAAGAACTCAAGCACGCAGAACAAGTCACGGCATACAAAAGTACATTGCTCTAATTGAAGGCAGCAACGCCATGCTGGCTTTTGTTTTTTGGTGATGCAAATGTGGCTGCCAATATAGACAGTACATTCGGCACATTGGCCAAATGAAACCTTATTTGACGGGAAAACACTGTTGGGTTCACGGATATGCCGGTTGATAAGACCTACAACGGTTTTTATGTCTAGATTAGCGTTTTGCGCATACATATGTTATGAATGTAAAACTGTCGGCCTATCGCTACATCTATTAATTCATCTTGTGCGTTTGCCAGCATCACGTTCACATCAAACAATACTTTTTCTGTGTAAAGAACCTGCGCAATAAACGACATTATTAAATGTCGTGCGTTCGGCAACATGAATTTAGGATAATGGCACGTTGCAAGACGTCAAAAAGAGGTCTCGTTTCTCAACAGCAATTCAGCTGACCTTGGAGATATCCCACAGGTAGAAGACATGGGTATAAAAAAGCGCATTACTTACATAACAAGGTAGCGCTCAAGCTATTAACTACAATAATTCGTCATTAATTGCTTAATGACTAATTTTGTTACGACGTTTTTGGTTGCCGCTCTTTAGTTGTGCCCGTTTGATGCCTGACTATGGTTGGCAGATGTTATTTGACTTGTTAGATTGCAAATGATTTTGTGTAAATTAAATTATGTAGATATCGAGACTGTCTAATTTGCATTAATATTTTGCATGATTCATCATATTAAGGTATCTGTTTTTTTAGTTAAGCATTGCATTATGAAAACACTCGCACGGTTCATAAAGCGTGTGAATTCCTCGGGCTTCTTACACCGGTGATTCGTTTACCGTCACACAAGAAGGCCTACATTTAAAGTAACATGATGGCTCATTAAATTTTCTAAGCGTGCTATATATATTCTCACTATAACAGTCGATGTAAGAGCAAAATTATTGCCAGCTGCTATTATCCTCCTGTCATTTGAAAAACAATGAATGTTGAACGCTTTCAAACGATAAACAAACATTCGAGGTCGACTGAGACGTGACCTCAGATTTATCGCAACATTTGCTGACTCACGTGTTCTTCGTGTGGTAACCAGCCTTCAGGAACCACACCATGCTTTAATACCCTCGATGGTCGGATAAAGCTTGCATCGTGCGCCGAATCACTGACTAAATCGTTTAGATATTTTGGTTTATAGACGACAGAAAGCGCCCGATGCAAGGTCTTACGGAGACTTATAGAGTCATTACACGACATATGGCCATTAATTAGTTTTTCATAATATGATAACAGGGAATTTGGCGTGTACCTTGAAAGCACCGAACATTGTTCATGACTATGCCTATCGTGCTACTGGCGTTACTGATGATAATTGTGTTATACGTCAAAACCCCCATCACCCCCCCCCCCCCCCCACCCCCTCAACATTACACTTACCAATTTTACAAACCGCTTATGGAAGTGCTCAGACTAGCAGTACTTACTCTGTTTCGGCTAGAACGCAGGAGAAATAAGGAACAGGCAAGGCTGTACTATATCCTTCTGATGCTTTTGGGGTTGGTGCAATGTTAAAATTTATGATCCACATCGTTACACGTTTATTCAATGTTCCAAGCTTGCAAGACATATAATTCATTAACTCAGGCAACCAACGTCATGGCGTAGACTTAATCATTTGCATATCTTTCATGTCTGGTCGGCTATTTCTTGCCACAACTGCGTATCCAACCGTTTATTATGGTGCGATATCAAGAAATGAGTTTGGGCAAAAGATTGAGCGTATGGGGCTGATGCAATGTTAAGATGAGCGCTTTAATTGTTGCATAGCTGTTCCAACACATATGTTATGGCATAACGGTCATAACGTGTGTCCATTCATGGGAGATTGTGGTACTCATGCATTCATTTATTGCTTGTGTGTTCTTACAGAAACATTGACTTAAGGTAACACTCAGGGCTAGCTACGTTATCTGAGTGCAGACATTCAAATGAATGCATTAAGCCCACCAGTTGAAGGTTCCAAGTTCACAAAACGTACATAAGTACCAGAACAATATTTCAAGGCAGTTTAGATAAGCTGAGTCGCTTTGCTAAACCTTGTGTATCGTTGTTTTAACCATATCACAAGCTACATCGAACACGCGCTTACAACGCAGCAACGCACCTGACTAACGAGACTCACCTCGATCATTTCGATTTTAACACTTGGATACACAATTTAGCCTTAAGGTCAACTAGTCATCACCTTTTTAGCTCGATACCTGTAATTTGTATGTCAGTAAACGTAAATTGGGAGAATGAGGAATGTATTCAACACACATCCGCCCATAGGATCAGTGGGGGGTTTGTTATGGCTGTTCAGGCTTGATAAAATAATGTCAGTAACACATTACAGTTTACGAGGTCGCCAAGAATAGTTAAATGAGACTTTAAAAAATAAAGTTTTACTAGATCCGTGCTAATCGAATTGTATTTACGTAGCGCTCTGACAAAGTAGATAGCGATATTGTCTTGGATGCAGATGCCCTTTAATTTAGCCATCATCTTGAATTGGACGGTTTATCACTGATAAAGGTCCATCATTCGTCAAATATTGACCCAGTTACATGAATGACAAGTCAATTATCAATGAAAAAACCGCACAGGTGTTATACAGTGCTGACAGGATTGGAGTCGTCTTTATTGTTCCAGGTTCTCTGATGAAAGTCTCCTGCATAAAATCACACTTTACCGACAAGAGGTCAATGCATTGCATATTAATCAGACAGACAGCCAGTGTCGTAAAGAACCATCACCTCGGTCACAACCCGCCCCCGAACATCCTACCACTGATGAGCTCACTACATAACATATAACACCATGAAGCCTTAGATCAGCGCTTAGAACTTGTATTTAGCCAAGAGGATGCAAAGAATTTGTCGGAGACTTGATAGATGATATGATGAATTGGTGCATAAACGACCATCTAGGGATGTTTCCCTAAGCATTGGTCATTTCGCTAGAATGCGATATGGTGACTATTTATTTAGTTGTCGTAAGGTCTTCAGTTGTGACACTTTTGCTCAAACTCATTGCGCTACAACCAATTATATATGTAAACTTAATGTGCTGGTTTGAATGTTAGAGCTACATGATGTCGTCGGGCAAAAGTTGCGTCGAATGGTTATGCACGGAGCGATCATAAAAAGTTGTTTACATATGAGTTCGACGTGACTATGTTTCAGTTACTTTATTGGTTAAACAATACAGCGGTGCAATATCATATTTGGGGTTCACAAAGAGTTGAATTAATACAGTGGTGAGATATTGTATTTGGGATGCACTAGGTGGTTGATTAATGCACCGGTGAGATATTGCATTTGGGATGCACTAAGTGGTTGATTAATACAGCGGTGACTTATTGTACCTCAAGTACACTAAGTGGATTGAGCTTTGCACTGATGCTATATAACTGCATCACTCATTAACAACATCGCGCAACAGTCAATTGTCATAGATAAGTCAGCATATAAAAACAGATGCATCCCAGGTGTCGAGTGAGTCAGAAACAATAAAGCATATTGGCACCTTTAGTATATCCCTGGTTTACAAAATTGTTAATGTTGTCCATTTCAGTAATTGTTTACAAAATGTATGACCATTGCATACTGAGATTGAAAATGTAAATACGTTCTGCATTAATAACATGACAGGAAATTCAAAACAGCTGTTTTGCTGTTGTTCTTTTTCAAATGTAAATTTTCAAACGCCGGTGTTCAATCTAGGCCATTATGGGCGATATTATGAAAGCTATACGTGTTAGTCATTACCCATGCTGCTCCTGTATTAATATTATTCATGTACTATGAAAAAGATTGTTATATATTGTATAATCAAGTTGCTGTCCGGCTTGTTGACTAAGGCGACCACGATTCAGCACGAACTATTATTGTTTTTCACTTTCTGTTGCAACGGGCGAGATAATCATGATTAATTTGGCCGCAGTGGGCACCGTTATTATTTAATCCTGCAACTACCCACGTAGTGCCAAACGGCGTCGCATTTGTCTTTTGTTTGGACTGCTGCTTTCAATTTAGAAAAACGGCGTACAGTATATATGCATATTATCTGTTATCATACTCTAGCAAACACAAACATGGCTTATTAACTTGGGATAAGTTATGGTTATACACGATTCGTTGTTCAGCTGATAGACATCTTTGTTCAGGTGGACGACATGTAACTTCCGGGACATGAATATCAACTGCACCCTACCTTAGTGGCAGTGGGCTAGGCAAATATCTGGTTAAAGTAATGTATTGCTTTAGCTTCCTTGTAAACCTGCAAGAATTATACGTAGGCATATCAACACAGTATGTTCATTCATCATAGGAATACAGATTAATTACATCTGGCTATCATCAATGCCGATACCTACCTATTCCTACGCAGCATCACGTGCAGAGCGACATTTTTCATTGTGTGCTGATGGACACAGTGTCAATGAGAGTGAATGTATTGATGTACCCATATCATACATAATAACGAATATGCAAGAATATTAATCCAGGGAATCTAACACTAATTTGTCAAAAAGTACTAATGAATCGTGTGCGTTCGCAAACTTACTGAAATCATTGACTTTTGATTTGCTAGAGCAGATGTTCGCTTGCAGAATGTTTTTGTTTTATTGTGTCTATTAGTCACAAAACACGTATCTATCGTAATTCGTATGGGATTCATTGGCATGAACCTGAGATTGAGGAATGTCATATTGCCAATGTGTGAGAAATTAAGCATCAGAGCGTTGATAAATTATTGTTTGCGTTATGACGGTTAGATGAAATGCAGTTAAGTTAAGGGCAATGATTGAGCAAATAAAAGTCATAATGCAAAACAGGCATCCGGTTGGAACCATTTGGGCAAAGCATTGGACAATGCTACGGCGTGAGGCGCCTCTGCCTTTTGAGCATGATATTAATACCTGACAATCGATGCATGCTAACGAGTGAAATACTCACCCGTCTTCAGTTGCCATGGGTCTGTTCATCAAACGTCACTGCCCTTAATAGCTTGCAGCTAATGTTGAAGATTAGCAACCACGCCTCAGCACATTCCGTTTGATTTTAAGAGACACTATGACAGGTGGCGTGTTCTACCATTTTGTGGGACAGAGGAGCGAGATATCCCTCTCAGTGAAGTTATAGGCCATTTGATTATGATACCACGCTAGTAGCCTTCAATATATGTATTGACAAACGCATTTATACCATCATGAACTAAGTACAAGTCGCATGAAGAGTGCACTACGGTCCCATTAGGGGCGGAGTTCGTGACTGTCACTTTAATCAATCATCCGATGCATCTTTTATTTTAATCTACGGCATTTATCCATGCGGGAGTGAACAGCTGTCATCGAGTCAGGCTCAGCGTAATCAGTGCTCAGTAGAACTATACGACTGATATTGTAACGTGGCTAGATTGTAAAATCCATGTAAAATTGTTATTACTGTCATTGAGACACACAAATCTCGGAGTTTCATCGTTAACAGCGATCCATCAAGGACAGAGACTGATTTATCTCCAAATGAAAATCGTTCGTAACAGCGCTCATTACACCAGAATTTAATTCATCGTTAGCAATCTGTACTACATATGAATTGTCTCATATATAACAATGATAAGCGTTCCGTATCGATATAAACGGTTACGCGAGGGTAGCATTTCCCGATGATCAATTCCAGTTATTAACACTTCACCATTGAATAGAATCCCAATTTGCACTACATTCCGTTACAACAATATCGTCAACAAACAAACGGCATTGCGAAGTCAACAATACAAACGAGTAAGCCGCGTCAGTCGATTGTTCATAACGACAAATGTGGATGTACAAGGTATCGACTCATAACCAGTCAATGCACGCTCGGTTTTCGTATGCATGACAGGGCGGAGACAACTACACTTAGTGGATCAATAAACGGCTGACTAATGAATTGTGCTCAATAAGTGTGCTAAACTGAACGTTATTGAGTTAAGTTGTTTATTATTTGTTATCCAATTTTCATGAAAAAAAACCTTAAAGTTCTTTTTGGGTTCCATTAATTGTCATGATGTATACAAGGTGCCTCCCGCTTAGCGAACATAATCCACCTTAATCATAGTACTCAGACAACATAGTCACTAGACGACGCCAGAGTCGTGTAACGACTTGTCGCGATTCCCAACGACCTCGAATCGGTGCTCGTTGTCCAATTAACATGCACATACTCAGGAATCAGGTAGCAAGTTCTATCTATCCTCTGTGGGGTGGGGTGTGGGTGATGGTGATGAAGTCGTGTAGGCTGATACACGTAAATAACTTGCGGAGCACAATATGTAAACGCGTAACAACCAACATCTAGATGTTGTTCAGTGTATGATAGATCACAGCATATTTAGTCAGAAACAATCATATCTATGAAACAGAAAACGAGGTGTATTGTAATAACATGATGTTGGTTCTCGCTCGTAGCTGTAAACGCGCATTTATCACAGAATCACGGCAGTCATAACCTTGGTGAATATCATCACGCATTCAATATATAACCCTTGCCTCGCCAACTAAAGTCCTCGTTATCATAGCAGAGAGTGTATATCTTCGCTAAGTGGGTTCACGTCGAGTGGCTCTGTGGTGATCGCTTCCCTAATTATCATACACTGCAATGAGATAGGTGGCGCTACCGTGATATCAACAAAAGCACTTGCGAATACGGTGCTGACGTATCGTATCGGTGATGAGAGCGGGAAAAATGTCTCTTAACGCTGTCAACGCACGTCGATCACAGGCTTCGAAATAGCGGAAATAACAACAACAACATTAATTAATGTCAACGAGATCGATTGCCCGGATTGACCTTTCGAGGACAGTTCGCCTCTCACCGCGTCCGTTCTGTTTACTATTCTCGATCTTTAATGTCCGCGTTGTAGATGGTTACATAAGATGGTCAACGAACTTCTAGAGCGAGGGAACTGGTTGCATTTTAATATTTGTTGGGTTGCCAGGGACATGTGACGATCTCGAGCATAGAGTGTATAGCTTCGCTAAGCTGTGTGGGGATAATGTAATTGCAGAACACACAACGCCGTCATCAGGCGACGATACTATGAAATCAACAAAAGCACATGGGATAGTTGATCCAACGTCTAGGGGTCGGCGTCTTTTGAAGACATGGATTTATCTGATTGGCCGAGGCTTTCAAGGATATGACAAAGCAACGCACATGACTTAACCAGTAGTCAATAACATGGTTAAGTTTTTCGATAAGAGGAATGAATTAGTGTAGGTTTAATCAATCAAAGTGTGATCACAAAGGCCGAGTTTGCCACGCACTTATTAGAGGGGATATCTGTAATACACAGCCTCATGCCGTGCAAATTAGCATATTCCCCGCTAAGTAAGCTTGCTTTGCGATTTAATATACTAGCACTTAAGTGTTCATAAACGTTTTTGTTGTATATCGCGCATCGTTTATGAATTAAAAAAAACCAAGACGTGGTATGAATTATGGGTCGTGTTTAGGTAATTATATATATTAATATCGTCACTGCATGGTACAGCGAAGCGACATATAAGGTCACGTATCGGGATAGCATTCACCAGACAGTATTTATCAGCCTGTCACGAGCACAAGTGAGCACAACTACCTAAGGGTTTTCTTGCACTGCGATCTATCATTGCCAATAAAGGGCTCTTATCTTAATGCAATTCACCCTTAATTCCGCCCAGGGCATCAATCATTGGCAGTTTTGCGGTCTAAACATTGCTGTATTTTCATAGTTATCTGTATATCAGAAATGATTTCATCTTTGAGAGCTCCCACATATATCAGTGCATTCATCAAAACCTCTTTATTTAAATTTAGTTTGATGTGTTTCACGTCTACACGGGTGATTAGCCGTTGCCGGAGCGTTGAATTTACTCAGGGTTTAAACTAACAACGAATGTCGACTCTACGCAAATAACCGCAAAGTTTAAGAGAATTGAGCATGCAGTGAATGTGTACTGAACAATAATCAAAGCAATCAATGACAATGTGAAATGCGTAAACGTAACCCACAATCTAGCCACGTGACGAGTGCAGGATACGAAATGACACCAGTCCTATGACTCATTTATCATCATCCACGTTACTTAAGGCATTTTAACATGTGTGGTTGATTCTTATGTATTCGTATAATGGTACCGAATATACCGAATATCATTTTTGGACTGCCATCTAGGGGCGAATTAACCAAACACACAAATGGATTAACTGAAAAAAGTAGTACTGTCCCACGCAGGCCGTGAATAAATGGGTTGTCGTTTTCATTACTAGCCAAATACAACATTTATCTTCATCAACGGCCCTTTCAGACATATCCATGGATGAGCTAGTACATTAATAGCACGATATGCATTTAGCCGGTTATGTATTTATTTGAGTACCTGTAGATGTGGAAGATATGCATAACCCTGAGTCCCCGATAGTCATGAATATAGCCTTCAGGGTAGATGCTTGATATTGTGTAGACGTCTTGTAAATCACTGGTTTTGTTGCCTGTAAAAACCAAGTTCTATTATATGCCCTCTCACAAAATATCTCTATCAGTCATTATTCTTACATACCACTTTCAGACTTCATTCATACGTTTGCTTGACGTTATTGTGTTTCTTAAATGCCGTTGTCGACGTAGCTCTCAACACTGTATTGTCTCTTGGCTCTAACAAGTGGTGGTTGGTCAAACTGAAGGTATATTGGACTGGCATGAACATGGAGGTTACTAATGTGGTTTAGCAGTGACGTCCCAATGGCCTCACTAATCCCAGTTCTAGGTACTCCCTCAGGCTCTGAATGACCAGCCACATAGTCCGCATGATTAATGGTGGACTTCTTCTATAATGTTATGTCTTTACCATACTTTTATTACCCTCTGTGTCACTCTTTTTTCCAAGACCTGCAGAAGGTACATAGAAAGAAATAATTTATTAGCAGCGTTTTATATCTCACTCGGAAGTTGTAGTTTATTTTATTAACATTTAGTGCTTGTAAAAGCTACCCCTCATTTCCCCTCATGTCTCAAAAATTCATATTACTGCCTATATTTGCCCTTTATGCATTAAAACCTACATGTTATAACTCTGTTCATGGTGTTCTATTTATAATAAATCATCTTGTTGACGGGCAGCTGAGCATATGAGCAGTCTTTGGGGTCAATCATCCTATGCAGGGTTAAATGTCTATTATCCATTTGCATCCAGCAACTGTTGCTGAATCAAACTGAGTCGAAACTAAGAATGTAAGATGATCAAATGTTAGCGTCATCCATGTTTGGTACAACAATATGCAGCTAAATCATTAAAAGTTACGTGATATTTATCCAATCGGCGTTAAGCGGTGATAATATCGATCGCTCTGCGAAAATCGTTCGCCACAGTTTCGTTAGACATCTACTGATTTTCTTGCCGCTTGAATACTTGTGTATCGCAGAGGTTTCAAATGTCAATGGATACATGGTGCAATGCCTGTAATGTGTTCCATAGCCATAAACATTGCATGTAACTGAATAAGCGGAGTATTTTACAAATGGCTGATTGCAGATTGGGCGAGCCTTAATATTTGGATCACAGCTGCTCTCTTTCTTTGAAAGACAGCCCATCTGCAGATACTCGCACCGGGTAATAGTTGTTGAAAAATTACACCGAGGTTAAGTGTGGTATCCTGAAATAACTACGTGTTGAAGATACATACCCTTACCAAAAGGATGTAGATAACTATGGATCGGACTTTCAAAGCCATTGAAATGCTATAAAAGTAAAGAACTTAAAACTAAAGCATATATTAATCCAAGTCGGTCAATTATTATTAGTAAATTGTTTTATCAATGGGTTGCAAATCATATCTATAGTCAAATGATAAATTGTTGAAATTCCCTGGTAACCTCCAAGTCGAATGACATGTCTCACGAATAGCGAAGACATTTTATGATATCGAGTAGCACAAGGTATTCTGTTGCAGTACCGCCATGTTAGCCTACATGAAATAATGATTATATCAATTGAGCACCTGTTCAAGAGCGTATGGATTCCGGTCACAAATGTAAATGTGTGCTCAAAATGATAAGCGGCTATTCTAGGCAACGAATGATTTGGACTAGACGAAATGACTTGACAATGAATTACATGGAATTTGACTATATTACCAAGCGACATTCCCTTGCCGAAGTTATATTAAAAGATAAATTTAGGACGACGTATTATTCTTGGGGTTTGCCCGCAAACCAAACATGAAGTGCTTTGTAAAACACTTTTCCATCACATTCATGCGCATTTGTATCTGTGTAAAAGAAGTCGGAAAAACCTTCCTCGCAAAAGCTGATGGCTTTATGGCACCACCGCAGGCTATTTGTATCCTAGTCATTCACGCTAAATCCCTATCGCTCACGATTGGAACTGTATTTACGCACGACACGTCTCCGTTGGTTTATTGAGCCGTGAGTGTTATCTGCATCCTTATCTGTAATTAATGAAGAAAAACGCATGCATCGTAGACTGCGACGCTTACAAACAACAATCCAGATATTCCAGAAAGCGCTAGGGCTGAGATATCTTGCTATGAATGACCACATCAATTTGCGTTGACTTTCAAAATTCGTCGTCGGAATTGGTTAACGAGTCCTTCTGCAACGTGTTAGCAGTAGCAGTTCTAGATTATTTACGCCAATTATGGCCCATTCTTTTATCCACTTGTGGATAATAACTAAAACTGAAAGTCGCATTACTGGTTTTCGGTAATTTGTATTGAACAATTGTGAATATTACCAGGACAAGTCCGATAACACATTAAACACACGACATGCATGGAAACATACGACAAGCGCTGTGACCTTTGGGTTTCTCCTCATTTATAACTCCAGGCACATCACACAGTGATTGGAATTTAGCAGGGTTGCGACCGTTGGAACTTTTGAGTGATTTTATTAATCTTTACGTGTCAGACAGTTTATAAATGCGATTATGATTGTCTGGGACAGGAAGAGGCTGACAAAATAGTGTCTTTACGAAATTCTGCATGACCCACGGTCCAGACTGTATTTGCATTCTTTACAGTGTATGTTTTATGCTCAGCACATTCAAACATCTTTGTGGCTTGCGACAGTGCATGCATTATTATCTTTCGTAGCCAGTTTGGCTCGACCTTTTGTAAGGCAACAATCTAACTACTTACTACGATTGCCAGCGTGAATAATAAATCGGGACATCGTACACTGAGAATACAAGTGCGGTTTTCCCCCACATATCAAGCATCCGTAACCTTTCATCAGTGCTGTGATTGATTGAGTTTGCAGTAATATTACATGGCATGGCAATATTTTGTCCCTACATACAGTAACAACGGCAATAAGCCAATATAAATATATATACTTATCCGAGTTGCTAATACCTTATCAGTATTTAACGAGTAACCAATAGTTTATAATCGTTCGAAATGTGTACCCAAGCAACAGCCTTGGCCTTGCCGACACGAATATATAAATATATTTATTTACAAAGCAAATCGTCATGAGATTCACCGCAAATACGAGGCCCTGACAGCGCATCGCGTCCGTTCGACAGATTTTATCAGAGGCTCCAGCACTAAATGATATATGACATCTCTTCACAGCTGCTGTGCTGCAATCATCAAAGACAAGTTACACGGCGCAGTGCTTACCAAATGGATGTATGCCTATACCAGGCAAGCCAAAGAGGTTGCATCGGTGCGATTTCGTGTGCTGCGCATATAAGTGCTATAAACTCAAAGCATGATACAGGAAATGCAAAACGTTACCTCATGGGTGATATGTTGATCTTGCAGTTAGTACCTAACTGGTGATAACACAACATTAAGATACAATTGGGTCTCGCGGTAGAGTTTATTTTGTAAATATTCAAAATGTTTTCTGCCTAGTACTAATTATGTATTAACCATCTATCCCTACGTTTGATTTCATATGGATTTTATATTCCAAGAAGCTACGTTATTGCACGTCTCCACCACAGTTAAAGTATGGTCATTCTTTGAAATCATTTATTCACTGCCAGATGCCATCCAATGTGAGCCCGTAATGTCCATGGCACGCCGATTTCACCGAGGCGTCTCATAACTACACAATTCACTATGAAATATGAGAACGTGAAATAGATTTGATGCGATTCAATTGTAGATTAAAATTGGTGCTTATAATATTTGAACAAAACCAAACCGCATTTCTACATGCGTATTGCCGTTGTGATTTTTGCTATGGTAACACAGTGACAACATCGCAATGTTTAGTTGCCGGTTGCAAGGTTAACCAGCTATCCAAGTCTAAGAGGTTTCATTATACCTCAGGCATCAATATTCCGGTGACTTACTGCAGTCCTATTGTTGTTATATGTCGCCCCGGCAACCCTTTTATTTATGCACCTATGATTTATTTGGGAAGATTTAAAATATTACTCAACCGACGAATTAATGCTATCATTTGCTATGTCTCAGACAGGGAAACCTTCAATGCATTTAAGGACTTGACTACTGATTGCTAGGTCACAAAAGCACCTTAATGACTGATCCACAAATTCATTCTCTTTTCCCTCCGCAAACAGTGCGATGACATTGCGACCATAAGACCGATTGTGTATTCATGTGTTGATCCACATTAACACGGAATTGCTAGAGGTCAGTCTCATTAGTCTTAGGTTTCTCTGCTTTATCAGCCACTGGTCCCCGCAGGATCTATTTTTTAACATTTGACAATGCGTGTGAATTGCCTTCAAACAGCACTGCGATGTCTACATATCGGTTTAACTTATTTCGTAAGGTATATTGTGCTGGCTTAAACGTATCGCATTTAAATAACTAACAAATATTGGCTAATTTTACATTATTGAATACCCGGTTGAAGCACAAGAGCGTCTACTTAATATTTCATCATCCAAAGTATTAGCCATGTTAAGTAATGGAAAGAAAATTGTTTTTACTCTAATACTAATGGTGTATGATTGATAAACCACGATTAAAACAATTTGCAGATTTGCCTTTACATGTTTAGCCCACATGTATAACATATCAAACATTAATATTGTCAAATATACGTTAAGATGCAAGGTTACTGACAGCATAACGAACGGTTTGCGGATAACCCTTGCAATACGGCATAGTTAGTGACCTAATAAAAACAAGCAAGTTGCAAGTATTCTTGATAAATATTCTCATCTTTGAGAATAATGAAATGCTGATAATAGCTAGTTATTGCATGTGGTGTCGAAAGATAACACCACGGCACGAAATGACAGTTTGGCAAGCGAGTGGCCCAGACAAAGCTTTACCAGCATTAACTTGAAATCCACCGAAAATCATATGGATCAATTTTAAGAACAACCCTCCCGTGAGAGAGGTGTTCTTCAAATCGTAAAGTCCACCAATCGCTATTATTTTAGGCATTATAATGGACACCGATTTATCGATGACTTGTTCGGACAAAACCAATGCCGTCTTATTGCCATTAACCAACTATATGCTTGTAGTGATCTTTTCCTATGGCCCATTCAACATGTCATCCAAGCTGTGCCAAATAGAAGAAATGGAGCTTTCAAATATCCTGTGACCAAATTCCCTGAAGCACTAAAATTACAAGAGACTCGGACGGAATTCCCAGTGCACATTTGCGTAATGCCCAAAACTAGACTCAGTAACTGACAAGCACTGAAAGTGCTTTGAATTAAAAGCGGAAACAAATTGTAATTTAGAGACGTCCTGTATATTTGTATAAGCTTAATCGTTTGCATGAGATAATGGCCAGTATTTCATAGTTGGTACTACTAGATAGTAGTCTGAGCGAAGTTAGCTTTGACCTAAAATATGGTCAGATATCAACACTTTCTCACCAACATCTTATACCTTACCTTACTTTGTCTACTCTTTCCGTCTGGCTGGCTGGCAAATCGTTGGCATTTCACATAAGAAAGATAGGTCTTTTTATATTTTGAACAATTATATCATGTCCAACACGTTGTAAATCACGGAAATTATTCGAAGCTGCCGAATTGTTTTGCACAATGTCATAGAAATCAACATTACAAAGACATTTACCCGATATAAAACAGGACTCATTATCAGTTTAGCCAGAGGCTCTTCTTTTGTATGCGAGTCGCGTCTAGCAGTCAATATAACAATCTCACCTTGTAAGCATATAACCTAAATGTCTTGATTACATAAGATTGAGATAATTGACTCAGAAGGAGGTTATGGCTGTATTAATTCAACATAGATATAGTCGGCAATGCCGTTTTCGCTGGTCCCCATTGAACGTCAACATAATCAAATTATTCAGAGCAAACTACAGTGCAGCTGATCTGTATAATTAACTGTTAGCTAACCGAGAAGCCACAAAATAAATTCTTATATTCTAGTTGTAAATGTAGCTAATTGGGATATAATTTAAATGTCGCGTTAAGAAGTTTCCTGACTATTCTCCATCTTGTAATTACGAACGGATTTTGAGATATTCATTGCTCATCTAATTATGCATAGCTATTTAATTGTATATATATATATATACTTATATATATATTTAGATATATATATGTATATATATATAAATATATATATATATATATATATATATATATATATATATATATATATATATATATATATATATATATATATATATATATATATATATATATATATATATATATCTATATATGACTAATCTAATTGTTTTTTTGTCAAATGGGCGGAACTCCTTTCATTTATTCTAGAGAGTAGTCAGGATGCAATTGTTCAGCAATCCACGGAGTCCGTGTCTAACGACATATAGACGTCACAATGTAACCTGTGGACCTTAGTGCACCGAATCGGGAGAGTAATCTCTATAAAGCGTCGACAGAAGTCAAGAACATTGTTGAGTATCTAAAGATGAGCAATTTGTTAATGGGTGCTGATTTAATTTATCAATGCGTCATCACATGGCTCGTTTTTTTTTTTGCAAGCATGTAATAAAGGAGCTATCTGTAATACACAGCAAAGCTAGATGTTAATCAATCATAAACACACACATCCACGCGCCATCAATTGCGCCGTCAGTCCAGATTTAGATGTTGGCGACAAGCAACGTTGTTCAGTTCGAGTGCTTTCTAATAACCAACCTAATCACGCACTCGGCACATCAATCATGACTCATATCATTGCCGTCTTGACTTCACACGTAATGCATTTAAAGATATTGGCTAACAGATCAAATATTTGATACAACAAAGTACAGATCCGTCAAATCACGCTGCACTTCCGGTCCACACAAGATTCTCATGCGCGAGCATAACACCCACAAAAAGAATCCATTTAAACCTAATCCTTACTCAATACTGAATTGTGATGAAATGACCCGTTGTTAGTGTTTGACAAGCACAACGCCTCTAATGCAATTTGTTAGCGAGTGCTTTTGATCATCGTGCGAGGTCATGGTACGGATATAGCGGTGTTTGGTTGTTTCAGGGATTAATCATATCTACATTGAACCCAGTTCATTTTCTGGATGCTTTGTTTGACAGGATTGGTGAAGGATAATCGAACTCACATAGCATACAGTATTATCAAGGTAATATACATGTAGCATGTATGTGTTACAGCATCTTACTCTCGGTTGCTCTGCATTAGGAGCTTATGAAACACTATGACCAAGGAATGCTTATAATAATTTTGTTTATATAGCGTAAATTCAACAATAACTGTTCTGAAACTCTGAGTACAAGGTGTAAACATTAGCCGTAAAATATTCGGCGAAAAGAAAGTTTGTAATCGTGACTAAACGACATCTATATTGTCCATGTATCTAAGGAAGCTTTGAAGGTTATTCAACAAGAATGGGCCAGCAACACCACAAGTCCACCGCTGCCAGCATCTTAAATTTCTTTCGCTGCATCACAGGCAGCCAATGAAGCGAGCACAGAACCGGAGTGATGTGATCTCACTTTTAGTGTCAAGTAATTAGTCTTGCTGTGATGTTTTGTATTTTTTGCTGTCGATGTACGAGAAATGCAGGAGCCCCATAGGGGATAGCATTGCAGAAATCTATTGTTGATATTATAAATGCATGTATTACTTGCTTCGGCAGCGATCTGTCTAGAAAATGCTTTATTTTACCGCTATTGAGGATATGTATTTATGAGCTTTTGTAGATGACTGTGACCTGCGTTAACATTAATCCAAAAGAGTCAAATATCACACCGATGGTTCTGGCTGCAGGTTAGCGAAAACGCCTGTTGATAATGATCGGTTAATCATATATGTGAGAACAGGGGCAAGTTGATCCTCAGTGTTATTATATTCTTCACCAAATAGGTAAATGAGCACATGCCCATCATTGATCCACAATAATTTTCCCATATGTGGCGTTAACAGAATGTAGTACGTCTACACTAGCACAGACGAGCCGAATCGAGTGATGAATTGGATGAAACAGGAATGCTTATTATTCAGCAGCTTTGCTAATCAATTTAACGGAAACAACCAAAGGTTTCGATTTTATTCTCATGCTACTTCATATGAAATGAATATCCAAGGGCAAAGTACGGATGCGGCGACTGTTTCCGGAAAACATAATACATGTTTCGAATGGAGCTTTTGCTACAACGTTGACGTAGTATGTCCCTAAAAGGAAAGAGACTATTTTATTTTGATTGCTAGACATTCAGAATCAGTATAATGGACCGCCAAATATCACGGAACAAAATTCCCTAAACATCATTATTAGCAAGTGACAAAACTAACCACAATGACTGAACACGTCCTCTAGATGACTTGGATGGAAACTATTTTACAATGCATGTATAACCATAGCAACACATGGCTATCCGACAAGGAATAGATGCAAGTGCTTTAAATTCCTAATTTTAATTTAGAGACGTCCTGTGTAATTATGAAAGGTCAATCAAGTGTATGGTTTATGACATTATGACAAGTGAATTTCGGTTTTGTTAGCAGATTATGGTTGGCATTATCAGATACAATTCTGAGGTTAGCTTTTCATTTGTGTAATGATAAATCACCATTTCTTCCTTTACTGAGCAGTTACTATGGTTACGTACATAAGCAAGTATTTATTGGCTGACAAACAATTGCCGGGTTCGGAGCAGGCTAGTTGAGATTTACTGCGTCAATCATTTAACGGATTTCGAGGAAAACACCCATAAAATTCTTGCTTCTCGTGGCAAACAAATGTGTGCCAATTTAAAGCTAATCCCATATTGTGGCTTTTTGAGAAATAGAAAGATATCTGTGTGAATGGAAACGTTAATCATGCAATCACACCACGTCATCCCAATATAGTGGTCTATAAAACTTTCTCTCATTCGAGATACGTGTCCCATCTCACACAGTGATAGTAGAGGAATAATAGAATGGCTTAATTGACCCGAGTCAAGGTGGTTTGTCCAAGCAAAGGAAATTATACTGTTCGGGTCGTAATGTCTCAAAATACGGAGCTATAGATCATCACATCTTCACATCATTTTGCTGTTTCAGATATAGATAAACTCGACCGATAGCACACACAACACTCGATGGACGGTGTCGTTACATGTACCTGCAAACCCCTTCCTGTAGACAATCATAGCCTTCCAATTCGAGTCATGTACATTTGCAGTGTACCTATCCCCAAAACCCATTTCCACCATGACGTAACGGTTACCAAATGTTATAATGGGTCTTGAACATGTCCTTCAGCATTACATCAGAAAACTGGCAGATTTACCCAACCTTAATCTACCCGAGCCAAAAAGGTGGGAAAATGGTCAGTTAATCTCACTCAAAACTATGCCCGTCGTCCGGGCATTAATTAAGGTCATATAATGAATACGCTATTATGTTAACTTCATTGGAAAATGAATTGTACATGACCAGTATTGGTGTACGTTCATAATTAACAAAATCGATAACTGCGGGGACACCACAGCTCCCATTGGAACCGCAGCTTCCATTTATGTCAACATTTATTCAACCGACATTTTTTTGTGATATTGATAGCCTTACCTAGCTGTCAAGCATGGTAAGGAATGATGACATCAGCAGTCCAATGCATTTGAGTATCTTTTGTGAAATTGAAGTACTTAAGTGATTAGATCCCACCATTGCAACATTCGCCAATTTTTTATACATTTTGCTTTTGTTATTGTTTAATATTCTGTGCTGATATCATATGAGGAGTTCTCCCCAAACAAACCGAAACCCCTGAGCGTTGATGGCGTATAATGAACACATATATATTCATATTCGCCCAATGATCTGCGATTAGTGAAGAATCAATGATCAGCAATTACTGATGATGAAATGATAAACCATCGTCTATAGTGAGGAGAGATCGACACTTCTACGACCAGGTCATCAATTATTTAGGAGATAATGTAGAAAAGTTCATGACAGTCTTGTATATGTAAAGGTTAGGCTACAATCAAACATTGGATTAATGGTAAACATACAACGATAAGGCTACAACTGATAGCTGCACATGAAAAAAGGTCGTATATCCAGAATTTATGACGTTTCTGTGGTTACACTATTACTAAACCACAATTACAAAGCCTTTGTCATGGGGCTATGCTGATTATGTCCAAGACTGTACGCTGCCAGTGATACCTGAATTCATACAAGTGTTCGGTAAAAAGTACTAAAGTGTTGTGCTAACCATTTGTCGCTGTGTTTCTCCGCTCTAACACTGTATTGAGCTCATATTGTTATTAGCCCATCCATGGATGAAAGTGGGGTTAGGTTGATGAACTACGATCACCTGAGGAGCTCTGTTTCCATCACTAAATGACTTGAAATACACATCTTAAAAGCGTCAATAATTGAGAAACTCAAGCTTAATAATACCAGGATGGTCGAGTGGTTAAGGCTAAAAGTTAGGTTCCAATGGACTTATGTACGCGTGGGATCCAACCACACTAGAGTAATTGAGCTTTGCTGTTGCTTGCTTTGGCATCGATTATGGGAGCCAATTGTTCATGCAAGCGTTGTTAAATAATATGTGCCTATGAACACTGATGTTAACGTTTCCCATTTCAAGTTTCCCATTACCGGCATGGCTTCTATTGCAGCAAGGCGTCATAAAGCTCTCATTAATAGAATGACCCACACCCTGGTTGATAACCTCATAGGAATGTTTACTCCATATGAAAACGAGCAAAGACCACGTGATTTAATACTGTGATCACAAAGTTCAATACTCTGGTTGTGATACGGCGCCGAATCGCATTGAAAGTGTGTCTGATAAACCTTGATTTAATACCATGGGCAGAATGTGACTGGACAGTTTACACACCCTATCCTTGACCCATGGCTGATGCCATAGAACGCTTAACCACAGCATACCGACGTTGGTGTTATCTGATGGGACGTTGTTAACGACAGGTTGGTGTAACATGAACACAGTTCAGCTTAACCTGAGCTTGTTTCAATTTGACGAGGTTGCGTCCATGTTTACATCATTTGCGAGCTCCCTAACCTAATGTTGTATATATATATATATAGAGATAGATATATATATATATATATATATATATATATATATATATATATATATATATATATATATATATATATATATATATATATATATATATATATATATATATATATGTATATATCGGTGTTCAGTACTCCTGATTTAGCCCGTAAACTACAGGGATATATATCTTAAATATCTATCTATAGAGAGATAGAGATATATATATATATATAGATCTCCCTCTATATATGTCTACCCTAACAATTGTAGCCACTAGCTGCAACAACGTGGGTCTGTTTTAAGCCCTAGTACCAAAATAGTTCATTTGACAACTGGTCTTTCTAGTTATAAGAATGACACGTATATTGCGGCGCATTGTGGAGTTACCCACCACATATGTGACAAATTTGCATGCACCCTCTCGTATATTGTTTAAGTATCATTGTCATTAATGCAAATGTCGGTCAAGAAGGAGATGTATCTATATAAACAAATGTGTCTCCGTTTGGCATTTATTGCAATAAGTAATTTTATATTTTATATCTTGAATATGGCAGAAATCATCCATGCTATTTCATATTCTGGCAAAATTGGCATATATGGTGTTGGAACAAATTGAGAGATGAGATTTCAGTGTAATAAAAAAAATTCTGCCTCAAGTGAACATGGACGACCTTTAATGGTAGAAAAGTATTTTCCGTACGCGGGAAATACAATAAATGGATTCACGTTTTTGTTCTGTTAAAAGTAGTCAACTTTGGGGTCAATAGTGCTATACAGCCTCTAATGGTGATTACCTTTTCGCATTGGATTCGTCGCTGTCGGAACTTTGGGTTCATTTAATTACGAATTTAAGATGTTCAAATGTCAGCGGGATCCCTCTTTAATACACAAATATTCCGCGATTTTGATCAAAGCTTTATACAAAGAGGCAACAATCACCTTAACGCCCCGAGACTGCCAGTTTCTAATTACATTCATGTTTGTTATATTCACAACCATAAATTAATTTGTTCGCGTATTAATCTTTGTTTTTGGCACATTATTCAGAACAACGACGTGTTTGGCAATGCATGCTACTACCGAATTAAAAAATATTTAGTCTGTGTTATTTGTTTTACAACAATCAATAATTTGCGCAACTACATTGCATAATATGGAGACCTTCGTTGCTGCTACGATTTTGATTTGAATGCTTCATCATTGAAAAAATTCTAGATAATGTCATTTTGTTTGCTGAGGAAGCACAATATCTGATATCGGGCATTCGACTCCCTCTTTTCATAAATATATTGTCCCGTCGTATCCACGGTTGGCTATTCGATTGCATTTTGCAATGCGTTAGTGTAGGGCCCGTAGAGGCTAATACATTGTTCACCAAGTTCATCAACCTTAAAAGTTGGATTCCGAATAGACAAACAGACCACATTAATGAATACCGCATGAAAACTCACAAATCAATAGCGTTAACTTCTGGAAAATCACTCAACAGACAATCCCGTTCTTGGCCTCAATCGGTAGGCCGGAATTATAGAGGTCAGAGCTGCAGCATGCTGCCATAAACCACGGTCGAGGCTGCATTTACATTGTTCACAATCTATGTGTTTGGTTCAGGCGGCGATGTAACCACTTACATCTATTGCCCGCGTGAAAAAGGAATCGTTGCATCGTATACTGAGGGCTCGAGTGATATTGCTTCCGACAGATTGAAGGAGCACCCGTTCCCTTAATCGGATCGAATAACACAACATCATTGAACTTAGTACCTAAGTATCGTGGAAGTTCACTTTTATAGCCTGTACATGGTCTAATGCTGCTTTTCTCCCTTGTATAAAATACAGTTTAACTGGGCACTATTTCTATATGACAACGCGCTATGTCGCAAACGCTTTTCTCGATTCTAAAATCATAATTTAATTTGCTAGACCTATATTGATTTACCCAACGTATTGGCTAAACAGCCATTGAGATCATACACAATACAAATGTGCTGCCTGTTCAAACGTGCAATTCTGTTAACGTTACGACGACTTGCACAGGCGCTGTGATTGACTGAATTTGCCGGATTCTTTGTATATTATCACATGGGATGACTGTATTTACTCCCTGGTTACAGCAACAACAGCAAATATATCTCCAAGTTTTCTATCATCCGGTTCATATTTTATTAGCTTCCCGTGGCAAGATGGAGTGATTGATAATCAGATAAGCTCAGTGAAAGCGCGCCATATATTGTCAAAGATATTCGTGTATTTACATTACAGGGACTTCCCGTAAAATAAAGGTCGGTCAGCCATCATTGCGGGTCACATTTAGATATTTACATAAGGAACAGCACAGGACTGCAATTTTGTCCGCCGTATGTTGAAAATTTACTTTGCCAGTTACCCAGGAAATGGAGAGGTGCTATTGCACATCGCCATCATGAATGCCATCACCTGCAGGCACCTCCGTACGGAGTAAATAGACTGATTAACCTCGATTGTCCCGCCGTCAATGCATCACGTGTGAAACGGGATGTTGTTGTGGCTTCACATCAAGGCCAGGGGTGCATAGTTATCGCCAACTTCCGATTCCTATGATCCTTACCAAATAATTCTCGTGTGCAGTTTGCTTTTGTTCTGCATTTGCAGCTCGATGACTTGGAGATGTAGGTCTGTATACATTGTTCTTCTCATATTTGCAGCACATCATTTACGTTTGTAAAGTGTGGCTCGATTTTCACTAGAAATTAATACTCGCATCTCCCTGAGTGTTAAGTGCATAAGGGTGGGACATATATCGATGGAAAATATACATTATATCTCGCCTTCTATTCTGCATTTAATATGTATCGATACCAAAATTACGCACGCTTCCGAACAGAGTACACACATATAAAGGCGTAACCACTTTTTGATAATGATAATATCTACAAATGCGTTCGTTTTCAGCTACCGATATTCAGCGTTCGACATGTCCAGTTGAGAGAATCTTAACAGCACATCGTCTATACAATGTGACTTGGTCCCTCCCCGCTCGGAAATAAATTGTTAGTGCTTGGAAGTGAGCGGTTGCCATCAAAATATTCACTACTGTAATAAAGAAGCATTTGCACATATACATTGTGAGACATGAATCATCATACCTAGGTGTGATGTAAGAAGGGGCTTTCTAATGGCAACCAAACGTGTGTTAATTTAAACGTAATCCCATATCATGGCTTATCAAGAAACAGAAAGATATTTTTGTGAGTGGAATAATTATTTATGTAGTCATATCAGACCTATTATGGTCATAAACACTTCCTCTCATCGAGTCTTACTTCCAGAACAATATTTTCGAGGGGACGCGTCCCATTTATCTCATCCAATGGAAAGGGGAATGGAAGAATTGCATGAGCGCCACAAAACAACATTTCAACTTATCGGCACAATGAAATATCGTCGATGATGTGTTTCGTATTCTAGTAATAGACCTACGAATGAAATCCTATCGCTTCCAGCGGATATACTTAGCGTACTATACCGGCCTGGATAATCTATTGCAACAGGGCGTCAAAAAAGGTCTCATGTGTGAAATAATCCGAACACTCGTACTGAAAACCTTATGAGACTGCAGACAAGCAAGCAACAGATACCACAAAGTTTAGTACTATAATCACAGAGTTGAGTGATCCTGTCATACAGAGCCAAATCGTGTTGCAATCGCGCTGGATAAAACACGATTTATTACCAGGGTCAAAATGTGTATGGTTTATCAGCATATTTTATCGTGAGGTTAATGCCATTGCTAGCTGAACGCGCCAAGACGAATGCGTGTTCTTTATCGGACTTGGTTACTGGTGCTTAGTAAATCTTGCATAAATCCTAATCTATCGCATCTTGCCGTATTTCTATTATCTTCCGATTCATCAGCCACACCAGCAATCTTAGTTAGTGTTTGACATTCTAGCTATAAGAAACACACACTGTCTATTAATGCGCCGATTAATGATAAAGCATATCCTGCCTTTTCTACAACACTCTAGTGGTTAATGCGCATGTTTCGTGCAAGGTCGTCGCACAGCAGTGTACAATCAGAGGCCGTTGCAGAATGGATCTACATACCAGTTGTCATGCATGCCACCGCTGCATAAACACAATGTAGCGTACGACTAATGATAACGTCATTTATCATGTGTCATGATAAACATTATCATAATTGGTGCAGCTTAGGTAGTCTGAAACAAACTGGCAGGTTTAACAGGCATGCCGAAATCGGACATTGTTTTGTTCTGTCATTACGCATACTTTACCGGAACGCATCATGTGCTCTGGGTATTCATATGGACACTCTACCCAAGGTTACCACAATGAATGAGCGTTTAATAAGATCTTGAAGTAGACAACAATGCATACGTTAGTGTCGTAATATATGTAGCTTGCGCTCTTCATCACATGTTTATATGACGAGAACGTAGATTGAAAGACTCATATAATATGATGTGTTCCATAATTATTTTTTTTTACAAACTGATATTATGGATCATGTACGCATCGAATTCCAACATCATAAACGATTGAGGGATAATCATACGAAACGTGTTTTATTCGGAATGGTTATTAAGTCTGTGATGAAGTAAGTTATGTATACCACGCAATTAGTTATTGAATGTAGTTTTGTTTAATAGCAATAATATATAGTCATTTATCATGTGCCATGATCAACGTTATCATAATTGGTGCAGCTTAGGTAGTCAAGTTTAACAGAAATGCTTAAATAGGACATTGTTATGTTCTCTTATTATTCGAGCCGTTCATCATTACACATACTTTACTGGGGCGCATCATGTGATCTGCATTATTCATATGGACACTCTACCCAAAGGTTAATACACATAATATTGTCCATTAAGCAGACAACCAACCATACTTCAGTGTCGCAATATATATGTTGCTTGAGCGCTTCATCGCATGTGTATATGACGAGATGGTAGATTGAACGACTGATAAAATATGACGTATTCCATAAAAGGCTGATTTCAAGACAAATATCATGCATCGTAATCGCATTGAACGGTTGTGTGAAACCAACGTATGTCACTAATTAAGAGAACGTGAGTTGGTTAGTAATTACAACATCATAACCGATTGAGAGACAGTTATACAAAGCGTGTTTTTCTTCGGTTGGTTATTAAGCTTGTGATAAAGTTAGTTTTGTATCGCACGCAGTTATTTATTAAATGTAGTTTTGTTTAATAGCAAAAAAATATATGTCCACCGACTGCCGATTTACTGAAACCACAATTTACGTTTTAAGAACAGGAGAACATACCGTCAGATATGTGACGATCAATGGATTCTGAATGTCGAGCCATAATGATAAAAGTTTACACTTTTGCAAGCTTGGAGGGTTTACATAGCCAATGGAGGAGTTAGGTATATTTCCTATAAGCACATTATTACCTCAGTAAAATTCCAAAGAGTAAGCCTTATCAATTGCAATTTCGTTTGTGCTTAGGGAACCCAAAGCACTTCCGAAATAGGCGGCCTATATTCATAACACGCCACATTAAGACATTTAACGCATTGTATCACAAAGCATTTTATGGCCTAGTTGTTACAGTCGAGAAACATCTATTTTGAGTCAACTGAATTAGCCCGAGGCCAAAACTCGTTAACTCGTGCAGCCTGCTAGTTAGAATTTACTTCTATTTGTTACAAATTGCCTCGATTAAAAATTAAATTACTTCACTTGTATTGCAATGAATAAAGACAACAGCCACGAGCACTGATATTACCTGGTTTGATCGAGCGAGTATTGGCTTTACGTTCGATAGCAGAGTATGCAGTTTTGATCCGCATTTGTTTCGTTCTCATCGCACATGTACCAAATACTTACCACTGCTGCTCGATAACATAACACAATAAGACGCACGTTCTTGGATATGTGTCTCACCTGGGCAATAGGTAATGCCGTCTGATATGGTGATCCGTTCTGGAACCGCACTCTCCAACATGAGCATTAGTCGACTTGAAGCTACTCTTCGAGTAGTCATCTCTGTGGCTAATACCAGAACCGCCAATGGTAGACTGGTTAAACGTTATTGTATTTTGCTTTAATGACATCGAACAATCATTGCTCGTGAATACAAGCAGACGGCCATCGTTGCCTGACAGATTTGACGGTAGACCTTAGCGCCATCAAATGCATGTCATACAAGTCGGGTAAGAACCCACGGGGACATGCACACAGTCAATCATAATAAGTATTACCTATGGTCTCTTATAGGTATGGTCGTGTTATTACTTTGATGTTCTCAATTACTCCCGTAAATGTACATTTGCTTCACTCTGTGTCGGTAGTTTTATATTATGAAAATAGTGCACGTTCGTTGGTTGCTTCCGTAAATGATGCTAATCATCATTTCATTTTGCAATGATCATCCAGCGGATTGTCAGACAATACATTGACCGAACCTGTACTGACACATCTTACCCCTATCTTCATGATCGTCTTGTCATTTGAAGCAAAGGGAAAATTACCGAGTGTTTTATTTCTGACATCCTCGTTGAGACAAAATATTTGCCAACGAGTCGTGACATTAATCTTGCCTAATCGCTCAATCAGGCCATATCTATGATAAAGATATTTCGCTTTAAATTGTTCCCAACATGCATCTTAGATAACAATCGGTGCTAGCTATGATGAAATCAGAGAACATGCATATTATTGCAATGCATTCCGTTTACCCGAAGAGGTTCGCTTCATAACATAGTTAGTTAAACTACTGTATACACATATGATTAATTTACTAACGCAGTTATATGTAATGAGACGTATTGCCAATCCAGTAAAGTCTACGCAATCAACCGACGCAGCCTCACATACTTGATATCTGCTGTTAGATGCCGCAGCTTTGGGTTTCGGTCAAAAAGCCATTATTGTAGAATGCACCGATATTTTGACGACCGATCAAATGACCGACAATGGCACATCATTCGGTATTTTGAGAATGAGACAAAAGTGACATGAAATTATTCGCTTAGTTATACTGCTGCAAACAAGGGCTTTGATTGATTTTATGATCATGTAATGAATAATACACGACGTACTTTAACCGTTGAATAATTTGAAGCCCCCATTCATGCTGCCATGGAAATTCGTTTTAGCATTAATGAATGATAATTACAAATGATTGCTACTTGCAGGCTCATTGTATACCTTGCTCCCCACAATTGACGTCACAGAGATTCAAACAATTGCTACGAAAGTCATGGGATGAGATCATCGTTTGATATCATGAAATCAAAGCTATAAGTGAACAATGAGTTGGTGTCTGTATGTAAGCCACTTGAAAATCATTTTCGATTACTTGTCTCTATGCAATCGACAGCTATTCGGAGACCATTCACTAACGAGATTTGGATGTATATAGTTCACAAATGATATGCTAATCAAATTTATCCATTCGACTTTGACAAGCAATATTTAAATTGTCTGATGACATAAAAAACATTGGGACCTGTTGTGTGACTACTTGAATCGCATCTACGGACAAACAGCAGGGTAAAAACATGTTGACAGTGTTTTTGCTGTCCATATATTGGGCGACCCCGATGGGCGACCCCAGTCAGCGAATCATCGAGCAAAGAATTCTCTACCGGTCATACTTATGTTTAATATATGTCTTCTGAGTAGCCGCTGAGTTGATCAGCAGGGTAAATCTAATTATCATTTTACGGAACCGCACATCGTCAATTTGACTTGTTCATGGTCAAAAACAACAGAAGCATCAAATCAGTGAAATATTTAGTGCTATAGGGAGTTATATTTCCATGTTATAGACGAGGCGATTTTTGATCCCATGCCACGGACGCATCAATGACCAGGGTCATCACTCATAATTAAGACACACTCACAATAATTTTATGATGTCGATTGCTATTTGCTTTCTCGCAGAATGTTGTAAATCCAACCAAAGATGTAACTACCTAACATTCTAACCAGCATAAATGACTTCATCAACGTTAATTGAGCATTGATGATTGGTGGTTGATGCACCAATACTAATGCGCATTATTTAATTCCTATACACAAGGTATACAGATTTTGTATGCGGATAAAGCGGATCTATGTCGACTATCTAGTTATTATAGATACAGCTCTGATCATTGCTTTCAAAAATATCGAGCAAACATTTTACCAAAGGCAGTTAATGCAACTTTATAACGTGTGACAGTGCAACAGTACGAAATGACAGATAAGTATTTAATAGTAGTTGTTTACTCAATTCATTTGACGGTGATTGGACATATCAAGTCGCATATATGAAAAAGCCTAATTTGATTTATGACCTAGACCTCGTTAGTCAAGACTGTATTGGAGTAACTATACCATCACATTTCTAAGTAAATATCAGAAGAAAATAATGTAATTTTCGTACTTTGTGAATTTCAGTGAGCCGCTTATCTAAAAGCCCTTCTCTACTAACATCATAACATAACAGCCCGATCACTCAATTCACTCTGATGCTTTGTTATTACAGCTTTTGCCAATTGTTATTTAAATTCCAGTGGTCTCTGTGTTACCGGTTGTCTTATAATGTAGTGCATAATTTACCATCTATTGTACTGAATAGTAATCAACATATATTTTGCGTATCGACTGTGAATAGTGTATTCCGAATAGCAACACAGGACCAATATATGCCGTTAAATAGCATGTCACATACGAAATTGCTCTATTATTGCTGCAATACAACAGTGTCATATTTCGGCTTAGGCCTATCCTTCAAGCAATCGTCCTGTTTGTCAATCTGCTTGACCTATCAACCACAACCACATAGGTAGATTGCTGACGTGATATGCCTCATTCACATTTTAGAGGTACTCGAGTCCAATCACATGCATTCAAAAATCATTAATATACGTCAGATCAAATATCTCTGATTTGCCATGGCGCAGTCCAACAAACCGTGGTTTTAGCCCCACTGGCTTAGATTCCATGGCTGAAACAAACTGCATGTGTCGATTATCCATTACCATCCTGCTATTATATCAAGTGTTAGTACTGATACTTGTGGTCCGAATATTATATTATGCGTTTTTGGTCCCTTTTGGGTCTGAATATTGCGTTAACATATGTCCGAGGTTATCAGTATTAATGTGCGGGTCATTCTGTACTGGAAACACTTTTGGCGAGCGCCGCTACTGCAATTATTAAGCAATAACGGTCGAGGTCGGGAACACGGCAGCAATCGACAGCGAAGCCATTTGGCATTCCCAAAGTGCCTTCATGTTAAATTAATTGGACCCCCCTATGAAATTCTTCGCGAATTAAGACTGTATAAGAGTAATATTTATGAATCACCGTGGGCCGTACCTCTTTAATACCGTAGTTAGACATTCCCATACAAGCAAATGTCTTTCAAGTTTTTGACAAGCCATCATATGGCATTACCTTTAAATTGACACACGTTGTAACGCCAAAAGGTTAAACATTAGAAATCCCCTTACTGCTGCTACCCTGATGTGAGAAATAATGTCTCATCTGCCCACCTTCAAAAAGCAACCGTGAAATTTGCTCTTTCTACGGAAGCAAACCATACACATATACACGTACATAGGCATTCACCACTGTAGCTATTCGTAACTGCACCACAAACATATATAAAATGAGGATATACGTTCCTAAAAATCGTCGTTGAGTAATCAGTCACAATAATAATCCCCCCGGTGCTTCCGTGCTATACTCATCTGCGCTTTGTACATTCCATAAGCACCGTGTATGAATCAGAAAGGCCCAAATTAACTTGACTCGTTTTTGTTTTGACAATTCGACGCCCTGTCGAAATTAAATGCTGAAACAATTATTAAATCCCAGATCGAGGTACACACCGACTACTACACGCTAAATCAATCATACTGTGCAGGTTAGAACGCATTGCTGTAATAGTGAGAGCACTTGTTAAACGCCTCAACCAACGGGTCATCTATGTTCATAACATGCGCCTTTTGGTCGAATATCTGACAAACATCTGGTGACTAATCCGCAACTACTGCAAATAAGATCCCACCACTCGTTCACTGGTAATCATATCAAATGAATTTTATTTGTATCAACTGAAACTATTTAAGTTACAATTTAATTAGGTTTGTTTGCACATTGAAGAGTATATCTATCCATTTGTTGCCAGATTTTGAGTGAAGCTTGGGCGTTCTTCAAGTCGTCGAATCAGGCATGCTGTGTCATTATGCTCGGCTACAATATAGGAATGGAGTTAATTGCGGTATGTATGGCGGTTTTATTAGCTGTATTCTAAAACACATGCTATAACAAAAAAGGTAGTTTGTGTCCTCTTGCTGATGCAAGGCTCTGTTTAATAAATACTTCCTTAGACAGTCTCTAAAGCCCTATTTCTTGCCAGCCTATTTATTAATTATGAAGTTACACGAGAGTAAAACCACATCCATTCACCCTGCTAAATTGCGCTACCTATTCGATTCATTTTAACATAGTACATAACTCGTTGGGGCTCCGGCACACTGGTGACATTGTGTTAACGCCATTTGTGATATCATGAGAACTAATTGCGTGCAATAATTCACTATAACTAAAAAGCAGATTTACGATAAGTATGCGTTAGCAAAACCTACGATTTTCATTTTCATTTAGATCAGTTGGTTACTCCTATCATCTAAATGATATATACACACAATGAGCTTCTGGGGTATGTTATTGAATATGTGCGAATATGGATGACCTTGACGAGAGGATCAAATTGCGGTTGAATTGGCTTTTAGAGGGGAGCGCCATTAACGTACACTGGGAATATCCCGGTGTTGGTTTTGCAATTACATATGAGGCCGTCGTAAATATTATCAGTTCTTATATAGTCCAAAGCAATATCTAGCGCTTTGTAGACCCTACAATTTACCTTGCCTTTCTTCTATCAGTCTGTTATTCATGACAAACGCACCCTGACAATGGATATTTATTTCACGGTTATTGCTGCTGAAACGTTGTCAAAGCCCTATTTTAATTAGCAATATATTGCCATGAAAGACGTTCAATGCGACTCCAAACAACATACATGCACAAGCATATATATATATATAGCAATGGGATTATTAGAGAGCCCAAATTAACGACTGTTTCTTATTTTTATATTTGGAGATGGAGGTAAGCATACAATCACACCTACGGTTTGATCTCATAAGATCAGTAAACTAACCATGGCAACAAAACGTATAACAAATGAACATTCTTACGTGTTCTGAACAGCTGCTCTGAGTATAAAGCCCCGCACTTCTTGGATAGTACCCATGCAGCTTGTCGTCTTCATACCCCAAGGTGTTAAAAACAACTCATTCATTATGACCTGGCCGGTCGGGTTAAATGTCATCGCCCCTACCCACACCCCCGACTCGATGGCTAAGTGATATCGTGCACTGCTACTTAAGGGAAGCTGTATGAGCATCGCAATCATCCCCAGCCATTAACATCGAGAAATCGATTCGCCGTTGAAAGTGACGCAATACCCCAACAACCATTATATGTACTTGAATATAACAGCTTTTTTTAGTCGAATCAGCCATGACATTGCAATTGATCGTCTTCCAAAATTCAGAATAGCAAACAAAGTGTGATTCGAACCAATATGTTAACTACTACTGGCATCCTGGAATGATATGAAATCGCTATATGAATTATCCTCCGATATGTGCGTTTCTGATATTTACTCAACCAAACATCATCTGTCTCCTAATTGCACCAACTGACAAACTGTATTGTTGAAAACATATTAATAGTGCCCACTGAAATATGGAACTCAACTGCCATATGACTGCAGAATGTGCAATGTTCAAGTGAATAACTTAACCAAGCTAATCCGTCCACAACAAAACTCTATTACCAGAAGTGGGGTTCGAACCCACGCGGACATTCGTCCATTGGAACTTAAGTCCAACGCCTTAACCACTCGGCCATCCTGGTATCATGTAATTTACGAACGGTGGCAATGGAATTGCCAGTTTTAATTTCATGTCAATTAAGAAGATGTGAGTGTTCTTTATTCAACACATTGATGCTTGGGCAAATTATCAATAAAAAAAATTGTTGATGATTGCGTAGATTTTCCATTCTTGGAAGCCGAAGCTGCTATCGAGAGTATGCACGAAATGTTATCCTATCAGTTCTAAGCTAACAGAAGATATCAGAAAATTACGACGAATCAGCTATCTAAGCCATCAGCTTCCAGAGCCTTCTATCCAGATTGGAATATGCCCATATTCTATACATTGTATTGTCATAGTGCGATTGACAAGATCTAACATCTTTTCGTTTTGTTCCATTATTATATTTATCTTGCAATGCCTGACCATTGACTTAACACCAGATAGAAGTCATGTATATTTTCGATATTCCCAGCGATTCGATAGCCACATATAACCACTGAGAGGCTACTCATATGTTCAACTACTGACCTGGCACATTGTGGTTATAGCGTATTCACATCATTTTGCTACATACCACTATTAATGAAAAGAAGCAGTAACATACTATAAGGTGTATATCTTGCTGTACCGCGCGCGTAGTGTCATATGGCGGCATGGATGGGATCGGTAAGCTTTTTGACACACAAGGTATCGAATGTAAAGGCCAATCCTTTTATTTCAAGGCTAGTACATTAGATGCTGCGGATGCCAGTTGATGGCTATCCGTAGACATTATATATATAGACTCATCAAACGCAGATGTGGGTTAGAATTTGGATTTTACCGAGGATGGGAAAAGCCATGTAACACTTTCTCGTGTAAACACAGCGAATACATACTTATGTTTTGCACTATCAATAAGGGTTGGGCCTTTATATGGTTATATATGACATTCATCACATAGCCAGGGTCCTTCATCATGGATAATTAAAGGTAATTGCCTACCTACGGTAAACATACAGATACCAAGAAGCCCAATAAACTTGACATCTAGACAGTGTTTTAGAGCCTGTAATAATGTTATCAAACACTGTCCAATATCGTTGCCGAGTACCGAGGGGGTGGATATGACAAGTGTTTAAAGAGGAGCGCGATAATAGCACTAACCACTTGGTGGATCGACCTTTATTTGAGAGTTAGTAGCACAAGCATTGATCAGGTATTGAGTATCAGGGCCACCTGAGGTTACATAGACATTCATAGACACATCGTTCGCTGGTGCTCAATGGGTCGGTAGTAAATGTGCTTAAGATGTTAAAGTTCGTGAAGACAAAATATCTCCTAGCGCTGCCAGCCAAACATGCAATTGAGAACCATGGTAAACAGCCTAACAAGGCTTGATTTGCCATATAATCCTGGCTTATCTTAAGCTTGTGTGTCGTGAATCGTGATGCAGGAGTTGTGGTCACATCTTGCGGAATCAAGTTCACAGTTCAAACGTGTAAGACAGGTTTGTAACAATAACATGACAATAATATAACGAGTGAGATGTAACTTAAAGCTCATGAAATCGCTAAGTTATAATATACATTTTGACTTCAAGCTGCGCGTAATTATGCTCTCTCTCACACTCTCTCACTTTCTTTATATATATATATATATGTATATATATATATATTTTATATATATATATATAAATATATATACATATATAAATATATATATATACAAATATATATATATATATATGTATATATATATTTATATATATACATTTATATACATGTACATACATATATATATATATATTTGTGTATATATACATATAGATATATATATATATGGTTATATAAATATAAACATGCATATATATATATATATATATATGTGTGTGTGTATAAATGTATATATATATATATATATGTGTGCATATATATATATATATATATATATATATATATATATATATATATATATATATATATATATATAGCGACGATTGCAACCATTCGTAGACTCCAACCATTCGTGGACAAATTTTTATAGTACTTTTTTCCTATCATTTATTATCAACTATGTATTCGGCATATTTTACTTGATACAATGATACAGTATAATGCGAATAAAAATATTTTTGTCACTTTTTATTCCTGGTATATACTTTTAGTCTTCGAATGGTCGTCCACGAAAGGTCAAGACATTAACTTATAAGTATAAATCCAACCTTTCGTGTCCATATATGTTTTCGAATATTTGCGAAATACCGAAATATTTAAATCATTTTCGGTCATAATGGATTAGAAAAATAACATTTGTTGTTGATGTGATCATTATGAACCATTGGTAGCATTTCGCGATCCAATTCAATGTTGTAGATTGATGAATAAGTAGAAAAATAGTTTTTCGGTAAGGAAATTTAAACATAAATCAAATATTTTAATTTTTCAAATAAACATATCCAACAAACATGATTAAACATTATTTCGCCAATTTGGACCGAAGTATATATGGTTGCATGGAAGATATTGAGGTTTGCTGGTTATGTCAACGAATGGTTAGTTGTTAAAATTTTATTTCGCTGTGATATTCAAAATCCAAAGAAATATCGCGTGAAAGATTATTTTTGCACGTTACTAAGACTAGACTATCACATTCGATTGATTAAACAAAAATATTTTCAATTATTTTGGACGAAAATGTGAGTTGACTTTATGTGGACATAATGGTATATCCTTTCGCGGACCAAAGTCTACGAAAGGTTGGCGGTTTGTCCACAAAAGGTCGTGTTCGTGCTAATAATATATATATATATATATATGTGTGTATAAATGTATATATATATGCATATATATATTCATATAAATGTATATATATATATATATGTATATATATATATATATATATATATATATGCATATATTTATATGTGTATATATATAATATATATATATAAATATATATATATGTATATATATATGTATATAGATGTATATATATACATATACATATATAAATATATATATATATATATATATATATATGAATATATATATATATTTATGTATATATATATACACATTTATATACATGCACATACATGTATATATATATATTTGTATATATATATATATATATATATATATATATATATGTATATATATATGTTGATATGAATATAAACATGCATATATTTATATAAATATATATATAAATATTTGTATATATATATGTGTATAAATGTATATATATATTATATATATATTTATATATGTATATATATGTATATAAATGTTTATATATATATATATATATATATCTATATATATATAAATATGTATATCTATATATATATATCTATATCTATTTATATGCATATATATATATAATATATATATATATATGTTATATTATATGTATATATATGTATATATATATGTATATATGCATATATATATATTAATGTATATAAATATATATATACATATATATAAAATATATATATATCTATATATATGTATATAATATATATATATAAATATATATATATATATATATATTTTATATATATATATACGTATAAATATATGAAAACACACACTGCCCATTACTTTTGGTTTCGCTGAACGTTTGCATGTAGCCGCGTATTTATCTTGATTTCAAGTTCGATATTTATCATTCATCAAATATCACCGTCTGCGTCAGCCAAAGAGAACGAGCAACTGTTGTTGCGGCATAAAAGACAGATACATTACGTTTTAGTATAGCTACCTCGTTAGTGCAATCAACAGGCAGGTGACAGTTATATCGACGTGATATATCTGTACCCGGGCTTGTCACGATATCTACAATCTCTGTCTTGTAAACATCTGTATAAGAAAATGAACTTATCTGAATGCGCCTGACAGCAGCAGTAATGCGTGTCTTTATAGGAACTGTGGTCTGATTTAATTGATATATTCTTATACAAACAAACTGAATCTGTCTTTCTATTGTCTCCAGCTTATCTTTGTCGAGTTAACGGAGACTTTCCACTTGCTAATCAAATAACGTAGGTATAACATAAACCTTGAGACAATGCCGCGAATATGTACTGCATTCTTATCACTCTTTCTTTTGAACTTTTTATTTTAAGGTAAGTATATGCATTGGTCGCTAAATCGTATCAAACATTTATAGTTTAGCCAAACAATCTCAAACCGAAGCTTAGCCATATTCAGGATGCCTCGTCAATGTCTTCATTGGCAAAGGCATTAACCGAAAGGCTTGACAGTTACGACATTGTCTAACATGGTTTGCGAATCAATTATGTTGACTGAAGCACGACAAATCAAATTTACTGATATTGAATGAAATAAAAATCTCATAGGAGAACGATATTGCATCGCACAAACGCAAGTAAATGTCGACAAACATTTGCAATACATAAATTGATTTCCACCACTAATAATACCTTGGAATTGTATGTTAATTACCACACATCACAATCAGAATAATGATGTTCTTTTCTCATAGTTCAATGATCCCATATATACGTACATTGACGCTTTGTAATGATATATAATGAATGGGTAGCAGCCAACAAGACGCGTTATAACAATGTACTATTGAGTCGATATGCAGCTATAGCCGCAGGAAGACGAGTTAAGCATTTCTCATCGCTTTTTGTAACCACTCAGGAATTATTGCGCTATTCATGAATATGCCCAAAAAGTGCATTAAATATCCCGTTCAGGCAACCGGGGTCACAATTGTAGCATATATAGGCCCTTGTGTGCCCTAGGGCACTACTAGAAATGTCAAATAACGTTTTGGTATCACGCAAAAACAGGCTGAATAAATTCAAACGTTTGCAAATAATGATAGTTTCAGTCAAATGAGAGTGCTTTCGCAAGAAGTGTCGGTGTCCTTACCCGCTTCTCTAGAACTTTGTATATACGCCTAACGCACTTAATTTCGAAGAGGTTGATTCATAAAGTGCTGGAGAAATATGACATACAGAGAGCCACCGGCGACATTGAAAAACTTTGTTTACCATAGATGAGCAGGTGAATAATTATTCATTCCTTATGACCTTCAGGGGAGACTCAAGACCAATTACCTTAGAATTATCTCGCTTGTTAGCGAGATAATGATGTGGTCGTCAACAAAGAGCACGCTGTTAGATGAGGAGAAGTGTTTTTCACTCATTCCCACTGCAACAAAAATGACGCAATCGAGTGCCAAATATTTCGCTTGGTCAACTTTGCTTTCAATATTCAATGCTTGCTAATGAACATTTTACAATATACATACTTATATGTACGCATAATATCTTGTTGCCCTGCATTAACAGCTTCTAACGCATTTATCATTTACAGCATGTGGTACCGATATCGTAGATTGCTTTTATATCAACATAGACTGTCAGCAAAGACTCTCCCGTGCTAAAATTGTTTTGCCCAAGAGTTACCCACTGTCTTGTGACGGTATGCTTATCTTGTGAACTTATGCATTCATTTCTAACGCTACCCAAACCAATCACTTAATGGTATTTAATACCGTGGTCTTGAAAGACACACGCCGTTAAGTAAAAAGGATAATACCTGCTGGTCATTCTTTGTATATATTCGCCCCTATTCACAAATCCGTATCTCGTATATCCGTGTAAGGAACATTAGAAACTCACTCGACTAAGGCTCCGTGAATTTGTGTAGATCTGACAAGCCTCCTCAGTGGATATAGAATTGGCTTTAAAGTGCCTATGACACCTAAAATGTGATTTTTGAGTATAAACTAAACAAATCGATGCGGATCGAATGGTGTTGGAGTTTTTGGCCGATGAATAATAAAAGAGATATTAAACGTTCTTTGGAGCGAAGCGGCATTTCGTGCGTGAGCCGAGGTCAACCGGAAATGACGCATATAGGGGGTGCCAGTTTCAGCAGCCCAAATCAGCTTCGATAGATGCGCTGGCGCTGTCAGAGCCTGAGTTTCTTTGCCTACCATAAAACCCACGTGAATTTATATCTTGTTTAGTCTGGATCAGTCATGCCAAAAAGCTGCGTGGCCGCGAATTGTTCGAACTTTTCTTCGGAAAGCGTTCGATTATACAGTTTTCCTCGGGAGGAGAAGTTGCGCAAGCAATGGATATCGCAAGTGCGGCGTACAAGGGCAGATTGGCCGGGTCCGACAACCCACTCGCGTTTGTGTAGCGAGCATTTTGGACCGGAATGTATTGACCAGGCACTTGCAGTGAGAGAATCTCTCGGATTTGGGTACAACTGTTCCCGAAATATTCTCCCAACTGCTGTTCCTACCATATTCAAGAGAGGTTGCACGGAATCGCCACCAGTCAGAAAGTCTAAGGCAGTGGAGAAAAGGGAGCACCAAAAGGTGAGCTGACATATTGCCAAAATCTCTTAGATGTTTACTTTTTCCATAGTTTTGTTCTATAAACAAGGACTTTGTTCTAATTATCAGGCTGTGGAGACATTGTTGTTGGACTCACCTCTCCAGGAAAAAGAAAATGACTGTGGTCTTGCTCTGGTAAAGGATGCAAGCACCTCTGCAAGTATACCTCGCGCTTGCAGGACAGTGGGCACCCTATTTAAACCAAAATCCAGGGAAGCAGGTGACTTCAGTGGAATTTCTCTTCTGTGTTCTATCACATATAAATTATGCTTGATAATTTATGATGCTTTATGGCCTTTTTCTGATATATGATTAACAGTAGCAACGTGTTGTTAAAAGCTGTGCAGACTCATGTGAGCACCACAGTCACAACATCATCTCAGACCCATGAAACATCCTTCCCATGGTGGGATGAGATGGAGAATGAGTGCAATGAACATGGGGAGAGAATGCACCAGGACACAGATCCAGACTACATCCCTTCAGACATAGAAGATGATGTGGACATCAATGACGAGAGGCCTTTGATTGAAAATGATGAAACAGATTCTTTGGACATTATTGAGGAAAGAAAGTATATAGTTTTTTGGTCTTCATTGCAGACTCTATTTGCTCTTTGTGTGTGCAGATTTTGCGGTGCCACTGGGTTAGCTGCATCCAACCGGGAGGTTGGCACATTAGTAGCTGTCACCTTGAGATGCACCAGCTGTACTAAATCTGTTGTCTGGAATAGCCAGCCCTATGTCGGTAAAATTCCAGCAGGAAACTTGCTGCTCTCAGCGGGAATCCTCTACAGCAGTGCTCTCATTTCCAAGACCATGAGGGTTCTAAAGCACATGGTTGTGGCTTGCTATTCTCTGCGTACATTCTTCCGCCACCAAAAACATATTTTAATCCAATCAGTCCGGCAAGTGTGGCAGGAGCGTCAACAATGGTTGTTTGCAGCCCTTCAGGCAGAAAACCGGGGACTTGTTCTAGGGGGTGACGGACGCGCAGACAGTCCAGGACACAGTGCCAAGTATGGGACATACACTTTGATGGAGATGGAAGCAATGGCTGTAATAGATGTAGAACTTGTACAGGTACCTCCTTTCATATGTTGGTTCTATATCTTTTATTTGCAAATGGTATAAAATGTGTAGGTGGCTCAACTAAAGGCTATCAATCGTACCAAGGTACTTGTTATCACATTTTTTCTGTAGAGTAATCAATGTGGTGGGAGCTACCACATGGAAAAGGCCGGACTCGAGCTAGGGTTGCAGAAACTAGAAGAAAACTACTTAGATGTTGAGACGCTCATAACGGACCGCCACCCGCAAATTGCTAACTTTATCCAAGAGGAGCACCCAGGCATCACTCATGAATTTGACATTTGGCATGTTGCTAAGGGTAAATATTTCAAATTGTATTTTTGTAAAATGATAATGAACTGTGCAATGCTATTACTTCACCCATGCTCCTACATATTTCAGGCATCAAAAAGAAATTGAAGGCAGTGGCCAGAGGTAAAGATCTGGCAGATATTCAAGCGTGGATACCAAGTATTGTGAACCACCTGTACTGGAGTGTAGTATCAAGCCCCCTTGGAAATGGACAGCTGGTGTTGGACAAGTGGCTCTCAATCCTTGACCACATTCAAAATATTCATTCTGGGTTTGGTGGTCTGTTCCAGTCCTGTGTTCATGGACCTTTGACTGGTCGTGAGAGACGCAAAAGGTGGATCAAGCCAGGTGATACAATATATCATTTTAGAGTTCAGACTAAAAAGACCACAAGTTCCTTTAATTTTCCTTGATACACAAAAAAATAATCTTGCAGTTAAATTGCTCTTTACATCCTTAGATACGAGGTGTGCCACAGAATTGGAAAAAATTATCACCAACAAGAGATTGTGCAAGGGCAATGCCCAGACCTCCTACATAGAGGCTTTCCACAGCCTTCTGATCCAGTTTGCTCCAAAAACCTATGCTTTCAGTTACCCTGGTCTACTTTGCCGGTAAATCTTTCAACTATCCCAGTCTGCTTAGCTTTAAAGTTGGAACTAGTTAGATTTTACCCTTCTTTCAAATGTAGGATTGTTGTTGACAAGTGGATCCATAAACAAAAACAAAGTGGAATAAACAAGCCGTTTAATTTCATGAAGTATCTTTCCTCACGTCATTCATTCTAGTCCTGAATAAAGTTAATTTACTGCTGAATCCAACTTATCACAAAACATCCAATAAATCAAACATGAAAAGCACAAACTTATCCTATTTCAAACTGATAGAAAGGTTCATAAATTATTTCAGATCAATCATTGCAACTATGCATTTCAATGAAAATGCTGGACGACAACAAAGAATAACAGCACAGGGTGAGGACATGTACAGCCTCCACTACCCCAAACACAAGGGAGGAGGTCACACAGTGAGGAAAGTGCTGAATGATCCAACTTATGGTAGGGATTGTTTCTAAATTTCACTTTTATGTGAAAATTATAATCTGTAATCTCAAATGAACAACTAACACATATATACAATACAGGATATGTAGAAGATCTTTTGGCAATGACAGTCACCATATGCAAGGCCAGTGACATAAATGATGAGGAGATGGAAGCACTGGAGATCCCACCCAATCTCAACTCCATCTTCGAGATCCCACAAAAACACCAAGCAGTTGATCAGTTCCGATCACGCTTCTCTAAGTGCTAGTTTCATATCCCACATAATTGTTTGACTCCTCTGGAAATGTTTTTCGTATGACTGAAGTTACACAGGATGGTATAAGTATGCGATTTTTCTTGCCAAGATAATGGTAGCACCACCGGATAAACTGCCTGTATCCAGTGTAACGCTTCCAGCTGTAACACACAACCATACACAAACCCTTAAACATCTTTACAGTGCTGAATAAATATGGTATTTTAACCCATACATTGATTTGATGATTGAGTCACAAAAATAGTGTTATCCTGGTATAAACTGTATTAATAATTCAGTCTGAATTGAAAACGTCATTCATTTGAGTAAAAATGACCCAGTAGTTTGTGGATTTTTTCCCAACATAAATTTATAATTTGGTGTTTGTTGTCTGTCAATACTTACTTGTTTCCCTTGTATGGACCATGATCCTGCTTGTAGGCGTAGTACGCTGTCTCCAATACATCTTCATTAAGACATACAGCATTAAAATTTGGATGCTGCGTCACACATTTAATTTCTGGTAGATTTTCTATTTTAATCATCACTTTCTCCTGCTCCACACAGCAGACACTTTCCCTGACAGTTGGCATGGTTAAGCAGCCTCCACATTGGCACCTGAAACCAGGGTTTCAAAAACCTATCAAATACATACCAAACTCTGTCTAAGACATAGTCTAAGATTTTTCGCTAAGTTCGTTGGCGACTACAAACCACATTGAATAACACCAAGAAAAACGAAAACAAATGATAAAGGTATTCTTCATTTATAATATAAAATCAAAAGAGAAAATAGTTTCGTGCAGTGATTACAATTCCATTAGGACTCACCAATCAATGTTTTGAAGACGGTTCATGTTCGGATTATCGCTTCTCGGAACACGTGAATCAGTCCTGTCACTGTCAGATTCGCTGGCGCTGTTTTCGGACAGATATGGTTCGAATCTGTACGGCACAATACCAGCTACATCCTCTGGATTTGATTACTCAAACATTTGAGGCTCTTCAACCCAAAACTCCATCGTCAAACCGTCCAACTCAGATACATCGCTCGCCGAAACATTCGCCATTGTTTACTGTGAAAACTGCGGACCTGTCAGTGACGACTCCCCCAAGTGACGTCACGGGGTGCTGGGCCGAAAATTTGGAAAATGGCGGCGGGTGCCGAAAAATCGACTTTATATTTCAATTTACATTAGGTTCGGGTGACTTGTTCGGAAATTGAACCACAAAAACAGAGTAAATGCAACTTTGTCTTTCATTTGGTTAAATAAAAATTATCATGAAAATTTGGTGTCATAGGCACTTTAAGTGGAAGGATAATTGCAGATGGTTGTTTGGTAATGTAAGTAAAATAGTTTCACCCGATTGCCATTGGATATGATGTGGTAATAATACAATCTGGGGCATTACATCCCTGAGGTAATGACTGTGTTGTTGTCTTTCGAATTACTATATAACGGTTCCCTGTAAACACCGCCTTCTCATAGCATTGTGAGCAACACTGTCTCACGTGATGTTGCTGTACTGCGACCTTGACTTCCGCTGTTTTTCTGCGATAAGCGACAAATAAATTTTGCTTATTGTTATAAAATAGTTATTCATCCGAATATGCACTCGATACGTTCGCCTGATCTAATCTCATACCTAAATATTTCGATTTGTGAGTTAAAAAAAATCGTTTTAGGGGGCACTTTACAACGCTGGACATAACTATCATTCAACATTCGTCCGCGTGGGTTCGAACCCCGCTTCTGGTAGAACATATTTTGTAGTACTTTACATAACAACAAAAATCACGTATACATGAAAACACACATAGGAAATGCTCATGTGGGGCGTCTTGATAATAGAACAGTAATTTATCAATAATTATGAACATATTTACATCATATGCGCTGTTTACTCGCTCAAAGAAATGAATAAATCAAAATTTATGTCAATAATAATTGTGCTAATGTATAATAGTGTCCCAAATATTAAGCGCTGAGTGCGCCTGCATCACATGTGTAATTAACATCTAAATATGTCATATAAACAATATTACTTACAGTTTTCATCTCAAAGAAAATGCCCTTTCAAGGGAAGCCGAATACAAAGACATATTGCTGATAAAATGATTTCTTCTGTTTCTGTGACTATGTGCCCACTTTCAGGACATTAATGCACGATTGTCAACGCACATAGATAATTCGACCTTAGGGGCGTCGAAAAGAGTATGAATAAGAAATGTGCAACTGATGCAGTTGTATGACAAGTCATGCCGCCTGTGAGCTTGTGAATTTCGACGTAACAACAGATCGGTGCATTACGATATGTTTTCATTGGCTCTAGCTACTTGCACTGCATGTTAGCAAACATGCATAAAAAAATATATTTCATGAACAAATTTGTCTTTTGCGAAATCGCAATAATAGCAAATGTTTGAGCACGTTCTTAATGTTGTCCATTCATACAACTGCTGTCTCTTATCAGTGCAGTATTTATCGTCATTGTTTGGATCGACGTCTTATCTACCACAATAAGATGGCAGAAACACCTTGCGTACATTGGACCGAATTGCTCTGGGTTCATTTAAAGTAATCCGCTAGATTTACGAAACAATTTCCAAGCGCAAGTTGAATTAAATTGCGATGTACCCTATTGGTTATGCGTCGACTAGGGTGCTATTTGCACCATTAGGGGACGCAGTATCATCGTTTGGGAATTAAGTTCTTCCACAAATGCAATGGCTTATGGCGATTCCGTAGGGCATTCATTGCAACCGTGATTGTATGCTACAAACATTTGCTTCGAAGGTAATAAATGAAACGATCGTAACTTGAGAAGAAATAAGTTCTTAACTAGCTTTGATTAAGCAATTGCAAGCAATTTATTTTATCGCAACAACCACGTTACTTGCCAACGCAACATTTGACCTGTAAAGCCGAACCAAAGATCTTGCTATAATAAGATACCCGACTTAGACGTTCCTGTTGTGAAGCTCGCGACCAGCGCGCCACCTGGTTTCGTGGAAGCTAAAATGCAATTAAAAACGCGTGGCTCAATGGTTCAAGATCGATAGGCGATGGTATGTACTCAAAAATACCCCGGTATCACTACAATTTAACGACTTTTTGATAGAGCCAATACATCAAAGCCAATAACTATTGACACCTTTTGTTCAATTTGCGTGACGAAGCCGCATATATCAGTATCTACTCCAGCCCTAGCCCCGATCGGACGGTAAAATACTTACTTATTCAGACATCCTGTAGGGCTGAATTTACCCCTTTTTAAAGCAAAGTCGGACGTCTAGTCTACCCTTATTTGATGTTAAAAGATTAATCTGAATCATATTGGTTTTGTCATTAGTGTGGACATATTTGCGGAGGAATATAAGAATTTGATTTAAATACATGCTCATGATTGAATAATATTTGATTTGTCAACCGAACCTCCACAAAATCAAGAAGCTGCAATGTCGGCTGATGGGGTGCCCTGTGCAGACGTATGATTTGATTATGTAGTACTGTAACATGTATTCTTGCTTATTGTGAATAACAATATAATAAAGAATTATTTCGGGACATAGCATATATTATAAACATTGATGCAGCATGAATTTAATCATCATTAACTCTCTCTTTCTCTCTCTCTCTCTCTCGCTCTCGCTCTCTCTCTCTCTCTCTCTCTCTCTTTCTATCTCTCTCTCTTTCTCTCTCTCTCTTTCTCTCTCTGTCTCACTG
>CM067344.1:6838990-6866001 GCA_034190875.2 Urechis unicinctus
AGAAACGCATTTCATCACATTAGGAAGTCTATCGTTATACGTCAATAAAGCCCTCGTTGGATTATGTACTTGCATATAACTGCGTACGATTGTGCAATTATATGACCAATCCAATTATTCCTTTAATCTATGGAAATCCGTGCTTCTATATCAAACTATAATGCAAAAGTATATTTCATTCAATAAGGCTAACGGTTGTTGATCAGAGGCGCAGGCGTGATAAATTAGATTGGTAGTATAAACAGGGAATTATTCTGTAAATCAATACTCGTCCAAATCTTCAATCATTCCTCTGTCATAAAAATGGTATTTCCAAGCTGCCATTTATGCAACGTAAAAATCAAATTATCTATGAGATCGTAGTGTCACGACCCTGCTGAATTGCGGCATCTATGAATAAATGAATTCACTGTTAGTGACAAGAATGATGGTTAGGTGATTAAATGTGATGAGCGCTACCTTGTTTTGCATTTAGCTGCAGTAGACGCTTCTTATTAGCGTACGTTACACAACACGAAAGCATCAAATTTATTTAGACACAAGAAGCGCGCAGAACACTACTTGATAAGAAATAATTCGGGCGACAATGCAATAATGTCCTGCAGTAATGTCTAGTAGTATATCAAGTTGATAAACGGAATGCACGTATCGAGCTGCCTAGTGATGTTCAAGGATATGTATATGCAGGCTTTAGATGCTCCTGTCACCTAGATGCTTTTGTCGCTGTCAGTCTGGGTTGTCATAACAGTTATATGCTGTTAATAACTGCCATATTGCTAATGAACTAAAGACACATCCGCACTTTCCTAGTTTACTCTTGTATTTAATCAGTCATGCATTTGAGCTCGTCCCAAACTGCAGATCCTTTAACAAAAACACTGCAATTCACACAGCAAAAAGAAAAGGAATTACAAAATAAAGACGGCGTGCTTTGCACAAAAGTCTTGTGCCAACTGGATAGGCGTGCCAATGTACTATGGTCCAAATTGAGGACGGCAATGTTATCTGGAAGACAACGCCAATAGACAGACCGTTCTGCTACATTGGGAAATGGTTCACGAAGCAAATCGATGTTGTTTGGTTCACGGATGTGGTTGTTGACACAACTATGAACGTGAGGAATTGGGCTCTTATGTTTTTATAATTCCTTCATTCACATTTTATGTAAAGTTTAGTCAAGCCAGTACAACACAAAACTGTCTAGTACTACTAACAGGCTGTAAATGGGCTCATGAATCTTATGTCATCTAGCTACGGTACTGAGAAGGTATTGCCTGTACCATTTGATGCGGGTTCTCAAAGGGTCTATCCCACAGATATCCCAATTTGTTTTGGGGAGTGCAAGAACCTTCTCAATGAGGTGTTTGCATTTAACAAAAACATTAACCTCACTTTATGACGAATATATATTCGTGGCCAAAAACAAATTAAATGCGAAAAGGAACCAGTTGTTACGACGAAGAAACCGCTAACTTCTCTACTCTTGCTCGTCGAGATTTTCGGCATTTGGCCATCAGTATGGCTTGATCACTCTCCGATGGTTGATAAAACTTGCAAGGGGCTCTTTTGAATTTGTTTTTATTATCTAAAGAAGAAAAGTGCAATTTCTGTTGTAAGGGTGAAGATTCATTTCACGACCTATATACACGGAGTTTATAAATGTGAATATGAACGCCCGACAAATGAAGAACAGCTGCTACTGCCCCACCGGTAGTATGTTTGCATTAATTGATCTCGATAGTGCCAGCCTATCAATTCGCAAATGTGCCTCTAAGGGTTTATTGCTTTAGAAGATGAACGATTACTTTATGTTTCTAACTAGGATGAGGTATTGGTACATTTCTTCGGTATGGACTGTCTGCACAGCAATGCGTAAACGTTAGATGCATGAATTTGGTTCGAGAGCTCTTATTCATATCAGAAACGGTTACAGGGACATTTTTGTTGGTTGAAATATTTGTCTTCTCCGTACTTCTTGTCGTGGCAATACTAGCGCCTTGAACGCTGTAAACGAAGTCACCTCTCAAGCCCATCACCAAAATGCGCTGATATAAAGGCTTATACTCCAGCCGGATGAATCATAGCCTCAACCTCGAAAAATAAATGGTCATGGATCAAGTACTAATACAAACTTGTACCCTGGGTCATCTATTGGATTCGGCAGTTATAAATAGTCGTGAGTCGATCCGTTATCTTTCCGCCGATGATGGTCGGTGTGTAATGCCTTATATTACCTCATAGTTAAGATAGGTATGATGCCTCAGGGGTTGACAAGAGATGCATCATACCACCCTTCCAAACGTGTCATGAAGTGCGCTCGAGCAGTCCTGCATCGGCGAGTAAACGTGAGGAATAGTAAGCAGGCAAGGCTTTACCATGTCCAATTATCAGAAGGACGCTCGTTTCATCAAGCGATTGATGAAAGGTGGACCGTAATATATTCAGGGGTCATACATATCCAAAAGACACCACAGAGTGAATAAAGTGGCAGCCTGTGCACGTGGGTATGGAATCATTTTGCCCATGCAGGAAGGTGCTGGTCAATGCTTGTCCGATATATCATCACTATGAACATGGCCAGTGAAGGCAACCATTATTGAAGTTTATCTTAATGCCGTATAACTAGCACGTTGTTCTTTAAGAACGCATTAGTAAACTGTTTAACTCCTTGAATTGTTTTTATCATCATTTGCTCGTAATAGGATAACACCGGTAGGAAACGTTATGATTTATTATGCGAAATATCCGCTACGTAAACTTCTGATATAGCTTTGACATTCCAACGCTTAATAACATAATCAATGGAATTCTAACGTCGATCAGTTGTCATGTTTATTTCGTATAGAGTGCGAGTGCGATGAGGAAATATTAAAGTAACATTTTTTCTGGCGTTAATATTGTGTTTGAGTTATCCGCCGAGATTCATTGTACAAACGCTAGAGCCACTTTGCCTTACGATAGAGTGTTACTTATGTATGTTAATTTTTCCGTCAGGCACGTTAATACAATTCAGTACAATTAATGGTTAAGAAGAAGGTAAATGATGAACTTCATTATAAGACTACCGGTAACACAGAGAAAACTGGAATTGAGATGACAATTTGCGAAAGCTGTGTTAACAAAGCAATAGAGTTAATTGAGTGATCTGGATGTTACATTATGGTGTTAGTAGATAAGGGCTATTAGATTGGCGGCTCGATGAAATCAAATAAAGCTTTTTCATATATGCGACTGGATATGTCCAATCACCGGAAAATGCATTGAGTAAACTGCTACTAATTAATGCTCATCTGCCATTTCGCACTGTTGCCCTGTCACACGTTTTGAAGATGCATCAATTGCCTTAGATAAATAGCTTGATATTTTGTGGGTAAACTAGAGAGTCAACATAGTTCCGCTTTATCAAACATACTAAATCTATTTGCCTTGCGTATGGCGGCCATGATCTATGCGAATAAGATGTTAGATAATTACACAACATTCTGCTCGAGAAAGCCAGCACAAAACAAACCTACAAAACAGCAATTGGTATCGTAAAATTATTGTGTCGCTTAATTATGAGTAATGACCCTGGTCATCGATGCGTCAGTGACATGGGATCATAAAGTCGTCTTGTCTACAACATGGATATATCACCTACGACAGCACTACAGATACCACTGATTTGAAACTTCCGTTGCACTGAACCATAGATCAGTAAAAGTGTCAATGTACGGTTCAGCGAAATGTTGATTAGATTTACCGTGCTGATCACTTTAGCGGCTACTCATTGACATATATTGTACATATGTATGACCGATAGATATGTCTTTTCTCGGTGATTCGCTGACTGTGCAACGGGGTCGCCAAATATATGGACAACACAAACACTGTCAACATGTTTTGACCGGAATTGTACTCCATCTGTAATGATATTTTGTTGTTACGATAATGTTCACATGTTTTTTTCTTGTGCTCATACCTGAAAAAAATATTGTGCCATTCCTCTTTTTCTATGAGGTGAGATAAATGAGGCACGCCCCCAACCCCGAAAATATTGCTCTGGAAGAAGAACTCGGTAAGAGTAAGTGTTCATGGCAACAATAGGTCTGATGTCACTTTATCAATAATTACTCCACTCATACAAATGTTGTTCCATTTCTCGATGAACCATGATATGGGATAACGCTAACATTAACACACGTTTGGGTGACATTATAATAAATGATAAGATAATGCAAAAAAACAACTTACGTTAAATAAAGCTGACGATTGTTGATCAGAGACACAGGAACATCATCGGAGATTGACAGCCCGGTATCAACAGAGATTAATCGGGGAGCGGAAAGTGACCACATTATGGAATATCAACAGAAATGCATTTCAAGTCAGACAATAGATTGCAATAGGTTACGTCAGGTAAGATCATGGTGCAGGTGAACTTTTAGGCAGTCAGGGAAACTAAAGACGTGGTTCAGCACCTGTTTATAGTCAGTTCGATTCATGGTGTACACAACTTAAAGCAAGATTGCACAGAGAGAGTTAAAAATGAAGATGGCTATAAATGCATTAGGGCTAACAACCAGATAATAATTATTTAATGAAAATCAATACTAGGCCAGCTGTCAAGAGCGTATCTCAGCTTTAGTTTTGTTCCTAGCAATCATAAATGGTATTTCCATGTTGCCAAATGTGCAACGTATAGATTTTCAGCATGATAATAATGTCACGTCCTTGCACAAGTGCTGCATCCATAATAAGTGGCTCGTGTTTTCATTCTGAAATATGTTTGTCGCACAATTGACTCGCTGTTATTGGCAAGACTGATGCTGTATGATTGCATGTGGTTAGTCCTACCTTGTTTTACCTCTTGTTGCCAAATAATATCATTATTAGCGTAGAATTAATTAAAACAAACACAAAAGCATCTAGGTTATTTAGACACAAGCAGCGTGCTTAATAAAGCTTGATCAAACATATCTTAAACGTCAACGGCTTAATGGCATGCATTAATGTCCATTAGTATATCACATTAATCACCTAAATGCACGTTTCGAGCAGTCTAGTGTTGTTCTAGGATATAAATTTGCAGTTCTCAGATGCTTCTCTCACCCACCTTCTCATTATATGTTTCTTGTTTTGCAATTCAAGCGTTTCATACATTGGTGAGCCCTTGCCAAGAGCTATCCTGGTTGTCATAACAGTTATATACTGTAAATAACTGCCCTATTGCTTGTTATAAAAAAGACACACCCTCACGTTCCTTGACTGCTTTATTACTCAATCGGTCATATATTCGAGCTCGTCCCAAACTACAGAACTTGTAACAAAAGCAGTTCCATTCGCACAGCAAAAGGTAAACGGAAGTTAAAAAAAACATAAAGGCGTGCTATGCACAAAAGACTTGTACCAACAAGGTGGGTGTGCACATGTTCCTTGGTCCAAATTGACGGCATGGTTTTGTTCACGAATGCGGCTGTTGTTTTTCAACAAGAGAAAGTTCCCACCGCAAGGTCTTTATGAAGCGTGATAATTCATTCCACGACATTAATTATACGGTGTTAAAAAAGCGTGAGAGTATGAACGCCCGCCAAAGGAAGTACAGCAGCACCCGCCTGACAAGTAGCATGTTAGCATTAATTGATTGCAATAACACAGACCCATCGATCAGCGAATGTGTCACTGCGTTGTCAATTGCTTAAGGAAATTTATGCTTCTGATAAGGCATTGATACGACCCTCTGCACAACAATGAGTTCACGTTAGATGCGTGCTACATGAATTGTTTCAGAGCGCTCATATTTAATCCTAAACGGATACAAAGGCATTTTTTTGGTTGAAAGTTCATATAGTTGGTTTCCGTTTTTGTCTCCTCTGTACTTCTTTCCTGGTAGAGTGACAACCGAATCATTAAGAATCTGCCGAAGCTAGCGCCTTGAAATTTCCTGTGAATATTTTTCATGCACACAAACACGATGTGCGTATATAAAGGCTTGCACTCCAGCCCGGTGAATCATAGCATTTGCCACGGACCATACTTGGTCTATTGATTACGTACAATCACTAATATGAATTCGCACCCTGATTCACCTAATGCATTCAGCATTTCTTTATAAACGGGTGTCAATCAGCTTGCTTTCAGAAGATGTTTGATGATGGGTTTAATGTAATGCACTGATTTAATCTCATAATTTAAGATGACAAGGTATAGCACATGGTATGATGTCATAGGGGTAAACAAAGGATGCATCATGAACCCAATTTAACATCTCATTAAGTGCGCTCTAACGGTTCTGCATCGGCAAGTTAGAAGGAGGAACAGTAAGAAGGCAAGGATATACCTTATACCAAATTTTACGTCGAGTATGTATCTCATATGAAGCTACAAAAGATGAAATTCGATTATAAATATGAAGTTATACACCTTTACTTATACACGTGTTTACGAGTATCATTTGGCAAAAGTTTAGCCATTATATCTCTCAATTAAACTACTCGAGATGTGTGCTGAGAGATCCGTCAACACTTTAGTTGAATATACGCACAATCCTATGCTGGTGGATTTTAATTGTACATGTTGCATAAACCGAGCATGGCTTTTTTAGCGATGCATAGCGCTTTAAGTTTGTATCTGCATTTTACTAATATAATGTAGAGGTCGATAAATTAGCACTTATAATTGTAGACGAGGATGGATCATACAAATAAATAACTGACTAGGCCATATCCTTTTGTCGACTCGGAAACCCACTGATTTCCCCTCGATCCTTAGGAAGGTTTGATGCTGCGGTCTGTCACTATAATATCTGCTACAATATTTACGGTTCAATCAACGATGCATCCATTATTACTACGGCATGAAGCAAGGTCGATAATGGGCCACACGATGAATCCCAGTGACTGGGTTCTCCAGAAAATGTATTCAAAGATACTGAGACAAATACACAAATTGACAACTTTCTTCATATACTCTAATAACAAGAGTGCTTTTGTCGCGTCACATGGTAGATGACAATTTGTCTGTTGAGAGTAATAAGGTATCTAAACCTGCATCCCTTTCGGTGACGTAGATAAGACAATCACCGCCGCACACTTACTGTGAAGTTGACCTATGATATAAGCAGTATTGAATGTTTGCATTGCTGACTCGTCAATTACTTACATACTTGCTAAATAGCAGTACAGGAAATTCAAATCAGCTATGACTTGGCAGTACTCCCTTCTTCAATAAATAATTCTCAATTCCGTTGTTTATCCAGGCATAAATAACCTTATTCCGTTTAAGCCCTGGGCTGTTTTAAAATATGTTGACGCCCGACAGCCTTATAAAGTCACTTTTGCAAAATGCATGCATGATAACATAATTAGTGCGAAACTATTTAAAACAAGATTGTTTGTTCAGCTGATAGACACTTTTATCATGTGATCGGTACACAGCTACCGGAATAATAAAGTCAACTAATTAAGGATACCAGTGGCGGTGCATATTCCGCAAGCCTCATATCTTCAAACGTTAGAGTATACATCTATTGTTTGTGTAAACTATCTAGAAACCTTGATAACCCCAGAAGTATTTATTCATTTAGTTGGAATCATGGAATCATAAATATTACCAACCTTTGACTCATCTTGAGTTAGAGTTCACACAATTACGCACAAATATCGCTTATTATTACATAAAATAACATAAATAACGGAAACTGAGACCAATTAGTCTACATCTAATAATGTTTTGTGTATGGCATCATAATGAACCGCAGGTTTGACATTTGACTTGAGCGAAATGAGCTTCACGTTCAAAACCGGAGCTGACTTACACACGTGGGCTAAACATCGACCTTTTATTGAGTTAAGGATATATGGTTCTACTTTGTGACTATTCATAGCATGTATAATCCCTCAGTAGTTTTATACACGGCATATAATTCATAAAAGGGAATATTAGCTGGGGTCGAGCTAGATAGCAAATCAGTGGTAAATTTGACATCATTACGTAGATACAATTATGTCTGAGTTGGGCCTGATATTGCCTAATCAGTTCTTTAGAGTTGAGTTAGGATCAAATTAATTAAATCAAGTTATTAGACAGGTGGGCCCTTGGGCACTACTGATTTTCTTCCCTCTATTTAAGTACTTAGATCAGATTAGAAGTGAGTTACCAGGTCAATGATACATGACAACACGGGAATAATCACCATACACTAGAAATGGGTGCCAATGCAACGAATGAGCATTTAGAAAAAATTGATTTTACAAACGCCAGTCAACGAGCGGGGGTCACATTCCCTGACGATAGAGTATGACTTACACAAATGTGTTATCCTTACGGTGCTCTTCAGTCAAATAGGTGCCAAAGTAGAAGTTGAATGGCAAAAGCTGTATTGACAAAACATCAGAGCAAATTGAGTTATCAGCTGTTAAATTATTATATTAGCAACGAAGGTTTATAAGATAAGCGGCTCGAAGGAGTTCACAACAATCTGCGAAAATTGCATTTTTTTTTATATTCATTTTAAAATGTGATTGCGATTCGGCCAAACCAGTCTAGACTGACGAGGTCCAGGTCATAAATCAAATTAAGCTTTTTCATACCCGCGACTACATGTCCGATCACCGGCAAATGCGTTGGGTTAACTACTACTTATAAATACTCATCTGTCATTTAGCACTGTCACACTGTTTTTAAAGACGCATAAATAGACTTTTGTAAATAGCTTGTTCCGCATTGCACGAACTAGATGGTCGACATAGTTTAACTATATCCAGCATACAACATTTATTTTCCTAGTGTATGGAGGCCATGATCTATACGAGTGAAATAATGCCCATTAGTACTAGTGCATTAACAACCAAACATCACTGCTAACTTAGGGTTACAAAAGTCATTTAAGCTGGTAAGAATGTAGGACATCCCATTTATGGCGGGATATACAACATTTTGCAAGAGACAGCCAATACAAATCCAAGCTAACAAACAGCAACCTACATCGTCTAACTATTGCGAGTGTGTCTTAATTATGAGTGATGATACTGATCATTGGTGCGTCCGTGGCATGGGGTCATAACATCACCCCATTGAACACATGGGAGAATCGGCTTTTATTTGCTTGCTGGAATTCTGCTCGATATGGCTGAGATGATTATATCAGCTTTATGACCAATGCATTCCAATTACATTAGGCTGGGGCAGTATAATGATAACAAAGGTGCGATTGGAATATAGGATGCCATTCTTGGGCAAACGGTCCATGGTTCAAATGCAGGTTCAAATAATAATTTTATCCTGGATCTTTCAACATTTATTCACATAAATATATAGTCTGATATGAGCGGGGAGGGGCCAAGTCACATTTTAAAGACGATGTGCTTTAAAGGTCAACTACAAAGATTTTTTTTTGTTCCATTTTGCCAAAGTTCTATGTTTTAAAAGGGTATCGTAAGTATAATAAGGTGACTGTGCGCTTTTTTTCTTTTAGAAAAATGATTTTGAAATGTACATTCTCCACGTCGAATCTGACAAGATACCGCTCGGTAAAATTCGTGAATTTCCGGACAGTGACGTCATTCGGGTTGTTTGCGAATATTCCTCGCCATCTTCAGCCTTTACGGTTGGTTGACAGCGTGTGACTTACTCGTCTTTCTTCACGGTCTGGTGCGTTTATTGGTGTGGATTATGCCTTATTGTTGTGCGTTCGGTTGTCGGAACAATGAGAAGTCAGGCGTGAGTTTTTTTCTGTTCCAAAAGACAGCAAAATGCGCCGCATATGGGTGTCGAAAGTCAACTCAAACGTAAACACTGGAGTCCTACCCTTACGACAGTTCTATGTTCTGATCATTTTGAGAATGGTGCGTATGATACCGAGCCAGAGCTGCTCAAAAGTCTAGGATTTCGTAAAAAACCTAGGCTCCGAAAAGAAGCCATACCGACTCTCTTTAGCCACGTTGGAGTTGATGACAGTCAAAGTAATCGACGGAGTGCCTCGGAGATCTGTTGGCTTGAACCTTTACTTTAGGGGAATTAGGCTAGTCCTGCTATGTTGACGTATACTTATTTAGATGTTAATGAATTTATCACCAAGTTGCCAGTATATCAATCCAGCTGTTTCTTGTCATGCAGGTAGTAAATGAAATGGTATTGGCAGCTGAGCAGAAACACACACTTATTTGTAAATGAAGGGATCAAGAAGAAAATACAAATACAAAGGGAAAAGAAAAGACTGCAACATCCTGGGTGGGTGGGCCAGAAGTATATCCAATGATGTTCACTGGTGTGCTGCCTCAAGTGATGGAGATGCGGGTCTGGTCAGAGCCAAGTGGCTCTCTGTCACTAGGCATGTCGTCAATGAGCACGCGGGGCATGGGGATCTGTACCCGGAATGTGAGCATGCACTATTCGAGGACAGGAAGTGGATACTGAAGGGTCAGTATTCGTTTTTAATCATATAAGTTTATATAGAAATATTTACTTCAGTGGTAGTGTAATTAAATGAGTCGTAATGGTAAAATCCATGTCCCTGTGGTAGTACTTTACCAAAGAAATGTAATCTGTATTGATATATGTGTTAACCATAAATAGGATCAAAGCCACACAAAGAGTTGGAGTTGATAGTCTCTAGCAAGCATCTCCTAAATGACATTGGCAGGCTTTCCCCATCAGAGCAGACATCAAGCCTAGAATCGTATCACAAAGTGGTCATATTCTTCGCACCAAAGAGTGTCCACTATCCCTATGCCACCATGGAGGCCAGGTAATACCAATGAAATAACAGTTTGAAATTCAGTTGTGTATATTTGTTGTATGCAAGTTTAGCACATCTGTGTAGTGACAGCTGTAATGTTCTTTGTATGTGCTCAAGTTTCAATTCTTACTTAGGAATATGTTATCAACCTGCAATATATATATATCCAGATTGCTCCTAGCAGTAATTCACTTCAATGAAAACTTGAACAGAGCTCAAGCCATCACTGAAGGAGGTCAGACCCAATGGAGAGTGTCTTACCCCAAAGCCAGACAGGGAGACCCAGTTGTCAAGCCGGTCAAAGTACCAATTTCTTTTGGTGTGTACATGCATTAATCTAAAATGAAACACATGTTATTTTGACATTTATTACCGAAATCTAAATAAGTTTCATATGCACAAACATTGTTACCCAATTCAAATAGGCATATTTTATAACTAACTTACTTTATGACTATCATAAAATATGAATATCATTGATTTGCTTCAGACTATGTACATCAGTTCATTGCTTAGGTGCTTTATCTCGGGCAAAAATACCCAAGCTACAGACTTGCTGAGGTCCTTGCAGAGGAAAGGAATGTTCCACCACCTATTGCCTCCCAGTACGAGAAACCTGCAAAGGATCTTCTCGTAGATGCTCACAGGTGTCGATTTAACCTAACCAAGTAATCTTCCGCTCCATTGTAGATAATCTGTATATTTGCCGCCCATGTGAGGGAAGGATTCTCTAACAACTGTTACCACACAGGCTGTCAGCACTTTCCTGTTTCTTTTGCCCAGTCTGTGCCATATCCATAATGTTAACTAGTGGTAGGCTAGATACCTGAATAATCTGAAGCAATATGTCAATAAGTTGTCTATGGTTTTAAAATAAAAAACAATTGTCATTTGTCAACCATTCCCTCACTTCGTAATTTTATTGTAAGCTCTGCCTCTGGATTTCATGTTACTGGTTTTATTTATTCTTGGCTATGTGAAATATATTGTAGTTTATCAATATGAACACTGAATATTTTACACAGCGGGATTGATGTTCCCTTAGCAATAAATATGATTGTTCAACCTCAAACCGTCCTTTTTGGTAGCAATAATGGCTAACTTACTCATTGTAGAGACCTCATCTCCAACAGGTCCATCCATTTGAATAGATTCAAATTTGGAAGCCTCCACCACATTTTTATTCAGGCAGTTTGCCAGGAATCTGGAATGCTTGGTGATGCATGTCCATTCTTCCGTTATAGCCATCACTCTCTACAAACCTCTGCTGCACACTCTGGCTTTGTCTATTGGGATGCAGTGCTGACAGCTACACCTAAGTTAGAGAAATAATTAAAGAATTATTGTAAATTTATATTTGTGGTACAAAAAAATGAATATAAAAGGAAAATACTTTATATACTGCATGTAATCATCTGTCCAAAATATTTAATGTGCTGAGGGTACAATGGCAAAGCTACATTCACTAGCCAAGTTCTATCTGTTGTAATAGTTACATCTGTCAACATACCATCCTCAACTTACAGAATGTGTAAATTTATTGGGTAAATGATACTAACGATTATTTTTTACCAGTTAACATAGTTCAATAAAGCTTGGGAAGGGTATTCTTAAACTCACCATTCGTCGAAATCTTTTGTGGATTCTTCATCCGAAGCGAGGGAGAGCTCCCGGTGTCATTTCGAAGTGTGACTTGGATTTTTCAATGCGTCCGTATTGGCTCAAATAAATAGTCATGGACATAATTTGCCCCAGTTTTATGCTGTGGGGCCTCGTAATTTTCATCAGAAGATGACATGGCTTCATTTAAAAACAGTGTAATCCTAAAATCCAAACAATCGCTTTCGCTTCGCTCGCTCGATCGCTGTCAAATTCGCTATGACTATGAGGCCGCGCAGCAGGAATGACGTCACGCAACCTGCCCCTAGCGGCCAACTAAGGCAAAATGGCATCGAGAAGATGGCTTCGTATTTTCTTCCGAGTGGAACCTTATCGGTGGATTTTTAGTAGTTATGCATGGCGGTGCAATGAATTATGAGTACCCGTTGGTTAATGAGTTATTAATCTTCATTTTGAAACAAAAAATAAAGAAATGATGAAAATCGTTGAAGTTGACCTTTAAAGACTCTCTCAACAAGACATGTTGTACGCTGAATAGCGGTAATTGAAAACGAACGCATTTGTAGATACTATCATTATCAAAAAGTGGTTACGCCTCCATATATTTTTATACTCTGTTTGGAAGTGTGTGTAATTTTGGTATCGATACATATTAATTACAGAAACTCAACGCGTCGGGGAAATCGACCAATAGAAGGCGATATATAATGTTTGTATTTCCATCGATATATGTCCCACCCTTATGCATTTAACGTTCAGGGAGATGCGTATATTAATTTCTCAGTGAAAATGTAGCCACACTTTACAAACGTGAATGATTTTCTGCAAATATGAGAAGCACAGTTTTTAAAGACCTACATCTCCAAGTCACCGAGCTGTGTGCTGAAAATACAGAAAAGAGCACGCTGCACAAGAGAACTATTCGGTAAAGATCATGGGAATCGTAAGTCGGCGTTAACTCTACGCCCCTGGCCACAACATCGTCCCGTTTTACACGTGATGTAATGGCGACGGGACAATCGACATCAGTCAGTCTATATACTCCATGCATGCATGATGGCGTTGTGCAAAAGAACTTAACCATTTTCTGGGTTACTGGCAAAGTAAATTTTTAACATCCGGCGGTCAAAATAGCAGTACTATGCTGTTCCTTATGTAAATATCGATAGTGCCCTGCATAGATGGCTGACCGAGCTTTATTTTTCAGGACGTTCCTTTAATGTAAATAAACGGATGTAACTAAAGTTATCTGATTATTAATCACTCCTTCTTACCACGGGAAGCTAATAAGATACGAACCGGATGATTGAAACTTGGAGATACACGTGCCTGTTGTTGCGGTATACAGGGAGTAAATACAGTCATCCCATGTGACAATGTACAAGGAATCCGGCCAATTCAACCAATCACAGCGCTGGTGAAAGTCGTCGTTTCGATAACATAATTGCACATTTGAAAAGGCAGCACATTTGTAATGCGCATGGTTTCAATGGCTTTTTTGCTAATACGTTGGGTAAATCAATATAGGTCTCGCCATAATTTATTTAGAAGCGAGAAAAACGTTTGCGACATAAGGCGTAGTCATACAGAAATAGTGCCCAATAAAGCTGTATTTTATTCAAGGGAGACGAAAAACATTAGACAATGTAGAGGCTATGACAGTGAACGTGCATCACAGTAAGGTACTAAGTTCAATGATGTCAATTTATTCTACACGATGCAGAATAAGGATGCTCCATAAATCTGTCGGTAGCAATGGCACTCGAGCCCTCAGCATACGATGCAACGGTTCGTTAATCACGAGGGCAATAGTCGCAAGTGGTTACATTGCCGCTTGCCAAAGGGAAACATGTGCTGGCTACAATATATCATTAGCGGATAATAATGCACTGTCACAAGCCAATTTACTGTGGTGTACCAAAAAAACACAGATTGTGTACATTATGAATGTAGCATGGTTAATGGAATATTGGTGCAGCTCCGAACTCCGTAATTCAGGCCTACCGATAGGGGCTAAGAACGGGATTGTCTGTTGAGGTTAATGGACAGCACAGTACCCTATAAGTGCAGCACATCTACACCGCAGTATGCTGTGTAATGTCCATTTAATGTTAACGCTATCGTTCAGTGAGTTCTCACGTGACACTCATTAATAATGTATGTTTGTCTATTAGGGATCCACCTTTTATGGTTTATAAACAATGCATTGGCCTCTACGGACCCTACACCAGCGCATTGCAAAATGCAATGGAATAGCCAACCATGGATACGATGGGACAATATATTTAAGAAAAGTGGGAGTCAAATGCCCGACATCAAATATTGTGCTTCCTCTGCACACAAAATGACAATGTCTAGAAGTTTTTCAATGATGAAGCATTCAAAACAATTGTAGCAGCAACGACAGCAATGTAGTTGTAAAACCAATCACACGGACTTAAATTTGAATTGGCTGATATGGTTCGGTATTTGTGTTCCAAACATGAAAGTGAGAACACAGTAATTTAATATAACGAACATGAATGTAATTAGAAATTTGCAGTCTCGGGTCGTCAAGGTAAGCTGGAGAGACAGAGCGAAGTTTGCGAGATAACAAACTGTGATTGCCTCTTTTTACAAGGGTTTGATCATAAACGCAGAATATTTGTGTATTAAAGAGGATTTGAACAATTCTTCATGAGATGAACCCAAATTTCAGAAAGGAATATATATATATCTATATATATATATATATTATATATATATATATATATCTATATATATATATATATTATATATATATATATAATATACTATATGGCTGCTCTCCTCTCTGTTTCTCCGGTCGATCTCTCCCTCTCTCGCTCTCTCTCTCCTCTCTCTCTCCAACAAAAAATCTCTCTCTCTCTCTCCTCTCTCTCTCTCTCTCTCCTCTCTCTCTCTCTCTCTCCTCTCTCTCTCTCTCTCTCTCTCTCCTCTCTCTCTCTCTCTCTCTCTCTCCTCTCTCTCTCTCTCCTCTCTCTCTCTCTCTCTCTCTCTCTCTCTCTCCTCTCTCTCTCTCTCTCTCTCTCTCTCTCTCTCTCTCTCTCTCTCTCTCTCTCTCTCTCCTCTCTCTCTCTCTCTCTCTCTCTCTCTCTCTCTCTCTCTCTCTCTCTCTCTCTCTCTCTCTCTCTCTCTCTCTCTCTCTCTCTCTCTCTCTCTCTCTCTCTCTCTCTCTCTCTCTCTCTCTCTCTCTCTCTCTCTCTCTCTCTCTCTCTCTCTCTCTCTCTCTCTCTCTCTCTCTCTCTCTCTCTCTCTCTCTCTCTCTCTCTCTCTCTCTCTCTCTCTCTCTCTCTCTCTCTCTCTCTCTCTCCTCTCTCTCTCTCTCTCTCTCTCTCTCTCTCTCTCTCCTCTCTCTCTCTCTCTCTCTCTCTCTCTCTCTCTCTCTCTCTCTCTCTCTCTCTCTCTCTCTCTCTCTCTCTCTCTCTCTCTCTCTCTCTCTCTCTCTCTCTCTCTCTCTCTCTCTCTCTCTCTCTCTCTCTCTCTCTCTCTCTCTCTCTCCTCTCTCTCTCTCTCTCTCTCTCTCTCTCTCTCTCTCTCTCTCTCTCTCTCTCTCTCTCTCTCTCTCTCTCTCTCTCTCTCTCTCTCTCTCTCTCTCTCTCTCTCTCTCTCTCTCTCTCTCTCTCTCTCTCTCTCTCTCTCTCTCCTCTCTCTCTCTCTCTCTCTCTCTCTCTCTCTCTCTCTCTCTCTCTCTCTCTCTCTCTCTCTCTCTCTCTCTCTCTCTCTCTCTCTCTCTCTCTCTCTCTCTCTCTCTCTCTCTCTCTCTCTCTCTCTCTCTCTCTCTCTCTCTCTCTCTCTCTCTCTCTCTCTCTCTCTCTCTCTCTCTCTCTCTCTCTCTCTCTCTCTCTCTCTCTCTCTCTCTCTCTCTCTCTCCTCTCTCTCTCTCTCTCTCTCTCTCTCTCTCTCTCTCTCTCTCTCTCTCTCTCTCTCTCTCTCCTCTCTCTCTCTCTCTCTCTCTCTCTCTCTCTCTCTCTCTCTCTCTCTCTCTCTCTCTCTCTCTCTCTCTCTCTCTCTCTCTCTCTCTCTCTCTCTCTCTCTCTCTCTCTCTCTCTCTCTCTCTCTCTCTCTCTCTCTCTCTCTCTCTCTCTCTCTCTCTCTCTCTCTCTCTCTCTCTCTCTCTCTCTCTCTCTCTCTCTCTCTCTCTCTCTCTCTCTCTCTCTCTCTCTCTCTCTCTCTCTCTCTCTCTCTCTCTCTCTCTCTCTCTCTCTCTCTCTCTCTCTCTCTCTCTCTCTCTCTCTCTCTCTCTCTCTCTCTCTCTCTCTCTCTCTCTCTCTCTCTCTCTCCTCTCTCTCCTCTACTATATCGTCATATCTATATATATATATATATTATATATATATATATAGATATATATATATATATTATATATATAATAAAAATATATATTATATATATTATATTATATATATTATATATTATATATACACACATATATATATATATTATACATATATATATTATTTATATATATGTACATATATATATTTATATGCATTAATATATATGTATATTATACCTATATATACATATATATATATATACATATAATATTATATATATATTATATATATATAATGATATAAATATATATATATACATTATTTATATATATAATATATATATAAACATTTATATACATATATATATACATATATATATGCATTTTTATACACACATATATATACATATGTACATTGTATGAATGTATTGATATAGAAATACATGAGATATATCATGTATATACAGATAGTAAATAGAAGACAGAGAGATAGAAATAGAGATATGTGATAGGTATTAGATATATTTATACAGGTATATATATAAATCGATATATGATAGATATAGTCTATAAGATGTATATATATATATATATATATATATATATATAATATAAAGAAAGTGAGAGAGAGAGTGAGAGAGAAGAGCATAATTACGCGCAGCTTGAAGTCAAAATGTATATTTTAACTTAGCGATTTCATGAGCTTTAAATTGCATCTCACTCAATTTATTATTGTCATGTTATTGTTACAAACCTTTAGGCTATTTACCATGGTTCTCAATTGTATGTTTGGCTGGCTGCGCTAGGAGATATTTCTGTCTTCAGCAACTTTAACATCTTAAGCACATCTACTACCGACCTATTGAGCACCAGCAAACGATGTGTCTATGAATGTCTATGTAACCTCAGGTGGCCCTGATACCCAATACCTGATCAATGCTTGTGCTCTCAAATACGGGTCGATCGCGCTCCTCTTTATACACTTGTCATATCCACCCCCTCGGTACGATATTGGGCAGCGTTTTATAACATTATTACAGGCTCTGAAACCCTGTTTAGATGTAAAGTTTATCGGGCTTCTTGGTATCTGTATGTTTACCGTAGGTAGACAATTACCTTCAATTATCCATGATGAAGGACCCTGGCTATGTGATGAATGTCATATATAACCATATAAAGGCCCAACCCTTATTGCTAGTGCGAAACATAAGTATGCATTATCTGTGTTTACACGAGAAATTGTTACATGGCATTTCCCATCCTCGGTAAAATCCAAATTCTAACCCACATCTGCGTTTGATGAGTCTATATATATAATGTCTACGGATAGCCATCCACTGCCATCCGTAGCATCTAATGTACTGGCCTTGAGATAAAAGGATTGGCCTTTACATTCGATACCTTGTGTGTCAAAAAAGCTTACCGATCCCATCCATGCCGCCATATGACACTACGCGCGCGGTACAGCAAGATATACACCTTATAGTATGTTACTGCTTCTTTTCATTAACAGTGGTATGTAGCAAAATGATGTGAATACGCCATAACCACAATGTGCCAGGTCAGTAGCTGAACATATGAGTAGCCTCTCAGTGGTTATATGTGGCTATCGAATCGCTGGGAATATCGAAAATACATGACTTCTATCTGGTGTTAAGTCAATGGTCAGGCATTGCAAGATAAATGTAATAATGGAACGAAACGAAAAGATGTTAGATCTTGTCAATCGCACTATTACAATACAATGTATAGAATATGGGCATATTCCAATCTGGATAGAGGGCCCTGGAAGCTGATGGTTTAAATCGCTGATTCGTCATAATTTTCTGATATCTTCTGTTAGCTAAGAACTGATAGGAAAACATTTCGTGCATACTCTCGATAGCCGCTTCGGCTTCCAAGAATGGAAAATCTACGCAATCATCAACAATTTTTTTTATTGATAATTTGCCCAAGCATCAATGTGTTGAATAAAGAACACTCACATCTTCTTAATTGACATGTTATTAAAACTGCCAATTCCATTGCCACCGTTCGTAAATTACATGATACCAGGATGGCCGAGTGGTTAAGGCGTTGGACTTAAGTTCCAATGGACGAATGTCCGCGTGGGTTCGAACCCCACTTCTGGCAATAGAGTTTTATTCTGGACGGATTAACTTGGTTATGTTATTAACCTGAACATTGCACATTCTGCAGTCATATGGCAGTTGAGTTCCATATTTCAGTGGGCACTATTAATATGTTTTCAACAATAGAGTTGTCAGTTGGTGCAATTATGAGACAGATGATGTTTGGTTGAGTAAATATCAGAAACCCACATATCGGAGGGTAATTCATGTAGCGATTCCATAACATTCCAGGATGCCAGGAGTAGTTAACATATTGGTTAGAATCACACTTTGTTTGCTATTCTGAATTTTGGAAGACGATCAATTGCTATGTCATTGCTGATTCGACTAAAAAAAGCTGTTATATTCAAGTACATATAATGCATGGTAATGTAATGGTACGTTCAACGGCGAATCGACAAGCTGCATGGGTACAATCCAAGAAGTGCGGGGCTTTGTACTCAGAGCAACTGTTCAGAACACGTAAGAATATACATTTGTTATACGTTTTGTTCCCATGGTTAGTTTGCACCACAGAACATTTACTGATCTTATAAGATCAAACCTTAGGTGTGATTATATGCTTACCTCCATCTCCAAATATAAAAATAAGAAACAGTCGTTAATTTGGGCTTTCTAATAATCACATTGCTATATATATATGCTTGTGCATGTATGTTGTTTGGAGTCGCATTGAACGTCTTTCATGGTAATATATTGCTAATTAAAATAGAGCTTTGGCAACGTTTCAGCAACAATAACCGTGAAATATGATAATGGTGCAGTGGCTCAGGAACCATGTCCGACACTCAATTGTCAGGGTGCGTTTGTCATGAATAACAGACTGATTGAAGAAAGGCACGGCAAATTGTAGGGTCTACAAAGCGCTAGATATTGCTTTGGACTATATAAGAACTGATAATAGTTACGACGGCCTCATATGTAATGGCAAAACCAATACCGGGATATTCCCCAGTGTACGTTAATGGCGCTCCCCTCTAAAAGCCAATTCAACCGCAATTTGATCCTCTCGTCAAGGTCATCCATATTCGCACAGAGGCCATAACATACCCCAGAAGCTCAGTGTGTGTATATCATTTAGATGATAGGAGTAACCAACTGATCTAAATGAAAATGAAGATCGTATGTTTTGCTAACGCATACTAATCGTAAATCTTCTTTTTTGTTATAGTGAATTAGTTCTCATGATATCACAAATGGCGTTAACACAATGTCACCAGTGTGCCAAACGAGCTATATACTATGTTGAATTGAATCGAATAGGTAGCTAGCAATTAAGCAGGGTGAATGGTTTTGGTTTTACTCCCGTATAACTTCATAATAAATAGGCTGACAAGAAATAGGGCTTTAGTGACTGTCTAAGGAAGTATTTTTTTAAACAGAGCCTTGCATCAGCAAGAGGACACAAACTACCTTATTTGTTATAGCTTGTGTTTCAAAATACAGCTAATAAAACCGCCATACATACCGCCATTAACTCCCTTCCTATATTGTAGCCGAGCATAATGACACAGCATGCCTGATTCGACGACTTGAAGAACGCCCAAGCTTCACTCAAAATCTGGCAACACATGGATAGATATGCTCTTCAATGTGCAAAGAAACCCAATTAAATTGTAACTTAAATAGTTTCAGTTGATAAAAATAAAATTCATTTGATATGATTACCAGTGAACGAGTGGTGGGATTTTATTTGCAGTAGTTGGGGATTAGTCACCAGATGTTTGTCAGACATTCGACCAAAAGGCGCATGTTATGAACATAGATGACCCGTTCGTTGAGACGTTTAACAAGTGCTCTCACTATTACAGCAATGCTTTCTAACCTGCACAGTATGATTGATTTAGCGTCTAGTAGTCAGTGTGTACCTCGATCTTAGATTAAATAATTGTTTCAGCATTTAATTTCGACAAGGCGTCGAATTGTCAAAACAAAAACGAGTCAAATTTATTTGGGCATTTCTGATTCATACACGGTGCTTGTGGAATGTACAAAGCGCAGATGAGTATAGCACGGAAGCACCGGGGGGATTATTATTGTGACTGATTACTCAACGACGATTTTTAGGAACGTATATCCTCATTTTATATATGTTTGTGGGGCAGTTACGAATAGCTACAGTGGTGAATGCGTATGTACGTGTACATGTGTATGGTTTGCTTCCGTAGCAAATTTCACGGTTGCTTTTTGAAGGTGGGCAGACATTATTCCTCACATCAGGGTGACAGCAGGAAGGGGATTTCTAACGTTTAACCTTCTGGCGTTACAACGTGTGACAATTTAAACTTAATGCCATATCATGGCTTGTCAAAAGCTAGAAAGACATTTGCTTGTATGGGAATGTCTAACTACGGTATTAAAGAGGTACGGCCCACGGTGATTCATGCATATTACTCTTATACAGTCTTAATTCGCGAAGAATTTCATAGGGGGGTCCAATTAATTTTTTTCATGAAGGCACTTTTGGAATGCCAAATTGCTTCGCTGTCGATTGCTGCCGTGTTCCTGACCTCGACGTTATTGCTTAATAATTGCAGTAGCGGCGCTCGTCGTCTTGTCGCCAAAAGTGTTTCCAGTACAGAATGACCCGCACATTAATACTGATAACCTCGGCCATATGTTAACGCAATATTCAGACCCAAAAGGGACCAAAAACGCATAATATAATATTCGGACCACAAATATCAGTACTTCCGTGACATACAGCGCCGAAACGTTTTGAACTCGAACTAACACTTGATATAATAGCAGGATGGTAATGGATAATCGACACATGCAGTTTGTTTCAGCCATGGAATCTAAGCCAGTGGGGCTAAAACCACGGTTTGTTGGACTGCGCCATGGCAAATCAGAGCTATTTGATCTGACGTATATATATGATTTTTGAATGCACGTGATTGGACTCGAGTACCTCAAAAATGTGAATGAGGCATATCACGTCAGCAGTCTACCTATGTGGTTGATAGGTCAAGCAGATTGATAAACAGGACGATTGCTTGAAGAATAGGCCTAAGCCGAAATATGACACTGTTGTATTGCAGCAATAATAGAGCAATTTCGTATGTGACATGCTATTTAACGGCATAAATTGGTCCTGTCCTATTCGGAATACTCTATTCACAGTCGATACGCAAAACATATGTTGATTACTATTCAGTACAATAGATGGTAAATTATGCGAGTTAAATAATGCTCATTAGTATCGTTACATCAACCACCAACCATCAATGCTCAATTAACGATGATGAAGTCATTTATGCTGGTTAGAATGTTAGGTAGTTACATCTTTGGGTGGATTTACAACATTCTGCGAGCAAGGCAATACAAAACAACCCTAGCAAATAGCAATCGACACCGTGTGTGTCTTAATTATGAGTGATGACCCTTGTCATCGAAGCGTCTGTGGCATGGGATCATAAAATCGCCTCGTCTACAACATGGAAATATAACTCCCTATAACACTAAATATTTCACTGATTTGATGCTTCTGTTGTTCTTGACCATGAACAAGTCAAATTGACGATGTGCGGTTCCGTAAAATGATAATTAGATTTACCCTGCTGATCCAGTCAGCGGCTACTCAGATGATATATATTGAACATAAGTATGACCGGTAGAGAAATCTTTGCTCGATGATTCGCTGACTGGGGTCGCCCATCGGGTCGCCAAATATATGGACAGCAAAAACACTGTCAACATGTTTTTACCCTGCTGTTTGTCCGTAGATGCGATTCAAGTAGTCACACAACAGGTCCCAATGTTCTTTATGTCATCAGACAATTTAAACACGCAGAAGGACGCTTAAAATATTGCTTGTCAAAGCCAAAGTCGAATGGATAAATTTGATCAGCATATCATTTGTGAACTATATACACAGATAGGGGTAAGATGTGTCAGTCTACAGGTTCGGTCAATGTATTGTCTGACAATCCGCTGGATGATCATTGCAAAATGAAATGATGATTAGCATTAATTACGGAAGCAACCAACGAACCTGCATTATTTTCATAATATAAAACTACCGACACAGAGTGAAGCAAATGTACTTTTACGGGAGTAATTGAGAACATCAAAGTAATAACACGACCATACCTATAAGAGACCATAGGTAATACTTATTATGATTGACTGTGTGTATGTCCCCGTGGGTTCTTACTCGACTTGTATGACATGCATTTGATGACGCTAAGGTCTCCCGTCAAATCTGTCAGGCAACGATGGCCGTCTGCTTGTATTCACGAGCAATGATTGTTTGATGTCATTAAAGCAAAATACAATAACGTTTAACCAGTCTACCATTGGCGGATCTGGTATTAGCCACAGAGATGACTACTCGAAGAGTAGCTTCAAGTCGACTAATGCTCATGTTGGAGAGTGCGGTTCCAGAACGGATTACCATATCAGACGGCATTACCTATTGCCCAGGTGAGACACATATCCAAGAACGTGTGTCTTATTGTGTTATGTTATCGAGCAGCAGTGGTAAGTATTTGGTACATGTGCGATGAGAACGAAACAAATGCGGATCAAAACTGCATACTTTGCTATCGGACGTAAAGCCAATACTCGCTCGATCAAACCAGGTAATATCAGTGCTCGTGGCTGTTGTCTTTGTTCCATTGCAATACAAGTGAAGCAATTTAATTTTTAATCGAGGCAATTTGTAATAAATAGAAGTAAATTCTAACTAGCAGGCTGCACGAGTTAGATGGGTTTTGGCCTCGGGCTAATTCAGTAGACTCAAAATAGATGTTTCTCGACTGTAACAACTAGACCATAAAATGCTTTGTGGTACAATGCTTTAAATGTCTTAATGTGGCGTGTTATGAATATTGGCCGCCTATTTCGGAAGTGCTTTGGGTTCCCTAAGCACAAACGAAATTGCAATTGATAAGGCTTACTCTTTGGAATTTTACTGAGGTAATAATGTGCTTATAGAAAATATACCTAACTCCTCCATTGGCTATGTAAACCCTCCAAGCTTGCAAAAGTGAAAACTTTTATCATTATGGCTCGACCTTCAGAATCCATCGATCGTCACATATCTGACGGTATGTTCTCCTGTTCTTAAACCGTAAATTGTGGTTTCAGTAAATCGGCAGTCGGTGGACATATATTTTCGTGCTATTAAACAAAACTACATTTAATAAATAACTGCGTGCGATACAAAACTAACTTTATCACAAGCTTAATAACAAACCGAAGAAAAACACGCTTTGTATAACTGTCTCTCAATCGGTTATGATGTTGTAATTACTAACCAACTCAAGTTCTCTTAATCAGTGACAGACGTTGGTTCCACACAACCGTTCAATGCGAATACGATGCATGATATTTGTCTTGAAATCAGCCTTTTATGGAATACGTCATATTTTATCAGTCGTTCAATCTACCATCTCGTCATATACACATGCGATGAAGCGCGCAAGCAACATATATATTGCGACACTGAAGTATGGTTGGTTGTCTGCTTCCAGATCTTATCAAACACTCGTGCATTGTCATACGTCTTCCCAGACTCGCCTTAATGGACAATATTATGTGTATCAACCTTGTGTAGAGTGTCCATATGAATAAGCAGATCACATGATAGGCCTCAGTAAAGTATGTGTAATGATGAACGGCTCGAATAATAAGAGAACATAACAATGTCCTATTTAAGCATGTCTGTTAAACTTGTTTCAGACTACCTAAGCTGAACCAATTATGATAACGTTGATCATGGCACATGATAAATGACAATATATTATTGCTATTAAACAAAACTACATTCAATAACTAATTGCGTGGTATACATAACTTACTTCATCACAGACTTAATAACCATTCCGAATAAAACACGCCTCGTATGATTATCCCTCAATCGGTTATGATGTTGGAATTCGATGCGTACAAGATCCATAACATCAGTTTGTAAAAAAAAATAATTATGGAACACATCATATTATATGAGTCTTTCAATCTACGTTCTCGTCATATAAACATGTGATGAAGAGCGCAAGCTACCTATATTACGACACTAAAGTATGCATGGTTGTCAGCTTCAAGTTCTTATTAAACGCTCATTCATTGTGGTAACCTTGGGTAGAGTGTCCATATGAGTACCCAGAGCACATGATGCGTTCCGGTAAAGTATGCGTAATGACAGAACAAAACAATGTCCGATTTCGGCATGCCTGTTAAACCTGCCAGTTTGTTTCAGACTACCTAAGCTGCACCAATTATGATAATGTTTATCATGGCACATGATAAATGACGTTTTCATTAGTTGTACGCTACATTGTGTTTATGCAGCGGTGGCATGCACAATCTAAGTTTAAGTAGTCCTACATACTGTGGAATCATAGAGGGCTTTCAAGGAAATAAATGATCATGAATATTTGATTTTACGGAAATCTGAACATACAACAGCCATCAACATAAATAAGAGCATGGATTTTTACCTATAATACACATATTTTGCAATATTTATTATTAAATAAAATGCCCTGAATATATTATCATCATACTACTTATTATTTTTTAAACTCATTCCAACAATATAATCTTTATCTTACCACTTACAAATTATAGACTTCCATGAATCATCTTAAATAGATTTATGAATATTTAAAAGAATTCATTCACTTGTTCTAAAATGTTTTTACAAAAAAAGATTTGTTTTTAGAAAACTTATAATATCAGTCGAATAAATCCATTGTATTCTGAGATCGGACGGTATTAATCCAAAAGCCATGTGTTATTGGCAGTGAGGTGAAATAAGAATATAACACATCTCATCATGCCAAAACACACAGTCATGGATATGTGATCATGGAAACAAATTCTTCACCATCCGTTTCTTCTGTGACATTACATTGACACATAACTTGATTATATTTACACATTCAAAATGGATATATACATATTATGTTATATCGTGTAATAAGATTTATTGCTTAAAAATTGGGGTATCTATTGTTGATCTGGCTCCAGAAGAACCAACACGGCACCATCCGTTAAGTTGCTGGGGTGTCACTCATCTGGAATGCATAGTAAGAGTATTATTTATATAGAATGGAAAAAAATCCACACTGGTTAGGGTTGGGACTATACAACTGCTAGTATAGGTGGCAAAGATTATCATTAACACTGGCTTCCATCCATCTTTAAAATACCTAATTCCAAACACAACCTTATGTTAGACAAATAGTACCTCAACATAGATAAACATATGGGTCAAGCCTCTCAAGGCAAATAAACCTGGAACATATATAATAATCATGAATAAATAAACGTTAGTCAAGTTGAATTAATTCAACTATAGGTCACTAGGCGGATTCGTTCCAGCTAGGCTTAATTATGAGAATCTGGCTGTGAACCCTTCTTTATGTAGATAAGAGATATAACCAGTAGTCAATACAAAGAAAAAGCACAATAGGGTCTCTACCTATGTATTGCATTGGCTCAAACAACACATCTAGATCTTGGCATGTATTCATTGCTATATAATAAACGGATAATAATTGCTTAAATATATGGCAAATACTGCGTGATCATCGATTTAATCGTACAGGGTTTATCTTACCACCGCCGACTTTCTTAAACCCCCTTAATCTGTTATGTTTACACTAGTTGCCAATAAAACAGCTTTCTTTATCGCCCACAAGAATTTTACTTGGAAAATCATGTAGTGTTTTCAACTTTCAGACTTACCTTTCCTCATCTTTAGGGAACCGAAAGAAGCTTATATCCCTTCGGTTCTTTCTACAATTTGAACAGTTAATTGCAGCACAGAAGTGCCCATTTGTGTTTGACTGCCAGTCAGACATATTCGCAAGTCATAACCAAGTTGGTTGGTTGCTGCGCGTCGAGTAGCTTCCACAAACGTAGGGGGCGCTGCCTACACGGTGTCACGGAATTTGTCGGGCGAATTGCCGAGTCGGGTATCTTATTATAACAAGATCTTTGATTATAGTACTAAACTTTGTGGTATCGGTTGCTTGTTTGTCTGCAGTCTCATAAGGTTTTCAGAACGAGTGTTCGGATTATTTCACACATGAGACCTTTCTGACGCCCTGTTGCAATAGATTATCCAGGCCGGTATAGTACGCTAAGTATATCCGCTGGAAGCGATAGGATTTTCATTCGTAGGTCTATTGCTAGAATACGAAACGCATCATCGACGATATTTCATTGTGCCGATAAGTTGAAATGTTGTTTTGTGGCGCTCAGGCAATTCTTCCATTCCCCTTTCCATTGGGTG
>CM067344.1:6870501-6917992 GCA_034190875.2 Urechis unicinctus
AAGATTCCCAATTTGCACGACATTTCGTTCCGACAGAAACAACAAGAAAGGAGCGGCATAGCGAAGTCAAGTAAACGACGTCAGGTGATTGTTCTGCTCTCCCGGATATTGCAATCAAAGCATGCTCAGTATACGCACCTATGACAGGGCAGGGGACAGCTTAACGGTTGAGCGAAGAATTATGCTAATGCTGTGCGCTAAGCCGATTGTCATCCGAATACTATGCCAGACAACACCAGCGTGTTAGGCTTTTGATGTGTGTTTATTTATAATCTTGCAGGTTCGAAAGTGCTCGCTTTCGGATCGAAATTCGACTTTAAAAATGAGTCCGGCGTGTCGAGACGACGAGCTCATGAATAATTAATCGCCCTTTACTGACGTCACACGCCTGGGTCTGACCTAGATAAAGACTGTCGCAGCGTTTTGTCGGGGGCGCTTATGTGAACTGACAATTTATATCAAATCTTGACCTTAACTGATCAGATGCGACGGTTATTGGACCGGTTTGAGTTTATTGATCACATTATGAATTGATTTCAGCGAAGAACCTATAACCGTGCGATAAGGTTGTTACACGTGAATAACACGCGGAGCACTAAGTATGGCCCTAGCTACCAAAACTAACATCTAGAGAGTATTAATCGTATGAAAGGTCTCATGGTCTATTGTAGCAACATGGTGATGCGCTTCGCTCATTGTGGTAAATGCGCGTTCATCACAGAATCACGGCAGTCAGTAGCTTGATAAATATTCACACGCATTTAATATATAATGCTAACCTCGCACAACAATGTCATTGCTATCATAATTCATGTGAGTCTCACAATCAGCATTAGTGACAAAGAATTAGTTTTTTTTTGCCACAGCTAACCAGTCAATTGAAATCAGTTAACAATGTCGGTCTGGAAGCGAGCGGCATTGCAAAATATCCAGGCCAGCGATGCGATATTTATCAAATGCATCACAGCGAACAACGGATTACTTATATCTTCTAAAACCCAGAGAGCGCTCTTGATCCTTTTATGACTCCGTACCCATTCAATCAACCTCCAGTGATCAGGCATAATGATAGCTATTTTCTTTTTAGTCTGTACTTTTGACCAATATACGCATCATGTCCCTGTTGGACGATAGATAAGGTAGGGGCTTAGGCAGTGGGGCATGCGCTTCCATAGGCTGAATGATATGTTCCATGAGCTTCATATTGTTAACCTGACAGATATGATATAAACTATGCAAAATACTGCAGCCCTCACCAGGAGCTCGGTAATCTGAACTGATGTGGTATGATGCAACCAGTCGGTGTGCATGGTGGTAAAGATATGCAATTCTCATTTACCGCGGGGCTGATATTTCATTATGTTCTTTCAAAGCAGCATAATTCTGAAAGCAGGCTTGCGCATTATGATGATACTCACTCATTCGTGCGGTGCATTCTGTTGGCTAGCACGCATATTTAGCAAAACTGAGTTGGGATATTGATTAATATTCACCATCGACTAGGCTCAAATGGGTAGTGAATATTATTGCAGGGTAACAGCATATTTATACCGATTTCTGAACCTTGCTATCTATATATAGATTTACATATTTGAAAACACATATATATAGGCATACAAATGCAGATGTATGCATTTATATATAACGATATATCTGGCTTTATTTCTATAAGTATGTATATAAGTAAGTATTTAAAAATACGCAGGTATATATATATTACCATATATATGTATATATACATGACTTTATGCATATATATATATATATATATATATATATATATATATATATATATATATATATATATATATATATATATATATTCATAAATATGTATATATACATGTCTTTATGTACAAAAATGCCACGAATATTTCGCATTAAAGCCAAATGTACAAACAGCTTTACACTTGCCAACTTTTGTTCTTCCCTCCAGCTCCTAACCTGTCTGCACCAGATTGCCATTCTCAATTTCCACTCCTGTTTCTTTGGATTTACGTACATCACCTGTAGGCAATTATTGTTTTTAGTTAAGCCCAATAATGAAGTAAGTTTTTATGTTAAATGTTATTACAGAACTACAATGCCGAGAATTAACGCTACATATTTATCGAAAACAATCAATCATACATTAAACTGCCAGCAGATTTTTTTATGTCTGCCAGACATTATATAGCAATTACCCGTCAGACAAAACCACATTGTGTCTAAACGAAGCACGGTGACTGCCTGCAAATTAATTTGATATTGGGTGCATAACATTGTTGGTGTCTTTCATTCTACTTCTCTGCCATTTTAACCCGTGATAAAGAGAGCCTGTTAAATTATTGCATGTTTGGTAGCTCTCTTGTAGATCCTATTCCTTCTGGATTGTTCCCGACTTCTCGTGTGAATCGTAATCATGATAATTAAACTTATAGCCTACATCCCGGATAAATGAACTAGGCAAACATGACCCATTAATGCATATAACATGAGAACTGCATCATTTGTATCGTAACTACTAATTTTGCATTACGAAGTACACACATACATGGCAATTACTCCCGATAAAGCTTGATTTAATGCCAGTGACAAAATGTGAATGGAGAAGCAACATATCCTGTCTAATCTATGACGCGGCTGATGTCATAGTTTGTTGAACCGCAAAATGGGAAAAAATGAAAGCGACTTGAATGTGTTTAGGTATGGGTGCTTGGTGTTACTTAAACGCATCATAACTTCGTTATGCGCTTGTTCCAATTCTATTACGTTACGACTGTTAAGCCATGTCAACAATATTAATAATAGTATTGATCAGCAGCTTTATGATGCGTGCAGCGGAACCAGCTGCTAGACATCAACGCTGGGGATAAATATGTTGACTCATGTGTTAGTTGGTTTTGTAACTGAACCAAAATGTGGAAAGTGAACGAAACGAATGTGCGTAGAACATATGATTAATATAGAATTTTCAATGTGCCGCGAAATAATTACAAGTTTATTAATTTTGTAGCTGAAATCAACTTAATTGATGCTTATATCACCTGACATCAAGTTGGCCAACAACAAGGGCTGGCTACTTTGTGACTATCTAGATGTTATTCATTTTTCTATTCATGCACAGTAAGATGGAGCCTGAGGCTTTGGCCGAATCGAGCTACATGACAATATGGCATGTAGATATGCATTGAGTAATGACAATGTAATATTGCCGCAACGATTAAGCAGATTCTCGTGTGGCATCGTTTATTGTGACCTAACATTTGTTTAGCCTCGTTGTTTTGAAACAAATGCTCAACGTTGATAAACATGAAGATTGCCCACATTGCGAGCCTCGACTAAAAGCTGACGTTCTCAAAATAAAAGAGCTATTTCCCATGTGACATGCTGTCACGCCTTTGTTCAAGGTTGATAAATACAATAAGGCCTCTTAGACATGTGAATGGAATAAATATGGCAGTGTACGAGTAGTTAATAGGATCTATAAGTGGGCAACAAAAAATGCGTCGCTTTCGCAATGTACGAAGTGTATGTATTATGTATAAAAATGTGGAGTGGAGTAACATTAAAAACTAAAAATAATATAAAGTACCCCATATAAAACTGACTTACAGGTGGGGTTGTATGTCGTCAACGTACTTAATGATTTGGTGGTTACAGTCTCAACAAAATGTAACCATTGTAGGTTCGTGAAGGAATTCGCTATTATAAACGAATACTCGCTATCCATAGGACGTAGGTGTGGATACATGTCGTTCTATCTAGTAGAAGCCTTGTACTGTTTTCAAACTTGTTTGTTCAATAACAATGACGATATAGGACCAGCGACTTACACGTTTCTATTGAGACAAAGGGTCGAGACGGGCTGGTCCATGGAAACGCAGCACCGGCATCAAACACACTGCTTGCGAGTATGTGCTTGGTGTTCCCAAGATATGTCATCGATCGAGTGGATGTGTCTCAAGCCATATCTAGCGATTGGGAGGTCTTACCATATGATTTATTAATGGTTGATGATAGGGGCTCATGTAAGGTCTATAAAAGTTCTGTTGTCAATAAATTGACAAGAGATAATCATTCAACATTTGATGTAACTGATGGGCGATGCTCAGAGACGCACGAGTATCATTGACGATTGGCAACTTAGAGGCTATAATGTCAGTCCTTTTTTAACATTGAAGCGCACCTTTGTTTGGCAGGAATATTTTCGAGTGATGCTTACCCATCTAACAGGCACATGTATCAGTAACAGGTGGTCAAATGTGTTATTGACACTGAATGATTGATAAATGCTTTAAGTATGTCTAGTTAGTGGTCGACTCTTTACAATAGAATGTGGTAGTTTCAGGTGGTTGTTGCCAGCACCGTGCGCATGCATTCACGACCAAAACAGCTTAGATTTCCATTTGTAATAGTTGAATGTTGCTTAACTTATCACATATCACCGCTCAACTAGATTCTAGCATCTGGTGTGTAATTGGGTCAGCATAATTACACAGCATAATTTACAAACAGTATCATAATAAGAGATGCCAAGGTAAAACGCATAGCATGACGCATCATACATGGTTCATTTGGAGATTATTCATCTGAATGAATACTTTACGACTACAAGATGAAAGCTCACGAACTATATTTGCATTATCATTTGCTCATCTATTGAGTGTCGGCTGCATACAAAATAAATGAATCAGACGACCCACAGAATTTTATGCTGGGAATAGTGCTACAGGGTTTTATGAGTAAAATACAACGTTAAATTAATATAACCCACCGAGCAGACACACACGCTACTGTTAAGTACCGCAGTTCAAAACTCCTGTCAAAAGGTCATTACCGTAAAATTTGCTGCCAGTGCCCTACCCGATATCCTCGTTTGATTGTGATGTCTCAACTGGCTATTGTGGCCATAATATTATTTGCTCCATCAACTTCTCTCTCATAAAGGATGATGTGCTATAGCCTAGATTAAAAAACTTAAACTCGTTTAAGCGAACAGGTTGCAACGAAAATTGCATTTGGTGAAGGCTTTATGGATTGTATGATGCATCGTCGCAATTTTAAAACATCCATAGAGAGAGTGTCTGGTCAACGATGACACTTATTAACGCATATCTTTCATTTAATGTTACGAGGTCTGGTAAATGGGCTGAGTGCTGATTTATACAGCGAATCGTTTGAAACTGCATGGTTTGCTTCCAATTAAAGATGCAAATAAGTTATAATGGGGTGCACACATAAGCTAGTATGGACAATAAATTCAACCTACCAAGCCCGAGTGGTGTATTGCTAACAGGAAGTATTTAAATTACGCAAGCGATAATTGTTTTATGAAGCAATAAGGATTCTTACTACTTCAGCAATTGTTCATAAGAATAAATTCATTTTTTGGTACGAAAGATTACGCTTAAATCACATGACCTAAAGATCTAATGGTCCCTTTAAAGATCCGGTTACAAAACCACTTAACTCTATGATTTTCAAATGTGAATTTGATAGCCCAACAAAAATCGATATTGATACACAGCAAGCGAAATTAGGATATTTGATTAACTATACTGTATTTAGGCATATGGTCCATGCCTTCTGAGATCGAAGTACATGGTGAATGGAGGCGGCATCTGTACCTCCTATCTTTGGCTGACCATTAACGATATAGCTGGTAGCTTATTGTGCATACAAACCACTGTTGTCACTTATTTTACTGTCAATACACTACAATCCATGACCCTAAATATTATATTAAGGTCCCACTTGCCGGCGCTGTTTGCGTCTGTGATATCTCTCAAAATGACCATGAAATAAGACCCGGACACAGCGCTCGAAATAAAACGAGGAAAACCATCCTTACTATAGCTCAGGATTTTATCATCTCGTTCAGTTGGTTGACCAGGACCCTAAATGATGTGTTTTGGTGCCACGTTCAAGTGTTTGAGCTTGAGACAGTCACTGGCAAAAGGATATGAGGTATATTTTCCTTATCTCTAATAATCCACCGCGGGATGATACTACACTCCATCATTTCTCAAACATTTCCATTTTCAAGAGAGATTAAAATAGCTCATGCATAGTGATGCATGTCTCTATGAATTGTTATCAGAATCTGTTAGTTTTAAGATGAACCGGACTGAGTAGCTCCATGTGGCTTCGTATATGTCTCTCAGGTGAGTATCACCGCCACTGGTGTCACTCTCGCTCCAGGCTTGACAGCCAAGCATTTAAAAAAACGCTTAAGGTTTAAAATCAATAAGCAAGAAGGAGAATGAACAGCGGCGAGATGAATAGTGAATCTAACAGATATAATGCATGATGTCTTCATCCTCATTATGCCCCCCATGATGCATGACGTCTTCAGCCTCATTATGCATCCTATGATGCACATATCAAATTGCTTCTTATACGGTAGTGATAAATTGTACTTAGGAGAACCTTGGCACATTATGAACGACAGCATACGAAATATTTATTTGATGCACTCAACGTATTGTGATGTTTCTAACATAATTAAAGAAACAATCCAAATATAACCTAAACGAAACAATATCGTATGCGGTGAATGTTATAACTAACAAAGCCATTACCAAAAACCTAAACCAACGTTGCAAATGTGTCTACGATGGGTTAGACGTGATGTTCACCACACATCTCTTTCATCGTCCATATTTGACTATTGTTACTCCAAATACAGAAAAAGAGCGAACACGGCTGGATAACTAATCACCATGATTGCAGGGATTACGTAATTACGATAACCCGCTGTATCCCGGCTGCGACATGATGTATTGGTGGCAGGACATCGGAGACAAATGCAGGCAGAGAAAATATGGGAATGACTAATCAAGGCAGTGCGACTGAGTCGCACAGGCGACTACTTGATTGCAAAATCAAAGTTACGCTTAACCCAGCTCTCAAGGTTCATAAACAGCATGATGTGCCTAGCTATATACTTTGTGGCACATATTTGTGGTCACAAAATATATGTTTGGCTGCTTTGTCGTGAGGCAAGATGTCCTCTGCGTGTGTAACATTTGCGAGCATCAGCCGTTCCAGCTTTAGATTTAAACATATTGTGAATCATTTTGTTGCAAACTGTTATCGCAATATATCTCAATTATTTTGCAATGCATTTGCATATTCTGGGTTGATATCATGTTGGACTTTCTTAATGCAACAAAATTGGAATGCCAATGGCACAACGGGTATGTGAATTATTCAGTATCCCCAGGTATCTGACTTCACTAATGAACAGCCTTCGGCTTACTCATCAGAGGCATCCATCATCACACCTAAACAACCGCGCTATGTAGTGAGATGTTGTTATGATATTGTAAACTTAGTCTCATCGTAAGGTTATTTTATGGAGCATATAAGTGACGCGCCGTTCCGAAATGCAAACAAAGGTAAATACCCTTGATTTACCACCATATATATAAATATATATATATATATATATATATATATATATATATATAAATATATATATATATATATATATATATATATACATATATATATATATATCATTGATATACTAAATAATAATGCACATGGAGCACTGCAAATTTTTTCTCATAGGAGGACTAAATCTTATAAATGAATTGATTCCAAACAAGTGCGTCCCATAACCTTCAAACATGCAATATATCAGGTAGCAAATATACTTTAATTTTATGACATGTAAGAGTTACTTGTTGGTTATTGGTCCTATGAATCGACGAGTATTTGGAAATTGCAAACCATCTAACTCTACCGGCGTTCATATTAGGAAAAAGCCGTAAATTGTGAACACATTTTATTATTTACCAAAGTATTGCAACTTGGACATATAAAGAGGGATAGTTGCTGTGTACCTAGATTCAGTGCAACGTCCTGGGATTATAGTAAATGACCTACACCGGTATGTATAATCTATTGCAGCTAAAGTAGCATTAATAGGGTATCAAGTCTGGAATGACCCACACATCAAGGGACAAAATGTTAATTGGATAATCAACATATCTTAGCGTATCCTTGGCGAAGTTGTTGAGCCGCAAAATGACAATTGAATGCTAATTTATTAGACCTAGTTTACTGTTGCTTGATGGAACATGGACACAGCTCCGCTTTTGTGGAGGTTAAGCTTGGCATAAATATAATAAGTTTCGATATATCAGCAGCGTCAGCAATCTTGATGATATTTGTTGAGTTGTCTTATGAGTTGTCAAGTTAATCTATCACATAAAGTAAACAGTGCTAATCAATAATACATGTTCTGTAATGCAACAAACAGGTGGAAAACAAAGATAAACAATGCATATCTTACCTAAGGACGGATCTTCCTTGCGTTACGGAATAAAGATATGGGAAACATACCAGCACTGGACTGTGACAACATATTGTATCAACAATAATTGAGTCGTTTCTCATGCGCCATGTTTGTACGTTACCTTAACGTCGTACAGTTCCGGTACAAAGGTGATAAACATGATGATTGCCAGGGCCAGAATTTGACTATTTTATGGTGCCGAAATAATTGAGCCTACGACGTCCACTGCATTTACCCGTTATTCAACCTGATGGTTGCTATATCCGATGATGACCCCATCGACGCGTTGTAGCATTATATATCAATGTATAATCATTTAATAGGGTTTTGAAAGGCTGAATAAATGTCGCAAAATCTGTAGATTGCGCCGTTCGCGGCACGTGTTTACAAGAAGATGCGAGCAAAATAGAATATGAACAATGATATAAAGTGATCCGATTTGTGGACAGCAATTGCGAATTGACTCCTTGAAACAGAAGTTTACGGTACAAGCCTGCACAAAATAAACCATGATACATCAATAATGAGAGCCATGTAGAGACTTATACCCCATGCCTTAAAGTGTTTATTAACCGATCTTTGAGAATACAGCACTAGAGATGATGAGGAAACTAACATCATTGGAAGTTGAGTGTAGATTTATGTGCCGATTACAACATGTAATGGATTTGCATTGCCTTCTGTTATGCTGATAAGTACAAATTGGACGAACGTTTTATGAGATATGGTATTCTTACTGGCAAGAATGGAACGTCATTTCAGATGACATGGAGATTACACGAAGAGATTTGGATCACTTATGAAAGGGCTGATATATATTTCACACCTTTAAGTCAAATTGATGAACAAAATATTCATAACATTGATATTTAAAAATCTTTTGTTATTTAGCAAACAAAACAATCGCTGTTTTCACGGCGTTGAGTTTAGCCACGCGTTAATGCAATTAGATATGTCAGACGAGAGAAATAAGGCCATTCTTTATTCAGCTTTCCAACGTCATCATTCATGTCTATGCACATTACAAGTCATGTTATAAGCAATTTCATTTCTCTATGGCTCCTCTTGTGAGCTGGTAATCTGAGATCACATTGCGGATATCAATTCAAATTGTATGATAGAAAGTAATAGTTCAAAATCGTACATCTTCAGAAGCTTTCCATATTCATGGAAAGGGCAAGTGCAATAGTGTTGAACGAACCGACGTGATGCATGTTACCCTCACATCTTGTATTGACCACAGTTATGTTACTAGTGCCTCTTCGGGAAAGGTGGATCTGATTAAAATCATAGGAGGAGCCAAATTCCCATTGGTTACACTCATGAGATAGAATACCTACCTTGCGAGTATTAATTAACGAATAGCCGTAATCCGTGGCATTGAGAGTTCGGTATTTATACAAAGTATGAGGATCATGATAGCAATTTTCCATATAGTGAGCCACATTCATCATATCGATGCTTCCTATTGATGGTCAGAGATTCATAAAATTGCGAGTTAATATTTAGTGTGTTCATAAGCAGTGATTTCCGACGGTGAAATGACCGAGAAAGGTGCTGTGAAAACAACACATATGCGTAATTGACCAGTTGATGAAAAAGATATTCCTATTAATGGTGGTAAAAAGCCTACCTGAATAGCCGTGTTGTTTAGGCGTTGGCCTAGAGGTTTCAATCTATGAATCTCCGCGTGGATTCGAACCCCTGTTATGGTAATTTTGTTTTGTAATTCTGGGAAATATGTATTCTCTTCACTCAAACTAAACACCATGAATAGTGCAACTCCCGAACTATAAGTGCCGCTTACTGTACTTTGTGTAAAGGCCTTTAACTGAATTGATTCTTGTTGGAAAATACCAATCACCTTTGAAAATACAAGCGTTGCAGAAATAATATATCAGCAATCAGAACAATACGAATACTTTCAATCGTGGAATGAAGCGTGCTAATATCAAAGTTTTAGCATTTGGAGGCGCTCCAAGCAAATATTGCTAAAACGTCTTTCATGTAGCGTCCAAATACGACCAAGTTTTACGATGCACTGTTTCCTCAGTGCTTCCGAAAGTAAGTAACTCAGACTTTTTTGGTGAAAGCAGTGTCACATAAGCTGGTAGATCTCCAACATGTAAAACTCAAAAGAGGCTTGCTCCAAAACAATGACTATACCATCTTGTGCCATGCGCTATGCCCAACAAGGCACGGCATGCGAAAATACATCGGTCCATTTGAAGGCGGCGAAGCCATACTGTCTTGGTTTGTGGTGATGCAAATGTTGCTGCCAATATAAACAGTCCATTCTGCATATTGGCTAATTGCAACGCGCTTTATTTGGCAGGAAAAACTTATACAAATCATATCTACATCGTTCATTCATGTCTATGCGCATTTCTAAGTCCTGTTATAAACAATTTCATTTCTTTATTGTTTGCCTTATAAGCTGGTAATCTGAGATATCAATTCAAATTGCATGATAAAATATAGTAGTAAAAAGTATCAAGAGACTCTGGTTTTAAGTCAATCAAGGACATTGCCAAACTAAACAAATACTTTACGTATAACGCATGGACTCGTATGTACAGCAAGGAAGAAGTTCATGGGGTGTCAACCTTTTCACTAACCCTATTTACTGCATTCTTCTTCTTTGACATATTGTAGCGATTCGGCTATTATCTTCATCCTACTATAATTGCTTTTCACTTTCTGTTACAAAGGGCGAGATAGTCATGTTAGTATTGGCCGCAGCAGGCACCGTTATTATCCAATCCCGCAACTACACACGTAGTGCCAAACGGCGTCGCATTTGTCTGTTGTTTGGACTGCTGCTTTCAATTTAGATAAACGGCGTACGATGTGTATGCATACTATCTGTTACCATACTCTAGCAAAGACAATCATAGCTTATTAACTTTGGATAAGTTATGGTTATACACAATTCATTGTTCAGCTGACGGACATCTTTGTTCAGGTGGACGACATGTAACTTCCGGGAAATCAATATCAGCTGCACTCTACCTTAGTGGCAGTGGGCATACTGCTAGTCAAATATCTGCTTAAAGTAATTCATTGCTGTCGTTTCCGTGTAAATCAGTCAGAATTGTATGTAGGCATATCCATACAGTATGTTCATTTACCATAGAAATACCGATTAATTGCATCAGTGTCTCCGGCTACCATCAATTGCGAGAACTACCTATTCCTACTCAGCACCACGTGCAGGACGACATTTTCCATTGTGTGTTGATGGACACAGTGTCAATGAGAGTGCACGTAATTATGTACCCGTATCACATATAATAACGAATATATAAGAATAATAAGCCACGACAACTACTTTGTCACAAAGTGATAATGCACCGTGTGCGTTCGCAAACTGACCAACATCATTGATTGTTGCTTGAACTGACGTTCGCTTGCCAAAAGTTACTGTCTTATTGTTTCTATTCATAACATCACGTCTCTATCGTAATTCGTCCAAGCCATAGGATTAATTGGCAGGAACCTGAGTATGAGCATGTGCTAATGTGTGGTAAACATCAGAGCGTTGATATAATATTGTCTGTATTATAGATTGTCTTTACTGTTAAATGACATGCAGTTGAACTAATGTCATTGATTGAGCAAACACAAGTCATAAGGCGAAACAGGCATGCGGTTGGTAGCCCAATAATCCTTAACCTGATGATTTGGTCAAAGCATTTGGCATGCTGCGGCTTGAGGTGCCTCTACCTTTTGAGCATGATATCTATGCCTGACGATCGATGCATGTCGGCCAAACTAATCACAATCGGTACATTTGAACGATCTTTTAATTAATAAATTAAGTAGCAAGTCTGCGTTTAATTTACCATGCCATTGAACGGGATATTTGATCACAGCCCGAGCCAAATAGAATAATGCTGTAGGTGGTGATTAATGGAATACCGTGTATTGTTAATCATTGACAGGCACTAGATCGACTTGATTCACATGCAATCAAATAACGCAGTCGTATCCAGAAATACGTGGGCTACGTTGTTATAGATGAAGTGGTTTCAAACTACGCTAAGATGGTGTGCTGTACTGGGATAATGCAAACGAGTGAAACACACACCGTTCGACTGTTGACGCTACCATGGGTCTGTTGATCCAGCGTCTCTGGTCTTAAAGGCTTGCTGCTAATGTTGAAGATATGGAGTATTCGGGTTGGTTGATGCAATAACGTCTCAGAACATTTCGTTTGATTTTAAGTAACGCTATGGTAGGTGGCGTGTTCTACCATTTTGTCGGGCAGAGGAGTGAGAAAGCCCCCTCATTTAGATCATCATGAACTAAGTACAAGTCATATTTAGAGAGCTCTACGGCCCCATCTGGGCCGGAGTTCGTGACGTTAATCAATCATCCGATGGATCATTTTTTTACAACCACGGCATTTAACCTTGCGTGAGTGAAGTGCTATCATTGCGTTATTTATTTTCTTCGTCTATATTAAAGTTTTCCAGACAGTTTGGCTGATTGACACAGTAGATATAAATAGAGTCGCCAAATAAGGAGCCCAGTTTGTATTTGTAGTCCAGGCAGCCGAGGTCTGATGGCTTAAGGTCCACCAATTACAGCAAAGCACCCCTCAAACTTACAGCATCACCGAAAAGAGGGGATGTCCAGTTAGCCGCATATCACTCGAGCATGATAGATATGTAAACATATATAAATATAAATATATATACATAAACATATATATACATAGACATATATATATATTTATATATATATATATATATATATATAGATATATATATATTTATGCATATATATATAAATATATATATAAATATATATATATATATATATATGTATATATATATATATATATATATATATCTGTATATATATTTATATATATATATATCTATATATATATATATATATATCTCTCTATATATATCTATCTATCTCTATATCTATCTCTATATATCTCTATATATATCTCTATATATATATATATATATATCTATATATATATGGATTTAAAAATATCGTGTGGCATCGTTAGTACTATCATTATGACGCACTATTCTTGGGGTTGCATCGTTAACAGCGATCCATCAATGAACGAGGTTGATTTATACCCGAATGAAAATCTGTTGTGATTGCTTTTCAGAGCCGCTTCGATGCCAATGCATTGTAGCAGCGATCATAACATCAGAAGTTAATTCATCGTAAACAATCTGTACCACATGAATAGGCACACAAATAAACATCGCTCATGCATTCCGCATCCATTTACATTTGCGGTGGCGGCATGGGGGAAGCATTTCCCGATTGTCAATTCCAGTTGTCAACGAGCATTCATAACAGCACTTCACCATTGAATAGAATCCCAATTTCCATCATATTCCGTTCCAACAATATCGTCAATAAAGACACGGTATTGCCAACAATACCAACGAGTAAACCACGTCAGGCGATTGTTCTGCTTAACGAAAAATGTAGATGCACACGGTAAGGACTCATAACGAACCAATGCACCCACAGTATTCGCACTGATGACAGGTCGGGGACTGCAACACTTAGCGGCTCAATAAACGGTTGACTGATGAATTATGCTTATGTGAATGAAAAACTGAATGACATTGAGATAAGTTGCTAATTATTTGTTATCCAATTTTCGCCATAAAGTATATAATGTGACTCACGCTGAACGAAAATTATCCACCTTAATCATAGAACTCAGACAACATAGTCACTAGACGACGCTTTTGTCGTGTTATGAGTTGTTGTTTATGAACAAAAATAACCCAGAGACGTAGTATGAATAACGTGTCGTCATTAAGTAATTATATATTAATATCTTCACTGCATGGTACAGCGATGCGACATATAAGGTCACGTATCGGGATAGCATTTGCCGGGCGATATTCATTAGCCTGTCATGGGTATTCATGACTGCGAATCATCATTGCTTATAACATTCCCTTATCTTAATGCAATTCACCCTTAATTGCCGCCCAGGGCATCAATCATTGGCTGTTTTGCTGCCTAAATATTTCTGCATTTTCATAGTTATGAGTATATCAGAAATGATTTCATATTTGAGAGCTCCCACATATATCAGTACATCAATCAAATCCTCGTTATTTGTATTTTGTTTTATGTTTTTCACGTCTGCACGATTGACAAGCCATTGCGGGAGCATTTAATTTACTGAGGGTTTAAACTAGCAATTAACCGCAAAGTTAAAGAGCATTGAGCATTCAGCGAATGTGTACTGAACAATAATCAAAGCAATCAATGACAATTCATTAATCCGGGGCATCATCATCCACGTTACCTACAAGCATTTAACCATGTATGGCTGATTCATGTAATGGTACGTAATATAACGAATATCATTTTGGGGCCGCCATTTCGGGGCCCATTAACCAAACACACAAATGGGTTAATTGAAGAAAGTATTACTGTCCCACGCAGGGCGGGAGTTTATAGGTTGTCGCTTTCATTACTAGCCAACTACAACATTTATCTTCACCAACGGCTCTGTCAGATATATAGTCTAGAAAATTAATAGCGCGTACACATTAAGCCGGCTATGTATTTATTGAGGTAGGCATATGTGTGAACGATAAGTATAGCTCTTATTGTTCGTGATGAATATAGTTTGACGACATAAACAATCATCATTACCCGCTATTGTTATGACGACCATCTATTTGCATCACGACGTTATCGCACTTCACACCTGCCTTGCCCAGTGCGTTTTTTGGCCGGTAAACCAAACCAATCAAAACATACCCATCAGTGATACAATAAAAAGGACAAATATGCGGTCTCTGGGATTGCTTTTAGCCTCCATGTTGGTTAAAGGCTAATATTCTTCCATTAGGCAACAAATGGCAGAGTTCGTGATGCCAACATATAAAGAACATACCCACATGCATCTTATTTTTCTTTATTGCACGCATATTTTTTCTATCGGCATAAATGTTGCATTATCATATCATGTCCTTTTGTATAGAATTTCTCTGACAAATACCGACCCAGGACAAATTAAATAAACGATGGCATAATACTGCACTTCTTACGGCACAAGCGCGTTTCTGAGCATATGCTTCTTGCTTGGACATGCTAAAAAGACAGACTTCAAAACAAGTAAAGGATATTTATAGACCATCCTGGCAAACAAGCCATAAGTAATATAACTGGTCAAATGTCATTCCATAACCGCTTAACACAATCCTAAATGAACGCCCATGCAAATGTATATACATATATATATATATATATATATATATAGATATATATAGATATATATATATATATATATATATATATAGATAGATATATATATATATAGATAGATACATACAGACATATATATAGATATATAGAGAGATATATACATATATATATTTATATATTTATACAGAGAGGGATGTATATATATATATACATATATATATATATGTATATATAAATATATCTATAGATATATATATATAATCTCTATATATTTTTACATATATAAATTCATTTATATATATATTTATATATATAAATATATGTGTGCATATTTATGTATATATATATGTATATATATATTTTATATATAAATATATATATATGTTTATACATATACATATATATATACATATATAAATATATATGTGTATATATATATATATATATATATATATATATATATATATATATATATATATATATATATGCATATATACATAGATTTATATGCATATAACCTAACTTAAATGATAAAACATATCAGCATACAAATATATATATACATATTTATAGCGCAGAGATTTAGGAGCAGTGGTCTTAAGATGGATCCCTGGGGCACGCCACAACTGACAGCCTTAGGCAAAGACATAATGCATTTATATATGTACATTGCGTGCGGCCTTCAAGATATGTGATGCACCAATTAACCACGACATTCCTTACATATATGCTCTGAATTACGTTTATAATGCACCTATGATCTTCTGTGTCAAGGGCGGCGCATAGGTCTAAGAGGACAAACACTACCACCTTGTGCCGGCCCAGTGCAATTTCAGTGCTGTAATCATTTCAATAAGCTGACTGGTTTGGTTCCATCAAATTCTTCTCTTTCAGATAAAGGCCGAGTTGTGCAGCCATTATCTTCGGAAGTAGAAGGTTTTTCTAGGAGTGGGATAACCAGTGCAGATTTTAGTGAGTCTGGGAAAACTTCGTTTGATAATGATCGGTTGTTCATACCTGTGAGAACATGGGCATGTTGATGAGTGTTTTCCTTCACAAATTGACCAAATTAACAATGTTTTATTATATCTATGAAGAACTCACTAAACTTGTTGACCAAAGATTGTATATCCAAATCAGAGAATGGGGAGTCCTATATCAAAAAGCTGTTTTGCATTCCCTTTGATAATAGCGATTTGCGTATACAGATGGAATTCTCTCGGATTGTTTAGTCCATGCCCGCTGTCGACAGCGAACAGTGCGCACGTAAATCTCAACGCTTAGCATCCTAATGACATTTTTCTGTATGAACGTTTCGGGAATTTTGGCCATCTACGCGGCCATATTTTGCATTCTATGAGGGTAATTTTTCTCACATGATTAAACATTAGTATTGATAATCACTTGTAAGGGCAACCCTAGGTCTTGCTTGCTTCCCAACACGTGGTAAGCGCATCATATAGTTCTCCGGACCGATTGACTGCGGGTTACGCGTCCGAATGCTATTATCTGCGATTATGAGAATGGCAAAATGATAGTGTTACTGATGTTTATAAGTTGAAATAGCAAAACAACTGAGCACATTTGAGCAAAAGGAGCAGATTGAATATTTCAAGTAATAGCTATATTTATGCCCCTTTAGCGCGGCATAGTTTAGAATATACAACAGCATCCTTCATCACGATTCCAAGAAGAGTAATTCTGAATAACAACATTTCAGACTCGGGACAATAAGTAATGTGGGTTGTTCTTTTAATAAAATCTAAGCCGATGAATTATGCCTGACCTTGATCTAAAAAAATTCTTACTTATTTGTATTTCTCTAAATGATTCATATAAAAGGGCATTTTTGATGGTCCAACAATTTTAGTCTCTCCAGCACTGCTGACCTACCACGCCCCCCTCCACCCCCCCTCCCCCGACGGACAATTCTAATCGAATTCATGTTCATCAGATTCGCAAACACAAGATACATCATACATATAATAATCCTACATTGGCACATTTTTAAGAACTGAGACCTGCAGGGCAGTATATGAAAATACCAACGGTAACACCAATATTGATTAACGTTGGAGTGAAGTCAGTAATATCTGCTTCACAACAGTTAATAATTAACATAATAACACAGGCTACGATATTTGTTTGAAGGCTTCATTCATAAAAACACATCGGATTTTGTCATTTTTTATTAGTCAATTACCATTTTAGAAGCTACTCAATAGCGTGCTAATTCATTTAGGAGAGACAAGGGTTTACTTTCACGCAGCATTGCATTGTTTGACATTGGTTACCAGCCTTCATTGTTGGATCTAGAATACCCAAACAAACCTTATTAATGAATTTCACATAAGAACTAACTCAACAATAGCCTACAAATTAAATTGACACAGCACAGCAAGCACATACTTGTTGGCAATTATCTTCTTGTTATCACGTGCAGCGGTGTAACTGTACATCACTTATAGCATACTGTGCTTTAACATATATCCAAATTTCTATTTGCCAGTTAGTATTTCAGTAGCTTATCAATGGTGTGCACGCAGCATCTCGCTTTGAGGGAGCGATATCTATCTATTACATTGTTAACTTCCTATCAACAATATTTGGTGTTCCGACTTTCAACAAAAACAAATGAAATTATCACTAGGGTTACTAAATGGGTCTTGTTTACTAAATATAAGAAGTCTAGTAAGTGTTGCAAACATTATAATAAGCATAAGACGTGAGCACATACCTGCTTGCTTGGTCAAATTAAACTTCATTATCTGCTCCACACATACCAATTTATACTTATTGCCAGCAAATAAGGTGATGAAATGTTGACCTTAACACCAAATCATGTAATCAAGTGTTAAATCACATAAACATGGAAGAGGTCAGCCTCATTAGTCTCGATAGATGCCCAATTTCCTTGTTAATATCAGTGAGTGTATAAATGCGACAACGAAAATTCCAAAACACCTGAATCAGCGACTACATCGAAGTATATGGCAAGTGCAACGACAGCTCGCTCCAAAAAACCATTACATTCCTTTTTATAAGACGCAATCTATGTTTGTCGGGCAAAGACAAAAGTTGCAAAAAAAGTTCTAATGCGATCAAACACCTTAAAGCAAAGTTATCTCTTTTGAAGTAGCGTTGTATAAACCTATGTACATCGCAATACTTAATAAAGTTGCCAGGAAAAGTAATTTTGAAGAAGAGTGTTTTGCATTAAAGCCGATATGCACGAGCAGATTGATGACTGCCAACTATCGTTCTTCCCTCCAGCTCCTTACCTGTCTCCACCAAATTGCCATTCTAAATTTCCACTTCTGTTCTTTTGGTTCATGTACATCACCTGTATGCAATTATTGTTTACAGTTAAGCATATTATCACAAATTAAGTCAGTTGTTACCTTAAATGTAAGTACAGAACAACAATGCCAAGAATTAATGCTAAAAATTTATAGAAAATATTCAACAGACGTGATATACTAATATTGCAAATCAAGGCTTCATATATCAATTACCTGTCCGACCTAACCACATTGTGTTTAGATAAAGCACGGTGACTGCCGGCAAATTTATTTGATATACTGTTCATAACAGTGCTGGTATATTTCAGGTTACTTCTTTGTTACTTAAACTCGTGATAAAGAGAGTCTGTTACAATATAGCATGTTTGTTGGCGCTCTTGAAGATCTTATTTCTAGTGGATAGTTCCTGACTTCTCGTGTGAGTCTTTATTATGATTATCAAACATAAATGCTGCATCAAGAAGAAACAAACTGGGCAAATCATGACTCATTAATGTGTATGAGAGGGGAAGCGCATCATTTGCACTGCAATCTGCGTTGCAAAAAACACATGAACATTACAACGCCTGTCCCTTTCGCGTACTGCAGAAGAGTAGGTTTTCATTATTATTTGTTTGTGCTGTAATATAATGCTTATTAACTACTCGAAGGTCACTAAACAGACATCACAGGTCATTTGATATGCGGTGGTGAACATCATTTAGGGTTTTCAGCTGCAACATGATGCCCCTGCTCGTGAATGACGTATGCAAATGGCACTAGATTAAGTTGCCTCAGCAGCGCATTATACCAACACCGTGTTCTCTATTCGTTGACGGTGGGCAAACACACGCTCAAATACTTCTTTGCCCGCAAACAAAAACAAAACAACGCTGTCATTTATTTTACTGTCAATATACTGCAATCCATGCCCCTGATTATTATATTGCGGTCCCATTTGATGGCGCTGTCTGCGTCTGCATATCTCATACCAAATGACTATGAAATAGCACCCGGCTGAGATAAAACGAGGAAAATCATATTAACTATATTTCTTGCCGTCTTTAACAACCGGATATATTCCATTAATGTGTTAAGGTCAGGATTTTATCATCTCGTTAGGTTGGCTGGGCTCAATATATATGTACATTTTCCTCATCGCTATCAATCAGCCGCCAGATGCTACTACACTTCATCATTTCTCAAATAGTTTCTCTTTCAAAATATATAGAAATAGCTTCTGTGAATTGTTATCAAAATCTATCAGTTTAAAGACGAACCGGACTTGGCATCACCATGTGGCTTCATATATGTCACTCAGGTGAGTGTCATCCCCACTGGTGTCACTCTCGCTCCAAACTTGACAGCCAAGCTTGTCAAGAAACCTTTGAGTTTTCAAATGAATAGGCAAGAGGGAGAATGAACAGCGGCGTGATCAATTGAGAATCTAACATATATAATGCATGATGTCTTCAGCCTTATAATAACCCCTATGCTGCATATATCATATTGCTGCCTTTACGGCAGTAATAACTTGTACTTTGGAGAACGCAGGCACACTTTTTGAGCAACGATATGCGAAATGTTTACTAGATGCGCTCAAAATATTTTGGTGTATCAAACAGCATCTAGGAAACAATCCAAATATAACTGAAAGGAAAAGATAGCATATTCGGCGAATGCTACAACTAATAAAGCCCTTACAAAACATCCTAAAATGATGCAAATGTGTCAATAATGTGATACCGAAGGGTTGGAAGTGTTATTGGCCACACACCTCTATCATCGTCCATATATGACAATTGTTACTCCAAATATAGGAAAAGAGCCAACACGGGTGGATATCTTATTACCATGATTGTAGTAATGGCATTATGACGAAAACCCGGTGTATCCCGGCTGCGACATGATATATTGATGCCGATTGTGGGTTGATATCGTGTGGGGCTTACTTATTGCGACAAAATTTGCAAACCAACTGCACATAGCGTAATTACAGTATTCATGTTTCACCGCGTATCTGACTTCACTAATGAACAGCCTTGGGTTAAATCATCAGACGCATCCATAATCGGACGCAAACACCCGCGCATTATCATGAGATGTTTTTGTTAACTTTTTTTAATCACATGGCTATGTTATGGAGTATATAAGTAAAGCTCCATTCCAACATGCAAACAAAGGTTAATCTATTTGATTTACCACTAGCTCCGCCTATGCTCCGATATTCCTATGGTAGGAATGCATATATATATCATTGATATATCAAATAATATGCTTAATTTTCCTAATAGGAGGTCTAAGTCTCATAAATGATTGATCTTAATCAGGCAGCGTTCCATAACCTTCGAAAATCTCTGCAGTCACAACACTTTAGACCGCAAATGTACTTTTATTCTCTGACGAGTAAAATTAATTGCTGGCTATTGGTCTTATGACTGGACAAGTATTTGGTGGCTAAAAACCGTCAAACTCTACAGGCATTCATATGATGCCAGTAGCCATTTATTGTGTACCCATTTTTATACATGTAACAAAGTTAATATTCACAAAAGTATTGCAACTTGGACATATGTTGGATGATAGTTGCTGTGTACCAAGCCTAAAGAATCAGTTACTGTGATTATAGCAAATGACCAAGACCGGCAGGTCTAATCTATTGCAGCTGGATGAGCATCAATAAGGTGTCAAGTCTGGAATGACCCATAAATCCATGGTAATAATCTCAGCTAGGAGTTGTTTACTCTATATACAGAACAAACCCTGCGTAAGCCTCGTGATTAGTTACAATGACAGCAAAGTTCGGAGCACTGGTGGTTGAAGCGCATACAAATCGCGCCGGATAAAGCTTGATTGAATGCAGGAGACAACATGTTAATGAATAATCAGCATTTCTTGGCGTATCCTTGGCGAGGTTGCGGGACCGCAAAATGACAATTGAGTGCTCTTTTATTAGACTTAATTGACTGTTGCTTGATGGAACGTGGACACAGTTCCGCTTTTGTGAGAGCTAAGCTTGATATAAATCAATCATACATGTGCTTTAGTGTTGATTAAAAACATAAACAATACATATGAACGTGTCGCCCTTGCGTTACTGACTAAAGATATGTCAAACATACCAGCTCTGAACTATGAAAACATAATGTTTCCGCAATAACTGAGCCATTCCTCATGCGCCATGTTTGTACGTTACCTTAACGTGGTACAGCAAGTTATGGTGGAAGAAAAAGGGATAAACATGATGATTGCCCACACGAGCCCACGGCCTGAATTTAACAACTTTATGATGCCGCAATAATTGAAATAAATTTAAAGGTGTCTAGTGCATTTACTCTTTATTCAATTTTGTAGGCTATTTTATAAGATGATGACCCCAAAGACGATGTTGTAATGTTATATATCAATGTACAATCAGTCAATAGGAATTTGAAAGAATTCTCAAGTGTGGCAACATTTGTAGATTGCGCTCTTTGCAGCACGTGTTTATAGAAGAATCGAGTAAAATAGAACACCAACAATGATATAAAGTGACCTATATGATACCAATTTGTAGACAGCAATTGCGCATCGATTTCTTCAAACGTTTATGTTTAAAGCCTGTACAAAATAAGGCCATAAATCATCAATATTGAGAGCCATGAGGACCAAGGAGGCTTATAACCCTCTGGTTTCAAGAGTTTTTTAGCCGATCGATGAGAATACAGCACTTGAGATGATGGGGACACTAAAGTCAAAAGATTGGATGTTGAACGTTGATCTATATGCCGATTACAACACGAGTGTGATTTGCAATGCCGTCTGATATGAAGATAAATAAAATATGGACGAACGTTTATTGAGTTATGGAATTCTTACTTGCAAAGTTAGCCATGCCGTCATTGATATGGTCATTGATGTATTTACTGATCCAACCACTCCAGATGTACAAATGCAAGATATTCCACAGCAATACATTGTGCAATGAAAACATACCATTAATGACATATCCCTAATTATAGGACGGTTGTGATATAATGCTAATATAACACTTCGGAGTCAAGAACAGCGATTATGTTCGAATGAATTTGCGTAAAGTTGAACGATCATGTTGAGTTGCATTTATAGATTCAAAAGGCATTGAACATTTATGCATGTTAGAAAGGTATCGGTTCCTTGATAATTTGGCACCCTTACTAAAAGAGTGAGAGAATGAAAATGTTGATGTTACAAATAACAAAACGTCATTAAATATGTCCTACAACATGTTCGAAAATTACCTAATGCTGAATGATCCTTTTTCAAACTTTAGCTAGGTTGCAAACCTGATATCTCGAATCTATGTAGTGGGTAATGGCAAACCTGTTGACATTGCTGGAAATCGATAGTCTCCTACGAGACGAGCTCCGTCAACTTTTCGTATGATTGCATCTGGCATAAAATCAAACGCTAACGGTGCGAGTTCTATGCAATCTTTATTGCTTGGATTCGAACAGCTCTGGCTAGTATGGTACTGGACTGATGCTTTGGTAACAAGCCGTCATCCTTTCAGTAGTGAACAATATTTAGGCTTATGGAACGGTGCATATCATCATCCGTATCAAATAATTGCTTGCTCTAAGTACAATGAAAGAGCAACAGGGCTGGCAAACTCAGTCCTGTATTCACAGGAATTCTCAAATGATTTTAACCTGATTTATCCCGTCTGTTGCATGATGTATTCATGGCAGTATAATCGAGCCAACCAACGACGATGTTGTCCTTTGATGTACGGAACTGATTTTGACGTCAATCTTCTGAACACAAACCAGTCTATTTCTAATCATAAGGGAGAGTCAAATACACGTTGATAATACACATGAGATGGAATGCCGACCTTACGAGCGTTAATAAACGAATAGCGCCATAATCCTTGCCGTTGAGTGTTCAGTATTTATACAAAATAAGAGGATCATGATAGCAATTTGCCATATAGTGAGCCACATTCATCATATAGATGCATCCTAATGATGGTCAAAGATTCTTGTTACTGAGAGCTAATAATCAGTGTTCATAAGCTGTGATAACTGACATTGAATTGACCAAGTAAAGTGCTATGAAAACAAAGCATATGCATAATCGACCGGTCGATGAAAAAGAAAATCCTATCAATGGTTTTAAATAGCTAACCTGAATACAAGGATGGCCCAGTTGTTTATGCGTTGGACTTGAGGTTTCAATGGATGAATGTCCGCGTGGATATCAGCAGTCAGAACAATTCGAATACTTTCAATCGAGGTATTCAGCATGTTAATGGCAAAGTTGTAGTATTTGGAGGCGCTCAACGCAAATATTGTTGAGAGTATAAGGTTAAAACTAAAATGTCTTTTATGCAGCGTCCAAATATGACCAAGTTTAACGATGAACTGTTTCCTCAGTTTGCTTCTGGAAGTAAGTAACTCGGACTTTTTGTGAAAGCAGTGTCACCTAAGCACGAAGAACTCAAGCACGCAGAACAAGTCACGGCATACAAAAGTACATTGCTCTAATTGAAGGCAGCAACGCCATGCTGGCTTTGTTTTTGGTGATGCAAATGTGGCTGCCAATATAGACAGTACATTCGGCACATTGGCCAAATGAAACCTTATTTGACGGGAAAACACTGTTGGGTTCACGGATATGCCGGTTGATAAGACCTACAACGGATTTTATGTCTAGATTAGCGTTTTGCGCATACATATGTTATGAATGTAAAACTGTCGGCCTATCGCTACATCTATTAATTCATCTTGTGCGTATTGATTCCGGTCACAAATGTAAATGGGTGCTCAAAATGATAAGCGGCTATTCTAGGCAACGAATGATTTGGACTAGACGAAATGACTTGACAATGAATTACATGGAATTTGACTATATAACCAAGCGACATTCCCTTGCCGAAGATATATAAAAAGATAAATTTAAGACGACGTATTATTTTGGGGGTTTGCCCGCAAACCAAACATGAAGTGCTTTGTAAAACACTTTTTCATCACATTCATGCGCATTTGTATCTGTGTAAAAGAAGTCGGAAAAACCTTCCTCGCAAAAGCTGACGGCTTTATGGCACCGCCACAGGCTATTTGTATCCTAGGCATTCACGCTAAATCCCTATCGCTCACGATTGGAACTGTATTTACGCACGACACGTCTCCGTTGGTTTATTGAGCCCTGAGAGTTATCTGCAACCTTATCTGTAATTAATGAAGAAAAACGAATGCATCGTAGACTGCGACGCTTACAAACAACAATCCAGATATTCCAGAAAGTGCGAGGGCCGAGATATCTTGCTGTGAATGACCACATCAATTTGCGTTGACTTCGTCCTCGGAATTGGTTAAAGAGTCCTTCCGCAACGTGTTAGCAGTAGCAGTTCAAGATTATTTACTTCAATTATGGCACATTCTAAAACGGGAAGTCACATTACTGGTTTTCGGTAATTTGTATTTAACAATTGTGAATATTACCAGGACAAGTCAGATAACACAATAAACACACGACATGCATGGAAACATACGACAAGCGCTGGGACCTTTGGGTTTGTCCTCATTTATAACTCCAGGCACATCACACAGTGATTGGAATTTAGCAGGGTTGCGACCGTTGGAACTTTTGAGTGATTTTATTAATCTTTACGTGTCAGACATTTTATAAATGCGATTATGATTGTCTGGGACAGGAAGAGGCTGACAAAATAGTGTCTTTACGAAATTCTGCATGACCCACGGTCCAGACAGGATTTGCATTCTTTACAGTGTATGTTTTATGCTCAGCACATTCAAACATCTTTGTGGCTTGCGACAGTGCATGTATTATTATTTTTCGTAGCCAGTTTGTCTCGACCTTTTTTAAGGCAACAATCTAACTACTTGCTACGATTGCCAGCGTGAATAATGAATCGGGACATCGTACACTGAGAATACAAGTGTGTTTTTTCCCCACAAACGTATCAAGCATACGTAATCTATAGCGGATAAAATAACACCTGACGTCGTCGTACTGTTTACTATGGTGTCAAATACAGAGCCCTGCGTTCTCGCATGTACATTAGCAATTTATATTTTCTCCCTGCTATTAATTTGTGTATGATTGGGCGCGACAAATGTTCTCATACATAAGGTCAGTAGTACTTATCAGGATGCTTATGTTGATAAGCCTAACGTTATGATTACGCAGTTCATCGAGACTGCGCGTAATATAAATGCAGTACTATTAACCATAAGACAACTTTCATCAGTGCTGTGATATATAAATATATATACATATATATACACATATATATATACATATATGTATATATATTTATATATATATGTATATCTATATATATATATATCTATTCATATATATATATGTATATATATGTATATGTATGTATATATATATTTATATATACATATATATTTAATTATAATTATGTATATATATTTATATATATATCAATATATATATGTATATCTATATATATATATATCTATTCATAGGCATATATGTATAGATATGTATATGTATGTATATATATATTTATATATACATATATATTTAATTATAATTATATATATATATTTTATATATCTCAATATTTATATATATATATATATTAATATATATACATCTAAATATATATATAAATATTTTATATGATATCATATATATATATAGAATATATATATTTATATATATACATATCTATATATATATATATATATATGTATATATATATATATATATATATATATATATATATATATATATATATCATATATATATATATATATCCATATATTAATTATATATATCAATATATATATTTATATCTATATATATATATATATAATTCATATAGTTATATATAACAGCCCGTGTAACTGGCTTTAGTTACTTCGTAATTTACCAAGCCACAGGCGCATTGGGGCGCCACGACGCTTCATATCCAATTCATTGACTAATCTAATTGTTTTTTTGTCAAATGGGCGGAACTCCTTTCATTTATTCTAGAGAGTAGTCAGGATGCAATTGTTCAGCAATCCACGGAGTCCGTGTCTAACGACATATAGACGTCACAATGTAACCTGTGGACCTTAGTGCACCGAATCGGGAGAGTAATCTCTATAAAGCGTCGACAGAAGTCAAGAACATTGTTGAGTAACTAAAGATGAGCAATTTGTTAATGGGTGCTGATTTAATTAATCAATGTGTCATCACATGGCTCGTTTTTTGCAAGCATGTAATAAAGGAGCTATCTTTAATACACAGCAAAGCTAGATGTTTATCAATCATAAACACAAAAATCCACGCGCCATCAATTGCGCCGTCAGTCCAGATTAAGATGTTGGCGACAAGCAACGTTGTTCAGTTCGAGTGCTTTCTAATAACCAACCTAATCACGCACTCGGCACATCAATCATGACTCATGTCATTGCCGTCTTGACTTCACACGTAATGCATTTAAAGATATTGGCTAACAGATCAAATATTTGATACAACAAAGTACAGATCCGTCAAATCACGCTGCACTTCGGGTCCACACAAGATTCTCATGCGCGAGCATAACACCCACAAAAAGAATCCATTTAAACCTAATCCTTACTCAATACTGAATTGTGATGAAATGACCCGTTGTTAGTGTTTGACAAGCACAACGCCTCTCATGTAATTTGTTAGCGAATGCTTTTGATCATCGTGCGAGGTCATGGTGCGGATATAGTAGTGTTTGGTTGTTTCAGAGATTAAACATATCTACATTGAACCCAGTTCATTTTCTGGATGCTTTGTTTGACAGGATTGGTGAAGGATAATCGAACTCACACAGCATACAGTATTATAAAGGTAATATTCATGTAGCATGTATGTGTTACAGCATCTTACTCTCGGTTGCTCTGCATTAGGAGCTTATGAAACACTATGACCAAGGAATGCTTATAATAATTTTTTTTTATATAGCGTAAATTCAACAATAACTGCTCTGAAACTCTGAGTACAAGGTGCAAATATTAGCCGTAAAATATTCGGCGAAAAGAAATGTTTTTAATCGTGACTAAACGACATCTACATTGTCTATGTATCTAAGGAAGCTTTGAAGGTTATTCAACAAGAATGGGCCAGCAACACCACAAGTCCACCGCTGCCAGCATCTTAAATTTGTTTCGCTGCATCACAGGCAGCCAATGAAGCGAGCACAGAACCGGATTGATGTGATCTCACTTTTAGTGTCAAGTTATTAGTCTTGCTGCGATGTTTTGTATTTTGTTGCTGTCGATGTACGAGAAATGCAGGAGCCCCATAGGGGATAGCATTGCAGAAATCTATTGTTGATATTATAAATGCATGTATTACTTGCTCCGGCGGCGATCTGTCTAGAAAATGCTTTATTTTACCGCTATTGAGGATATGTATTTATGAGCTTTTGTAGATGACTGTGACCTGCGTTAACATTAATCCAAAAGAGTCAAATATCACACCGATGGTTCTGGCTGCAGGTTAGTGAAAACGCCTGTTGATAATGATCGGTTGATCATACATGTGAGAACAGGGGCAAGTTGATCCTCAGTGTTATGTTAATGCTTCACCAAATAGGTAAATGAGCACATGCCCATCATTGATCCACAATAATTTTCCCATATGTGGCGTTAACAGAATGTCTTACGTCTACACTAGCACAGACAAGCCGAATGGAGTGATGAATTGGATGAAACAGGAATGCTTATTATTCAGCAGCTTTGCTAATCAATTTAACGGAAGCAACCAAAGGTTTCGATTTTATTCTCATGCTACTTCACATGAAATGAATATCCAAGGGTAAAGTACGGATGCGCGACTGTTTCCGGAAAACATAATACATGTTTCGAATGGAGCTTTTGCTACAACGTTGACGTAGTATGTCCCTATAGGAAAGAGACTATTTTATTTTGATTGCTAGACATTCAGAATCAGTATAATGGACCGCCAAAAATCACGGAACAAAATTCCCTAAACATCATTATTAGCAAGTGACAAAACTAACCACAATGACTGAACACGTCCTCTAGATGACTTGGATGGAAACTATTTTACAATGCATGTATAACCATAGCCACACATGGCTATTCAACAAGGAATAGATGCAAGGGCTTTAAATGCCTAATTTTAATTTAGAGACGTCCTGTGTATTCATGTAAGGTCAATCAAGTGTATGGTTTATGACATTATGACAAGTGAATTTTGGTTTAGTTAGCAGATTATGGTTGACATTATCAGAATACAATTCTGAGGTTAGCTTTTCATTTGTGTAATGATAAATCATCATTTCTTCCTTTACTGAGCAGTTACTATGGTTGCGTATATATGCAAGCATTTATGGCCTGACGGACAATTGCCGGGTTTGGAGCAGGCTAGTTGAGATTTACTGCGTCAATCATTTAACTGATTTTGAGGGAAACACTAATAAAATGCATGCTTTTCGTGGCAAACAAATGTGTGCCAATTTAAAGTTAATCCCATATTGTGGCTTTTTGAGAAATAGAAAGATATCTGTGTGAGTGGAAGCGTTAATCCTGCAATCACACCACGTCATCCCAATATAGTGGTCTATAAAACTTTCTCTCATTCGAGATACGTGTCCCATCAATCTCACACACTGATAGTTGAGGAATGGTAGAATGGCTCAGTTGACTCGAGTCAAGATGGTATGTCCAAGCAAAGGTGATACTACTGTTCGGGTCGTAATGTTTCAAAATACGGAGCTGTAGATCTTCACATCTTGACATTATGCCGTTAAAGATATGTATATACTCGACCGATAGCACACACAACACTAGATGGACGGTGTCGTTACATGTACCTGCAAACCCCTTTCTGAAGACAATCATAGCCTTCCCATTCGAGTCATGTACATTTGCAGTGTACCTATCCCCCATTTCCACAATGACTTGCCAATTCGGTTGCCAATTCAAGCTGTTATAATGGGTCTTAAACATGTCCTTGAGCATCACATCAGAAAACTGGCAGATTTACCCAACCTTAATCTACCCGAGCCAAACAGGTGGGAAAATGGTCAGTTAATCTCACCCAAAACTATGTCCGTCGTCCGGGCATTAATTAAGGTCATAAAATGAATACCACCACGTGATTTAATACTGTGATCACAAAGTTCAACACTCTGGTTGTGATACGGCGCCGAATCGCATTGAAAGTGCGTCTGATAAACAATGATTTAATACCAGGGGCAGAATGTGACTGGACAGTTTACACACACTATCCTTGACCCATGGCTGATGCCATAGTACGCTTAACCACAGCATGCCGATGTTGGTGTTATCTGATGGGACGTTTACGACAGGTTGGTGAAACATGAACACAGTACAACATAATCAGAGCTTGTTTCAATTTGACGAGGTCGCGTCCATGTTTACATCTTTTCTGAACTCGCTAACCTTATGTTGTATATATATATATATATAGATATATATATATATAGAGAGAGATATATATATATAGAGATATAGATATATATATATAGATATATATATATATATATAGATCTATCTCTATCTATCTATATAGAGATATATATAGAGATTAACACATCTATATATATTCATATATGTAAATATATAGATATTCGTATATATATTTAAATATATATTTATATATAGATATATATATTAATAAACACACACACACACACACACACACACACATATATATATAGATATATATATATATATATATATATATATATATATATATATATATATATATATATATATATATATATATATATATATATCTATATATATATATATATATATATATATATATATATATATATATATATATATATATACATTTATTTAAATATGTTATCACTACAACTGACCAAGTATGAGAGGTGGTTTCTTCTAGCTGATCGTCGTGACTGATGTTGTCCTTTGCGTTATGTTGGAAGCTGTGCCCAACTTTCTTTAGCTATATTCGGTGTTCAGTACTCCTAATTTAGCCCGTAAACCACAGGGATGTATATTTGTCTACCCTAACAAATGTAGCCACTAGCAGCAACAACGTGGGTCTGTTTTAAGCCCTAGTACCAAAATAGTTCATTTGACAACTGGTCTCTCTAGTTGCGGCGCATTGATGAGTTACCCACCACATATGTGACAAATTTACATACACCCTCTCGTATATTGTTTAAGTATCATTGTTATTAATGCAAATGTCGGTCAAGAAGGAGCTGTATCTATATAAACAAATATGTCTCCCTTTGGCATTTATTACAATAAGTAATTTTACATTACATATCTTGGTTATGGCAGAAATTATCCATGCTATTTCATATCCTGACAAAATTGGCACACATGGTGTGAGAACAAATTGGGCGATGAGATTTCAGTGTAATAAATGCTTTGTGTAGAAATTCTGCCTCAAGTGAACATGGACGACTCTTAATTGTAGAAAAGTATTTTCCGTACGCGGGAAATACAATAAATGCATTCATGTTTTTGTTCTATTAAAAGTAGTCAACTTTGGGATCAAATTTAAGATGTTCAAATGTCAGCGGGATCCCTCTTTAAAACACAAATATTCCGCGATTTTTGATCAAACCGTTATACTAAGAGGCAACAATCACCTTAACGCCCCGAGGCTGCCAGTTTCTAATTACATTCATGTTCGTTATATTCACAAACATCTTTGTTTGGCACATTATGCAGAACAACGACCTGTTTGGCAATGCATGCAAATACCGAATTAAAACATATTTAGTCCGTGTGATTTGTTTAACAACAATCAATAATTTGCACAACCACATTGCATTTTTTGGAGACCTTTGTTGCTGCTACGATTTTGATTTGAATGCTTCATCAATGAAAACATTCTAGATATTGTCATTTTGTTTGCTGAGGAAGCACAATATCTGATATCGGGCATTCGACTCCCTCTTTTCATAAATATATCGTCCCGTCGTATCCACGACTGGCTATTCGATTGCATTTTGCAATGCGTTAGTGTAGGACCCGTAGAGGCTAATGCATTGTTCACCAAGTTCATCAACCTTAAAAGTTGGATTCCGAATAGACAAACAGTTCTCATTATTGAATGTCGCATTAAAACTCACAAATCAATGGCGTTAACCTCTGGAACATTACTCAACAGACAATCCCGTTCTTGGCCTCAATCGGTAGGCCGGAATTATGGAGGTCAGAGCTGCAGTATGCTGCCATTAACCACGGTCGAGGCTGCATTTACAATGTTCACAATCTATGTGTTTGGTTCAGGTGGCAATGTAACCACTTACATCTATTGCCCGCGTGAAAAACGAATCGTTGAATCGTATACTGAGGGCTCGAGTGCTATTGCTTCCGACAGATTGAAGGAGCACCCGTTCCCTTAATCGGATCGAATAACACAACATCATTGAACTTAGTACCTAACTATGGTGGAAGTTCACTTTTATAGCCTGTACATGGTCTAATGCTGATTTTCTCCCTTGTATAAAATACAGTTTTACTTGGCACTATTTCTATATGACTACGCGCTATGTCGCACACGCTTTTCTCGATTCTAAAATCATAATTTAATTTGCTAGACCTATATTGATTTACCCAACGTATTGGCTAAACAGCCATTGAGATCATATGCAATACAAATGTGCTGCCAGTTCAAACGTGCAATTCTGTTAACGTTACGACGACTTGCACAGGCGCTGTGATTGATTGAATTTGCCGGATTCTTTGTATATTATCACATGGGATGACTGTATTTACCCCCTGGTTACAGCAAAAACAGCAAATATATCTCCAAGTTTTCTTTCATCCGGTTCGTATTTTATTAGCTTCCCGTGGCAAGATGGAGTAATTAATAATCAGATAACCTCAGTGAAAGCGCGCCAAATGTTGTCAGAGATATCCGTGTATTTACAATACCGGGACTTCCCGTAAAATAAAGGTCGGTCAGCCATCAATGCGGGTCACATTTAGATATTTAAATAAGGAACAGCACAGGACTGCAATTTTGTCCGCCGGATGTTGAAAATTTACTTTGCTTATGTTACCCAGGAAATGGAGAGGTGCTATTGCACATCACCATCATGAATGCCATCACCTGCAGGCACCTCCGTACGGAGTAAATAGACTGATTAACCTCGATTGTCTCGCCGTCAATGCATCACGTGTGAAACGGGATGTTGTTGTGGCTTCACATCAAGGCCAGGGGTGCATAGTTATCGCCAACTTCCGATTCCCATGATCCTTACCAAATAGTTCTCGTGTGCAGTTTGCTTTTGTTCTGCATTTGCAGCATACAGCTCGATGACTTGGAGATGTAGGTCTGTATACATTTTTCTTCTCATATTTGCAGCACATCATTTACGTTTGTAAAGTGTGGCTCGATTTTCACTGAGAAATTAATACTCGCATCTCCCTGAGTGTTAAGTGCATAAGGGTGAGACATATATCGATGGAAAATATACATTATATCTCGCCTTCTATTCTGCATTTAATATGTATCGATACCAAAATTACGCACGCTTCCGAACAGAGTACACACATATAAAGGCGTAACCACTTTTTGATAATGATAATATCTACAAATGCGTTCGTTTTCAGCTACCGATATTCAGCGTTCGACATGTCCAGTTGAGAGAATCTTAACAGCACATCGTCTATACAATGTGAGTTGGTCCCTCCCCGCTCTGAAATAAATTGTTAGTGCTTGAAAGTGAGCGGTTGCCATCAAAACATTCACTACCGTAATAAAGAAGCATTTGCACATATACATTGTGAGACATGAATCATCATACCTAGGTGTGATGTAAGAAGGGGCTTTCTAATGACAACCAAACGTGTGTTAATTTAAACGTAATCCCATATCATGGCTTATCAAGAAACAGAAAGATATTTGCGTGAGTGGAATCATTATTGATGTAGTCATATCAGACCTATTATGGTCATAAACACTTCCTCTCACCGCGTCTTACTTCCAGAACAATATTTTCGAGGGGACGCGTCCCATTTATCTCACCCAATGGAAAGGGGAATGGAAGAATTGTCATGAGCGCCACAAAACAACATTTCAACTTATCGGTACAATGAAATATCGTTGATGATGTGTTTCGTATTCAAGTAATAGACCTACGAAGGAAAATCCTATCGCTTTCAGCAGATATACTTAGCGTACTATACCGGCCTGGATAATCTATTGCAACAGGGCTTCAGAAAGGTCTCATGTGTGAAATAATCCAAACACTCGTACTGAAAACCTTATGAGACTGCAGACAAGCAAGCAACAGATACCACAAAGTTTAGTAATATGATCACAGAGTTGAGTGATCCTGTTATACAGAGCCAAATCGTGTTGCAATCGCGCTGGATAAAACACGATTTATTACAAGGGTCAAAATGTGCATGTTTTTTTCAGCATATTTTATCGTGAGGTTAATGCCATTGCTAGCTGAACGTGCCAAGACGAATGAGTGTTCTTTATCGGACTTGGTTACTGGTGCTTAGTAAATCTTGCATGAATCCTAATCTATCGCATCTTTCCGTATTTCTATTATCTTCCGATTTATCAGCCACACCAGCAATCTTAGTTATTGTTTGACATTCTAGCTATAAGAAACACACACTGTCTATTAATGCGCCGATTAATGATACAGCATATCCTGCCTTTTCTGCAACACTTTAGTGGTTAATGCGCATGTTTCGTGCAAGGTCGTCGCACAGCAGTGTACAATCGGAGGCCGTTACAGAATCGATCTACATACCAGTTGTCATGCATGCCACCGCTGCATAAACACAATGTAGCGTACAACTAATGATAACGTCATTTATCATGTGTCATGATAAACATTATCATAATTGGTACAGCTTAGGTAGTCTGAAACAAACTGGCAGGTTTAACAAGCCGAAATCGGACATTGTTTTGTTCTGTCATTACGCATACTTTACCGCAACGCATCGTGTGCTCTGGGTATTCATATGGACACTCTACCCAAGGTTACCACAATGAATGAGCGTTTAATAAGATCTTGAAGTTGACAACCATGCATACGTTAGTGTCGTAATATATGTAGCTTGCGCTCTTCATCACATGTTTATATGACGAGAACGTAGATTGAAAGACTCATATAATATGATGTGTTCCATAATTATTGTTTTTTACAAACTGATATTATGGATCTTGTACGCATCGAATTCCAACATCATAACCGATTGAGGGATAATCATACGAGGCGTGTTTTATTCGGAATGGTTATTAAGTCTGTGATGAAGTAAGTTATGTATACCACGCAATTAGTTATTGAATGTAGTTTTGTTTAATAGCAATAATATATAGTCATTTACCATGTGCCATGATCAACGTTATCATAATTGGTGCAGCTTAGGTAGTCAAGTTTAACAGACATGCTTAAATAGGACATTGTTATGTTCTCTTATTATTCGAGCCGTTCATCATTACACATACTTTACTGGGGCGCATCATGTGATCTGCATTATTCATATGGACACTCTACCCAAGGTTAATACACATAATATTGTCCATTAAGGCGAGCCCGGGAAGACGTATGACAATGCACGAGTGTTTGATAAGATCTGGAAGCAGACAACCAACCATACTTCAGTGTCGCAATATATATGTTGCTTGAGCGCTTCATCGCATGTGTATATGACGAGATGGTAGATTGAACGACTGATAAAATATGACGTATTCCATAAAAGGCTGATTTGAAGACAAATATCATGCATCGTATTCGCATTGAACGGTTGTGTGGAACCAACGTCTGTCACTAATTAAGAGAACGTGAGTTGGTTAGTAATTACAACATCATAACCGATTGAGCGACAGTTATACAAAGCTTTTTTTTTCTTCGGTTGGTTATTAAGCTTGTGATTAAGTTAGTTTTGTATCGCACGCAGTTATTTATTAAATGTAATTTGTTTAATAGCAAAAAAATATATGTCCACCGACTGCCGATTTACTGAAACCACAATTTACGGTTACAGAACAGGAGAACATACCGTCAGATATGTGACGATCAATGGATTCTGAAGGTCGAGCCATAATGATAAAAGTTTACACTTTTGCAAGCTTGGAGGGTTTACATAGCCAATGGAGGAGTTAGGTATATTTCCTATAAGCACATTATTACCTCAGTAAAATTCCAAAGAGTAAGCCTTATCAATTGCAATTTTGTTTGTGCTTAAGGAACCCAAAGCACTTCCGAAATAGGCGGCCTATATTCATAACACGCCACATTAAGACATTTTACGCATTGTATCACAAAGCATTTTATGGCCTAGTTGTTACAGTCGAGAAACATCTATTTTGAGTCAACTGAATTAGCCCGAGGCCAAAACTCAGTTAACTCGTGCAGCCTGCTAGTTAGAATTTACTTCTATTTGTTACAAATTGCCTCGATTAAAAATTAAATTACTTCACTTGTATTGCAATGGAATAAAGACAACAGCCACGAGCACTGATATTAGCTGGTTTGATCGAGCGAGTATTGGCTTTACGTCCAATGGCAAAGTATGCAGTTTTGCTCCGCATTTGTTTGGTTCTCATCGCACATGTACCAAATACTTACCACTACTGCTCGATAACATAACACAATAAGACGCACGTTCTTGGATATGTGTCTCACCTGGGCAATAGGTAATGCCGTCTGATATGGTGATCCGTTCTGGAACCGCACTCTCCAACATGAGCATTAGTCGACTTGAAGCTACTCTTCGAGTAGTCATCTCTGTGGCTAATACCAGAACCGCCAATGGTAGACTGGTTAAACGTTATTGTATTTTGCTTTAATGACATCAAACAATCATTGCTCGTGAATACAAGCAGACGGCCATCGTTGCCTGACAGATTTGACGGGAGACCTTGGCGTCATCAAATGCATGTCATACAAGTCGGGTAAGAACCCACGGGGACATGCACACAGTCAATCATAATAAGTATTACCTATGGTCTCTTATAGGTATGGTCGTGTTATTACTTTGATGTTCTCAATTACTCCCGTAAATGTACATTTGCTTCACTCTGTGTCGGTAGTTTTATATTATGAAAATAGTGCACGTTCGTTGGTTGCTTCAGTAGTTAATGCTAATCATCATTTCATTTTGCAATGATCATCCAGCGGATTGTCACACAATACATTGACCGAACCTGTAGACTGACACATCTTACCCCTATCTGTGTATATAGTTCACAAATGATATGCTGATCAAATTTATCCATTCGACTTTGGCTTTGACAAGCAATATTTTAAGCGTCCTTCTGCGTGTTTAAATTGTCTGATGACATAAAGAACATTGGGACCTGTTGTGTGACTACTTGAATCGCATCTACGGACAAACAGCAGGGTAAAAACATGTTGACAGTGTTTTTGCTGTCCATATATTGGGCGACTCCGATGGGCGACCCCAGTCAGCGAATCATCGAGCAAAGATTTCTCTACCGGTCATACTTATGTTCAATATATGTCATCTGAGTAGCCACTGAATTGATCAGCAGGGTAAATCTAATTATCATTTTACGGAACCGTACATCGTCAATTTGACTTGTTCATGGTCAAGAACAACAGAAGCATCAAATCAGTGAAATATTTAGTGTTATAGGGAGTTATATTTCCATGTTGTAGACGAAGCGATTTTATGATCCCATGCCACAGACGCATCGATGACCAGGGTCATCACTCATAATTAAGACACACTCGATGTCAATTGCTATTTTCTAGGGTTGTTTTGTATTGGCTTTCTCGCAGAATGTTGTAAATCCAACCAAAGATGTAACTACCTAACATTCTTACCAGCATAAATAACTTCATCAACGTTAATTGAGCATTGATGATTGGTGGTTGATGCACCGATACTAATGAGCATTATTTAACTCGTATAGATCATGGCCTCTAAACACAAGGTGTATAGATTTTGCATGTTGGATAAAGCGGAACTATGTCGACTATCTAGTTATTATAGATACAGCTCTGATCAATGCTTTCCAAAATATCGAGCAAACTTTTTACCAAAGGCAGTTAATGCAACTTTATAACGTGTGACAGTGCAACAGTACGTAATGACAGATAAGCATTTAATAGTAGTTGTTTAATCAATTCATTTGACGGTGATTGGACATATCAAGTCGCATATAGGAAAAAGCCTAATTTGATTTATGACCTAGATCTCGTTAGTCAAGACTGTGTTGGAGTAACTATACCATCACATTTCTAAGTAAATATCAGAAGAAAATAATGTAATTTTCGTTGTGAATTTCAGCGAGCCGCTTATCTAAAAGCCCTTCTCTACTAACATCATAACATAACAGCCCGATCACTCAATTCACTCTGATGCTTTGTTATTACAGCTTTTGCCAATTGTTATTTCAATTCCAGTGGTCTCTGTGTTACCGGTTGTCTTATAATGTAGTGCATAATTTACCATCTATTGTACTGAAGAGTAATCAACATATGTTTTGCGTATCGACTGTGAATAGTGTATTCCGAATAGCAACACAGGACCAATATGTGCCGTTAAATAGCATGTCACATACGAAATTGTTCTATTATTGCTGCAATACAACAGTGTCATATTTCGGCTTAGGCCTATCCTTCAAGCAATCGTCCTGTTTGTCAATCTGCTTGACCTATCAACCACAACCACATAGGTAGATTGCTGACGTGATATGCCTCATTCACATTATAGAGGTACTCGAGTCCAATCACATGCATTCAAAAATCATTAATATACGTCAGATCAAATATCTCTGATTTGCCATGGCGCAGTCCAACAAACCGTGGTTTTAGCCCCACTGGCTTAGATTCCATGGCTGAAACAAACAGCATGTGTCGATTATCCATTACCATCCTGCTATTATATCAAGTGTTAGTTCGAGTTCAAAACGTTTCGGCGCTGTATGTCACGGAAGTACTGATACTTGTGGTCCGAATATTATATTATGCGTTTTTGGTCCCTTTTGGGTCTGAATATTGCGTTAACATATGTCCGAGGTTATCAGTATTAATATGCGGGTCATTCTGTACTGGAAACACTTTTGGCGACAAGACGACGAGCGCCGCTACTGCAATTATTAAGCAATAACGGTCGAGGTCGGGAACACGGCAGCAATCGACAGCGAAGCCATTTGACATTCCCAAAGTGCCTTCATGTTAAATTAATTGGACCCCCCTATGAAATTCTTCGCGAATTAAGACTGTATTAGAGTAATATTTATGAATCACCGTGGGCCGTACCCCTTTAATTCCGTAGTTAGACATTCCCATACAAGCAAATGTCTTTCTAGTTTTTGACAAGCCATGATATGGCATTACCTTTAAATTGACACACGTTGTAACGCCAAAAGTTTAAACATTAGAAATCCCCTTACTGCTGCCACCCTGATGTGAGGAATAATGTCTCATCTGCCCACCTTCAAAAAGCAACCGTGAAATTTGCTCTTTCTACGGAAGCAAACCATACACATATACACGTACATACGCATTCACCACTGTAGCTATTCGTAACTGCACCACAAACATATATAAAATGAGGATATACATTCCTAAAAATTGTCGTTGAGTAATCAGTCACAATAATAATTCCCCCCGGTGCTTCCGTGCTATACTCATCTGCGCTTTGTACATTCCATAAGCACCGTGTATGAATCAGAAAGGCCCAAATTAATTTGACTCGTTTTTGTTTTGACAATTCGACGCCTTGTCGAAATTAAATGCTGAAACAATTATTTAATCTCAGATCGAGGTAGACACCGACTACTAGACGCTAAATCAATCATACTGCGCAGGTTAAAAAGCATTGCTGTAATAGTGATATCACTTGTTAAACGCCTCAACCAACGGGTCATCTATGTTCATAACATGTGCCTTTTGGTCGAATGTCTGACAAACATCTGGTGACTTATCCCCAACTACTGCAAATAAGATCCCACCACTCGTTCACTGGTAATCATATCAAATGAATTTTATTTGTATCAACTGAAACTATTTAAGTTACAATTTAATTAGGTTTGCTTGCACATTGAAGAGTATATCTATCCATTTGTTGCCAGATTATGAGTGAAGCTTGGGCGTTCTTCAAGTCGTCGAATCAGGCATGCTGTGTCATTATGCTCGGCTACAATATAGGAATGGAGTTAATTGCGGTATGTATGACGGTTTTATTAGCTGTATTCTTAAACACAAGCTATAACAAATAAGGTAGTTTGTGTCCTCTTGTTGATGCAAGGCTCTGCTTAATAAATACTTCCTTACACAGTCACTAAAGCCCTATTTCTTGCCAGCCTATTTATTAATTATTAAGTTACACGGGAGTAAAACCACATCCATTCACCCTGCTAAATTGCGCGATCTATTCGATTCAATTTAACATAGTATATAACTCGTTGGGGCTTCGGCACACTGGTGACATTGTGTTAGCGCCATTTGTGATATCATGAGAACTAATTGCGTGCAATAATTCACTATAACAAAAAAGCAGATTTACGATTAGTATGCGTTAGCAAAACTTACGATCTTCATTTTCATTTAGATCAGTTGGTTACTCCTATCATCTAAATGATATACACACAATGAGCTTCTGGGGTTTGTTATTGCCTCTGTACGAATATGGATGACCTTGACGAGAGGATCAAATTGCGGTTGAATTGGCTTTTAGAGGGGAGCGCCATTAACGTACACTGAGGAATATCCCTGTATTGGTTTTGCAATTACATATGAGCCCGTCGTAAATATTATCAGTCCAAAGCAATATCTAGCGCTTTGTAGAACTAACAATTTGCCGTGCCTTTCTTCTATCAGTCTGTTATTCATAACAAACGCACCCTGACAATTGATGTTTATTTCACGGTTATTGCTGCTGAAACGTTGTCATGTAATTTACGAATGATGGCAATGGAATTAGCAGTTTTTATTCCATGTCAATTAAGATGATGTGAGTGTTCTTTATTCAACACATTGGTGCTTGGGCAAATTATCAATAAACAAAATTGTTGATGATTGCATAGATTTTCCATTCTTGGAAGCCGTAGCTGCTATCGAGTGTATGCACGAAATGTTATCCTATCAGTTCTTAGCTAAAAAAAGATATCAGAAAATTATGACGAATCAGCGATTTAAGCCATCAGCTTCCAGGGCCCTCTATCCAGATTGGAATATGCCCATATTCTATACATTGTGTTGTCATAGTGCGATTGACAAGATCTAACATCTTTTCGTTTTGTTCCATTATTATATTTATCTTGCAATGCCTGACCATTGACTTAACACCAGATAGAAGCCATGTATATTTTCGATATTCCCAGCGATTCGATAGCCACATAAAACCACCGAGAGGCTACTCATATGTTCAACTACTGGCCTGGCACATTGTGGTTATAGCGTATTCACATCATTTTGCTACATACCACTATTAATGAAAGGAAGCAGTAACATACTATAAGGTGTATATCTTGCTGTACCGCGCGCGTAGTGTCATATGGCGGCATGGATGGGATCGTAAGCTTTTTCACACACAAGGTATCGAATGTAAAGGCCAATCCTTTTATCTCAAGGCTAGTACATTAGATGCTACGGATGCCAGATAATGGCTATCCGTAGACATTATATATATAGACTCATCAAACGCAGATGTGGGTTAGAATTTGGATTTTACCGAGGATGGGAAAAGCCATGTAACACTTTCTCGTGTAAACACAGCGAATACATACTTATGTTTCGCACTAGCAATAAGGATTGGGCCTTTATATGGTTATATATGACATTCATCACATAGCCAGGGTCCTTCATCATGGATAATTAAAGGTGATTGCCTACCTACGTAAACATACAGATACCATGAAGCCCAATAAACTTGACATCTAGACAGGATTTTAGAGCCTGTAATAATGTTATCCAACACTGTCCAATATCGTTGCCGAGTACCGAGGGGGTGGATATGACAAGTGTTTAAAGAGGAGCGCGATAATAGCACTAACCACTTTGTGGATCGACCTTTATTTGAGAGTTAGTAGCACAAGCATTGATCAGGTATTGGGTATCAGGGCCACCTGAGATACATAGACATTCATAGACACATCGTTTGCTGGTGCTCAATGGGTCGGTAGTAAATGTGCTTAAGATGTTAAAGTTCGTGAAGACAGAAATATCTCCTAGCGCTGCCAGCCAGACATGCAATTGAGAACCATGGTAAATAGCCTAACAAGACTTGATTTGTCATATAATCCTGGCTTATCTTAAGCTTGTGTGTCGTGAATCGTGTCGCACGAGCTGTGGTTAAATCTTGCGGAATCAAGTTCACATTTCAAAGGTGTAAGGCAGGTTTGTTACAATAACATGACAATAATATATTGAGTGAGATGTAATTTAAAGCTCATAAAATCGCTAAGTTAAAATATACATATTGACGTCAAGCTGCGCGTAATTATGCTCTATCTCTCACTCTCTCTCTCACTTTCTTTATATACATATATATAAATATACAAATATATATATATATATATATATACATATATAAATATATATAGATTTATATATATATATACATGTAGAAAGAGATATATATATACATAAATATATATACTATATATATATATATATATATGTATATATATATTTATTTATATATAAATACATTTATATACATGTACATATATATATATATATATATATATATATATATATATATATATATATATATATATATGTATATATATATATATATATATATATATATATATATGGTTATATAAAAACAAAACATGCATATATATATATATATATATATATATATATATATATATATATATATGTGTGTGTGTGTGTGTGTATAAATGTATATATTATATATATGTATATATGTATATATGTGTATAAATGTATATATATGTACATATATATATGTATATAAATGTATATATATATATATATGTATATATATGCATATATATATATGTATATATATAAATATATATATATGTATATATATGTATATATATATATATATATAATACATATATATATATTAATGTATATATATACATATATATATATATATATATATATGATATATAATACATGAATATATATATATATTATGTATATATATATATTTATATACATGCACATACATTTATATATATATATTTGTATATATACATATATATATATATATGTTTATATAAATATAAACATGCATATATTTATATAAATATATTTATAAATATGTGTGTATAAATGCATATATATATGTATATATATACATATGCATATAAATGTTAATATATATATGTATATATATAAATATGTATATATATATATATTTATATGCATATATATATAATATATATATATGTATATTTATATGTATATATATATGTATATATAGGTATATATATATAAATCTACATATAAATAAATAATGCATTTAATATATATATATATATATATATATATATATATATATATATATATATATATATATATATATATATATATATCTATCTAAATATATATATATATCTATATATATCTCTATATATATATATATATATATCTCTCTATATATATATATATATATATATATATATATATATACGTATAAATATATGAAAACACACACTGCCCATTACTTTTGGTTTCGCTGAACGTTTGCATGTAGCCGCGTATTTATCTTCATTTCAAGTTTGATATATATCATGCATCAAATATCGCCGTCTGGGTCAGCCAATGAGAACGAGCAACTGTTGATGCGGCAACAAAGACATATACATTACGTTTTAGTATAGCTACCTCGTTGGTGCAATCAACAGGCAGGGGACAGATATATCTACGTGGTATATCTGTACCCGGGCTTGTCACGATATCTACAATCTCTGTCTTGTAAACTGCTGTATAAGAAAGTGAACTTATCTGAATGCGCCTGACAGCAGCAGTAATGCGTGTCTTTATAGGAACTGTGGTCTGAATTAACTTCGCCGGATTGATTGATATATTCTTATAAAAACAAACTGAATCTGTCTTTCAATTGTCTCCAGCTTATCTTTGTCGAGTTAACGGAGACTTTCCACTTGCTTATCAAATAACGTAGGTATAACATAAACCTTGAGACAATGTCGAGAATATGTATTGCATTCTTATCAATCTTTCGTATGAAATTTTTATTTTAAGGTAAGTATATGCATTGGGCACTAAATCGTATCAAACATTCATAGTTTAGCCAAAACAATCTCAAACCGAAGCTTAGCCATATTCAGGATGCCTCGTCAATGTCTACATTAACAAAGGCATTAACCGAAAAGGCTTGACAGTGCCGACATTGTCTAACATGGTTTGCGAATCAATTATGTTGACTGAAGCACGACAAATCAAATTTACTGATATTGACTGAAATAAAAATCTCATAGGAGAACGATATTGCATCGCACAAACGCAAGTAAATGTCGACAAATATTTGCAAAACATAAATTGATTTCCACCACTAATAATACTTTGGAATTGTATGTTAATTACCACACATCACAATCAGAATAATGATGTTCTTTTCTCATAGTTCTATAATCCCATATATACGTACATTGACGCTTTGTAATGATATATAATGAATGGGCAGCAGCCAACAAGACGCGTTATAACAATGTACTATAGAGTCGATATGCAGCTATAGCCGCAGGAAGACGAGTTAAGCATTTCTCATCGCTTTTTGTAACCACCCAGGAATTATTGCGCTATTCATGAATATGCCCCAAAAGTGCATTAAATATCCCGTTCAGGCAACCGGGGTCACAATTGTAGCATATATTTGCCCTTGTGTGCCCTAGGGCACTGCTAGATATGTCAAATAACATTTTGGTATCACGCAAAAACAGGCTGAATAAATTCAAACGTTTGCAAATAATGATAGTTTCAGTCAAATGAGAGGCTTTCGCAAGAAGTGTCGGTGTCCTTACCCGCTTCTCTAGAACTTTGTATATAAGCCTAACGCACTTAATTTCGAAGAGGTTGATTCTTAAAGTGCTGGAGAAATATGACATGCAGAGAGCCACCCGCGCCATTGAACAACTTTGTTTACCATAGATGAGCAGATGAATAATTATTCATTCCTTATGACCTTCAGGGGAGACTCAAGACCAATTACCTTAGAATTATCTCGCTTGTTAGCGAGATAATGATGTGGTCGTCAACAAAGAACACGCTGTTAGATGAGGAGAAGTGTTTTTCACTCATTCCCACTGCAACAAAAATGACGCAATCGAGTGCCAAATATTTTGCTTGGTCAACAAGTGAAACTTTACTTTGCTTTCAATATTCAATGCTTGCTAATGAACATTTTACAATATACATACTTATATGTACGCATAATATCTTGTTGCCCTGCATTAACAGCTTCTAACGCATTTCTTATTAACAGCATGTGGTACCGATATCGTAGATTGCCTTTATATCAACATAGACTGTCAGCAAAGACTCTCCCGTGTTAAAATTGTTTTGCCCAAGAGTTACCCACTGTCTTGTGACGGTATGCTTATCTTGTGAACTTATGCATTCATTTCTAATGCTACCCAAACCAATCACTAAATGGTATTTATTACCGTGCTCTTGAAAGACACACGCCGTTAATATCTGCTGGTCATTCTTTGTATACATTCGCCCCTATTCACCAATCCGTATCTCGTATATCCGTAAGGAACATTAGAAACTCACTCGACTAAGGCTCCGTAAATTTGTGTAGATCTGACAAGCCTCCACAGTGGATATAGAATTGGCTTTAAGTGGAAGGATAATTGCAGATGGTTGTTTGGTAATGTAAGTGAAATAGTTTCACCCGATTACCATTGGATATGATGTGGTAATAATACAATCTGGGGCATTACATCCCTGGAAGTAATGACTGTGTTGTTGACTTTCAAAATACTATATAACGGTTCCCTGTAAACACCGCCTTCTCATAGCACTGTGAGCAACACTGTCTCACGTGATGTTGCTGTACTGCGACCTTGACTTCTGCTGTTTTTCTGCGATAAGCGACACATAAATTTTGCTTATTGTTATAAAATAGTTATTCATCCGAATATGCACTCCATACGTTCGCCAGATCTAATCTCATACCTAAATATTTCGATTTGTGAGTTCAGAAAAAAAATAGTTTTAGGGGCACTTTACAACGCTGGACATAACTCTCAATCAACATTCGTCCGCATGGGTTCGAACCCCGCTTCTGGTAGAACATATTTTGTAGTACTATACTTAACAAAAAAAATCACGTATACATGCACACACACATAGGAAATGCTCATGTGGGGCGTCTTGATAATAGAACAGTAATTTATCAATGCGAACATGTTTACATCATATGCGCTCAAAGAAATCAATAAATGAAAAAATAAAAATTTATGTCAATAATAATTGTGCTAATGCATAATAGTGTCCCAAATATTAAGCGCTGAGTGCGCCTGCATCACATGTGTAATTAACATCTAAATATATCATATAAACAATATTACTTACAGTTTTCATCTCAAAGAAAATACCCTTTCAAGGGAAGCCGAATACAAAGACATATTGCTGATAAAATGATTTCTTCTGTTTCTGTGACTATGTGCCCACTTTCAGGACATTAATGCACGATTGACAACGCACATAGATAATTCGATCTTAGGGGCATCGAAAAGAGTATGAATAAGAAATGTGCAACTGATGCAGTTGTATTACAAGTCATGCCGCCTGTAAGCTTGTGAATTTCGACGTAACAACAGATCGGTGCATAACGATATGTTTTCATTGACTTCTAGCTACTTGCACTGCATGTTAGCAAACATGCATACAAAAATATATTTCATGAACAAATTTGTCTTTTGCGAAATCGCAATAATAGCAAATGTTTGAGCACGTTCTCAATGTTGTCCATTCATACAACTGCTGGCTCTTATCAGTGCAGTATTTATCGTCATTGTTTGGATCGGCGTCTTATCTACCACAATAAGACAACAGAAACATCGTGCGTACATTCGACCGAATTGGGATGGGTTCATTTAAAGTAATCCGCTAGATTTAAGAAACAATTTCCAAGCGCAAGTTGAATTAAATTGCGATGTATCCTCTTGGTTGTGCGTCGACTAGGGTGCTATTTGCACCATTAGGGGACGCAGTATCATCGTTTTGGAATTCAGTTCATCCACAAATGCAATGGCTTATGGCGATACCGTAGGGCATTCATTGCAACCGTGATTGTATGCTACAAACATTTGCTTCGAAGGTAATAAATGAAACGATCGTAACTTGAGACGAAATACGTTCTCAACTAGCTTTGATTAAGCAATTGCAAGCAATTATTTTATCGCAACAACCACGTTACTTGCCAACGCAACATTTGACCTGTAAAGCCGAACCAAAGATCTTGCTATAATAAGATACCCGACTTGGACGTTTCTGTTGTGAAGCTCGCGACCAGCGCGCCACCTGGTTTCGTGGAAGCTAAAATGTAATTAAAAGCGCGTGGCTCAATGGTTAAAGATCGATCGGCGATGGTATGTACTCAAAAATACCGCTGTATTATTACAATTTAACGACTTTTTGATAGAGCCAATACATCAAAGCCAATAACTATTGACACCTTTTGTTCAATTTGCGTGACGAAGCAGCAAATATCAGTATCTACTCCAGCCCTAGCCCCGATCGGACGGTAAAATACTTACTTATTCAGACATCCTGTAGGGCTGAATTTACCCCTTT
>CM067344.1:6925776-7044477 GCA_034190875.2 Urechis unicinctus
AATACCAATCACCTTTGAAAATACAAGCGTTGCAGAAATAATGTATCAGCAACCAGAACAATACGAATACTTTCAATCGAGGAATTCAGCGTGCTAATGTCAAAGTTTTAGCATTTGGAGGCGCTCCAAGCAAATATTGCTAAAACGTCTTTCATGTAGCGTCATGTTTCCTCAGTTTGCTTCCAAAAGTAAGTAACTCAAACTTTTTTGGTGAAAGCAGTGTCACATAAGCTGGTAGATCTTCAACATGTAAAACTCAAAAGAGGCTTGCTCCAAAACAATGACTATACCATCTTGTGCCACGCGCTATGCCCAACAAGGATTGGCATGCATCGGTCCAATTGAAGGCGGTGAAGCCATACTGTCTTGGTTTGTGGTGAAGCAAATGTTGCGGCCAATATAGACAGTTCATTCTGCATATTGGCTAATTGAAACGCGCTTTATTTGGCAGGAAAAACTTATACAAAGCATATCTGCACTGTTCGGTAAACGAATATGCCGGTTGACAAAACCTAGAACGGTTTCTATGTCTAGATGTGCCTTTTGCGCATAAAGACGTTATGAGTGTATATCTGTCGGCCTATCGCTTCATCTGTTAATTCATCTTGTGCGTCTGCCAGCATCAAGTTCACTTCAAACAATACTTTTTCAGCGTAAAGAAACCATGCAATAACCGACATTATTGAATGTATCTAGGGAGGTATCTGGTCTTTGAGCTAACAATTGCATTAGGAAAACACTTGGACGGTTCATACTGCCTGTGTATTCCTCGTGCTTCTTACACCCATGCAAACGTGATCAATAGGTTAACTGTAACAAAAGAAGTCCTATATTTATACTATCATGACGGCTTGATAAATTTACTAAGTATGCTGTATATATACTCACTATAACAGTCAATGTAAGAGCGAACTTATTACCAGCCGCTATTTTATTTCTGTCATCTACAGAGCAATGAAAGTTGAACGCGTTCAAACTATTATCAAACATTCAGGACAGGCTGAGACGTGCCCTCAGGGCTATCGCAACATTTACTGACTCAAGTGTTCTTTGTGATTCCTAGCCTTTGGCAATTTGCCATGTTTTAACACCCCCTGAGGTCCGATAAAGCTTGCATCGTGCTGCAAATCGCTATCTGACTCTTTTGGTTTATACGACAGAAAGAGTCCTAGGCAAGGTCTTCGGGAGATGTGTGGAGTCATTACACGACATTTCACCATTCATTATTCTTCATTAGATTTGCTTTGCGTTTGTAACATCTGTGAGCATCAGTCGTAGCAGCATTAGATTTTAACACATTATTATTTTTCTGCAAACTGTTAGCACAATATCTCATGCATCACATTGGGGCACATACTGCTAGATCCCTAGATGTATGCAGCGTATGTGTGCTCTCATGTAAGCAAAATTAATAGCCTTTTGAAATAATACGAACAGTAAGCTCCAAAACTGTATGGCCCTTAGGAATTTACATGCAGGGAGAACGCAGGAGTAGTTATCGAAGGAGAGATACGTGTGTAATGCACCTACTGACGTAAATAGCATTGGCATTGGCATATTCTGGGTTGATATCATGTTGGGCTCTCTTAACGCAACAACATCTGCACGCCAATGGCACATAGCGTAAATGAAATATTTATGATTCCCCAGGTAACCGACTTCACTCACGAACAGCCTCGAACTCATCAGACGCTTCCATTATCACACCCATACACCCGCGCTTTGTAATGAGATGTTGTTCTCAACTTTGTTTGATCGCTTTGTTTAATGTCTTTGATTTCTCACTAGTATTGCTTATGCTTAGATATTCCTGTGATAGGAATGCATATATATATCATTGATATTTCAAACAATAATGTTCGCAGAGCACTGATAAACTTTTCACATAAGTGGAAGTAGTATAGGGACTGGAGGTACGAGCACAGCAATCTAATACAGCAACCCAGAAAACACACATATACAGGGTGACTCACATGAGTCACCGAACCGCTCGCACCTCCCCACCCCCTCTATACTATACCATATGAGCCCATCCCTTCCAGCCCCTATGGTATAGGCCCACTAAAGAGGGCGAAAGCAATGTCAACAATCTACAACAGAACCCTGAGGAATAAGCTCTTCTAAACGACTCACGCGCTTCAAAAGGTCCTCATACTTCGATTCTAATTCCCTCGCCTTCTCCTCTACACCAGGACCCTGAGGAATAAGCTCTTCTAAACGACTAACGCGCTCCAAAAGGTCCTCATACTTTGATTCCAAATCCCTCACCTCAATCTCAAGGTCTACCTTCTCCTCCCATATATGTTCCACTTCTGCCTGCAGCTTGGCCACCCCCATATGTTCATCGGTGCTCATTCTATACCTCAGCCCCCCATATGTTCAACATATCGACGCGTGCCCATAGGCCAGAGTGTCTACACCACCTGGAGTTATCCACCGCTTTGAGTCAAAGGGGGAGAGAGACACCTTGTTAACGTGGAGCCCATATATTTTATGACAGTCACTCCTGAGCATGTTCATTTCGTGGCGAAACTGCTTTTGGGCGAACAGTGACTCCACGTACTGAGCGTGTCGTAGATGCTTCTTCACCACCACCTTCTTCACACCTTTTGCTTTTTTGATCTCATCCCGACTCGACATCAAGATCGAGTACATCTTAGGGCGCAGACCAACATACTCCTTGATGGGCACGCCGGCACACTCATCCTTCATCTTCCCCAGAACCTTCTTGTTCACACTGCTGTAGAGACTACGGGAGGGATGAAAGTTGCTGGTGTCAAAGAGATGGACATCTTCCTTCATGTCAGCATACACGTCCGGCGTGCGTATCTCTATTAGCAGCGAATCCGTATCTGTGTACAACAAGCCAAAGTTCTTGCCGTATCTGGGCTTCATGGTATTATAATAGAAGTCATACATCAGGTGTTTGGAGAGGTCGAGTATACACATGACCACATACACAGGGCGGTTCATTACCAGGTGAGTCTTGTGCATGTGCAGAGCGGCCAGGTCATTATCAAACACCTGATGACGCGCGTAGGCGGGACTTGCAATAAGCCTATGCATTCTCAAAGTCGCTGGTGGCCACCTTACGCAGATCCGTATTCATCCGAATGTAAGGCTCCATCCAGGGGCTCTGGTTAAAGACAAGTGCACGATGAATCTTGGTCAGCCTCATCCCCAAAGACAGATACAGCTTGAGGTTCTTGTAGTGCACCACATACTTCTCCATATTCCGCAGGTTTGGCTCCAGCTTTTCAACCTCGCCCAGGGTGCCACCCAACTCGCCCAGGAGGTTCTTCTGATAGATAGACAACCAGTCGTTCTCTACAAGAAGCCGCTCCGGAGCCAGCGGGTAGTCGTTGTGCTCGTCATGAAGTGCAGTAGGATACTCCAAGTCAACCTCAAGTATGTATCCAGTCTCTTGTAGAGAACGACTAATGGCTAATCAACATATCTTAGCGTATCCTTGGCGAAGTTGCTGAACCGCAACATAACAATTGAGTGCTAATTGATCAGACTTGATTGGCTGTTTTTTAAATGGAACGCGGACACAGTTCCGCTTTTGTGGGAGCTAAGCCTGGCATAAATCTAATATGATACGATTTATTATCAACGTCAGCAATTTCGATGATATTTGTTATGTTGTTTTATGAGTGGTCAAGTTACTCCATCACACGAAGTAAAAAGTCAATCATACATGTGCTGTAATGGAACCAAAATGTGGATAGCAAATACAAACAATGTTAATTTTACCTATGGACGGATCTCCCTTGCGTTACCGAATAAAGATATGTCTAAAATACCAGAACATCAATGTACGATCAGTTATAGTGGCTTGACAGGATACTTACGTTTCGCAATATATGTAGATTGCGCTCTTCGTGGCACATGTTTATAAGAGGATGCAAGTACAATAGAACACCAAGAAGGATATAAAGTGACCCATATGACACCGATTCGTAGAATCGACTTCTTAAAACTGAAGTTTACGATAAAAACCTGTACAAACAAAGACCATTAATCATCAATATTGAGAGCCATGTGGGCCAAGGAGGCTTAAAGCCATGTGGCTTACAGTGGTTATTAACCGATCGACGAGAATGCTCATGGGGACCCTAAAGTCAAATCATTGGAAATAGAGTGCTGATTTATGTGCCGATTTAACAAAGAACAAAATGGACGTACGTTCATTGAGATATAGAATTCTTACTGGCAAGAATAAGAACTTATTTCAGATGACACGGAGAGATATGGGTCACTTATGACAGGGTTGATATATATCTCATAGCTATTAAGTCATATTGATGAACAAAATACTGATAATATTGATATTCAAATATCTTATCTCACACAAAAAAAAACACCGTTTACACGGCGGTGCTTCTGGCCATCGCGTAAATTCAGTAAAATATTTCCGAAGAGCGACAGAATGACATTCATTATTCACCTTTCGAATGCCATTCATGTCTATCCGCATTTCTAAGTCCTGTTATAAACAATTTCATTTCGTTATTGTTTGCCTTATAAGCTGGTAATCTGAGATATCAATTCAAATTGCATGATAAAATATAGTAGTAAAAAGTATCAAGGTTTTAAGTCAATCAAGGACATTGACACACTAAACAAATACTTCACGTATAACGCATGGACTCGTATGTACAGCAAGGAAGAAGTTCATGGGGTGTCAACCTTTTCACTAACCCTATTTACTGCATTCTTCTTCTTTGACATATTGTAGCGATTCGGCTATTATCTTCATCCTACTATAATTGCTTTTCACTTTCTGTTACAAAGGGCGAGATAGTCATGTTAGTATTGGCCGCAGCAGGCACCTTTATTATCCAATCCCGCAACTACCCACGTAGTGCCAAACGGCGTCGCATTTGTCTGTTGTTTGGACTGCTGCTTTCAATTTAGATAAACGGCGTGCGATGTGTATGCATACTATCTGTTACCAAAGACAATCATAGCTTATTAACTTGGGATAAGTTATGGTTATACACAATTCATTGTTCAGCTGACGGACATCTTTGTTCAGGTGGACGACATGTAACTTCCGGGAAATCAATATCAACTGCACTCTACCTTAGTGGCAGTGGGCATACTGCTAGTCAAATATCTGCTTAAAGTAATTCATTGCTGTCGTTTCCGTGTAAATCAGTCAGAATTGTATGTAGGCATATCCATACAGTATGTTCATTTACCATAGGAATACCGATTAATTGCATCAGTGTCTCCGGCTACCATCAATAGCGAGAACTACCTATTCCTACTCAGCACCACATGCAGGACGACATTTTCCATTTTGTGTTGATGGACACAGTGTCAATTAGAGTGCACGTAATTATGTACCCGTATCACATATAATAACGAATATATAAGAATAATAAGCCACGACAACTAATTTGGCACAAAGTAATAATGCACCGTGTGCGTTCGCAAACTGACTAACATGATTGATTGTTGCTTGAAATGACTTTCGCTTGCCACAAGTTACTGTCTTATTGTTTCTATTCATAACAGGCACGTCTCTATCGTAATTCGTCCAAGCCATAGGATTAATTGGCAGGAACCTGAGTATGAGCAAGCGCTAATGTGTTGTAAACATCAGAGCGTTGATATAATATTGTCTGTATTATAGATTGTCTTTACTGTTAAATGACATTCAGTTGAACTAATGTCATTGATTGAGCAAACGCAAGTCATAAGGCGAACCAGGCATGCGGTTGGAAGCCCTATAATCCTTAACCTGATGATTTGGTCAAAGCATTTGGCATGCTGCGGCTTGAGGCGCCTCTGCCTTTTGAGCATGATATCTATGCCTGACAATCGTACATGTCGGCCAAACTAATCACAATCGGTACATTTGAACGATCTTTTAATTAATAAATTAAGTAGCTAGTCTGCGTTTAATTTACCATGCCATTGAACGGGATATTTGATCACAGCCCGAGCCAAATAGAATAATGCTGTAGGTGGTGATTAATGGAATACCGTGTATTGTTAATCATTGACAGGCACTAGATCGACTATTCGCCCAGGTCTTGATTCACATGCAATCAAATAACGCAGTCGTATCCAGAAATACGTGGGCTACGGTGTTATAGCTGAAGTGGTTTCAAACTACGCTAAGATGGTGTGCTGTACTGGGATAATGCAAACGAGTGAAACACACACCGTTCGACTGTTGACGCTACCATGGGTCTGTTGATCCAGCGTCTCTGGTCTTAAAGGCTAGCTGCTAATGATGAAGATATGGAGTATTCCGGTTGGTTGATGTAATAACGTCTCAGAACATTTCGTTTGATTTTGAATAACGCTATGACAGGTGGCGTGTTTTACCATTTTGTCGGGCAGAGGAGCGAGAAAGCCCCCTCATTTAGATCCTCATGAACTAAGTACAAGTCATAAAAAGAGAGCTCTACGGCCCCATCTGGGCCGGAGTTCGTGACTTTAATCAATCATCCGATGGATCATTTTTTTACAACCACGGCATTTAACCTTGCGTGAGTGATGTGCTATCATTGCGTTATTTATTTTCTTCGTCTATATTAAAGTTTTCCAGACAGTTTGGCTGATTGACACAGTAGATATAAAACGAGTCGCCAAATAAGGAGCCCAGTTTGTATTTGTAGTCCAGGCAGCGTATCAGCACTGATGCCCGAGGTCTGATGGCTTAAGGTCCACCAATTACAGCAAGGCACCCCTCAAACTTACACCATCAACGAAAAGAGGGGATGTCAGGTTAGCCGCAAATCAATTGAGCATGATAGATATGTAAACATATATAAATATAAACATATATACATAAACATATATATACATAGACATATATACATATATTATATATATATATATATATGTACGCATATATAAAATAGAATATATATAAATATATATATATGTATATATATATACATAGATATATATATATATATATATATGTCTGTATATATATTTATATATATATATATATATATATATATATATCTATATATATATATATATATATATATCTATATATATATATATATATATATATATATATATATATATATATATATATATATATATATATATATATATGGATTAAAAAAATATCGTGTGGCATCGTTAGTACTATCATTATGACGCACTATTCTTGGGGTTGCATCGTTAACAGCGATCCATCAAAGAACGAGGTTGATTTATACCCAAATGAAAATCTGTTGTGATTGCTTTTCAGAGCCGCTTCGATGCCAATTCATTGTAGCAGCGATCATAACATCAGAAGTTAATTCATCGTAAACAATCTGTACCACATATGAATGGGCACACAAATAAACATCGCTCATGCATTCCGCATCCATTGACATTTGCGGTGGCGGCATGAGGGAAGCATTTCCCGATTGTCAATTCCAGTTGTCAACGAGCATTCATAACAGCACTTCACCATTGAATAGAATCCCAATTTCCAACATATTCCGTTCCAACAATATCGTCAATAAAGACACGGCATTGCCAACAATACCAACGAGTAAACCACGTCAGGCGATTGTTCTGCTTAACGAAAAATGTAGATGCACACGGCAAGGACTCATAACGAACCAATGCACCCACAGTATTCGCACTGATGACAGGGCGGGGACTGCTACACTTAGCGGCTCAATAAACGGTTGACTGATGAATTATGCTTATGTGAATGAAAAACTGAATGACATTGAGATAAGTTGTTTATTATTTGTTATCCAATTTTTGTAAAAGCAAGTTCTTTGTTCTCTTAATTGTCATGAAGTATATAAGGGTGCCTCTCGCTGAACGAAAATGATCCACCTTAATCATAGAACTAAGACAACATAGTCACTAGACGACGCTTGTGGTGCTGAAGTCGTTTAGGCTGATACACGTGAATTACATGCGGAGCACAATGTGTACACGCGTAACAACCAGCATCAAGATGTTGTTCAGTGTGTGATAGGTCACGACATATTTAGTCAGGAACTATCACATCAATTAAACAAAAAACGATCTATACTGTAACAACATGACGTTGGGCTTCGCTCATAGCCATAAATGCGTATTCATTACAGAATCACGGCAGTGAGAAGCTCGATGAATGTCCACACGCATTCATTATATAATGCTTACCTCGCCTACTAAATTCTCGTTATCATAGCATAAATGGGTTCACGTCGAGTGGCTCTGTGGTGATCGCTTCCCAAATTCTTATACGCTGCAATGGTTAGGTGCGCTACCGTGATATAAACAAAAGCACCTGCAAATACGGTGATGACGTCACTGCGAGTGATGAGAGCGGGGAAAATGTCTCTAAATGCTGCAAACACACGTCCGACACAGGCTTAGGAATAGCGGAAATAACAATAACAAAGTGAATTAATGTAAACGTGATCGATTTCCCGGATTGACCTTTCGAGAACAGTTTGCCTCTCGCCGCGTCCGTGCCGTTTACTATCATCGATCTTTAATGTCCGCGTTGAAGATGGTTACATCAGATTGTCAACGACCTTCTAGGGCAAGGGAACTGGCCGGGTTGGAATTTAACATTTGTTGGCTTGCCAGAGACTTGTGACGATGTCGAGCATTGAGTTAATATCTTCGCTATGCTGTGTGAGGATTATGCAATCACATGACACATACCGCCGTCATCAGGCGACGATACTATGAAATCAACAAAAGCACATGGGATTGTTGATCCAGCGTCTCGGGGTCGGCGTCTGTTGAAGACATGGAGTTATTTCATTGGCCGAGGCTTCTACGGCTCTGCACACGGCCTAACAAGTCGTCGATAGCATGGTTAAGTGTTTCGATAAGAGGAAGTAATAAATGAATGTAGGTTTAATCTATCATTGTGTGACCAGTAGAGCCGTGCTTGCCACGCACATAATAAAGGGTATTTCTGTAATAGACAGCCTCATGCCGGGGTATTCAAGCCGTTTGTTTTCCAGAAGTGTATGGCTTTGAATGATCATCACTTTATTTTTGCCAATGCATATTATACACGCATTCATATATGTCCAATTATTTTGTGCAGCTAGCTACAAATTTGCAAATTCTCCTATAAGTTAGCTTGATTTTCGATTTAATATACAGGCACTCAAGTGTATTAAAATGTTTTTGGTGTAAAATAAATGGATTGTTTATTATGAACAAAAATAACCCAGAGACTTGGTATGAATAACTTGTCGTCATTAAGTAATTATATATTAATATCGTCACTGCATGGTTCAGCGATGCGACATATAAGGTCACGCATCGGGATAGCATTTGCCGGGCGATATTCATTAGCCTGTCATGAGTGCACACGTGCGCACAACTACCTATGGATATTCTTGCACTGCGATTCATCATTGCTTATAACATTCCCTTATCTTAATGCAATTCACCCTTAATTGCCGCCCAGGGCATCAATCATTGGCTGTTTTGCTGCCTAAATATTTCTGCATTTTCATAGTTATGAGTATATCAGAAATGATTTCATATTTGAGAGCTCCCACATATATCAGTGCATCAATCAAAACCTCGTTATCTATATTTTGTTTTATGTTTTTCACGTCTGCACGATTGACAAGCCATTGCGGATGCATTTATTTACTGAAGGTTTAAACTAGCAATCAACCGCAAAGTTAAAGAGCATTGAGCATTCAGCGAATGTGTACTGAACAATAATCAAAGCAATCTATGACAATTCATTAATCCGGGGCATCATCATCCACGTTACCTACAAGCATTTAACCATGTATGGCTGATTCTTATGTATTCATGTAATGGTACGTAATATAACGAATATCATTTTGGGGCCGCCATTTCGGGGCCCATTAACCAAACACACAAATGGGTTAATTGAAGAAAGTATTACTGTCCCACGCGGGGCGGGAGTTTATAGGTTGTTGCTTTCATTACTAGCCAACTACAACATTTATCTTCACCAACGGCTCTGTCAGATATATACTCTAGAAAATTAATAGCGCGTACACATTAAGCCGGCTATGTATTTATTGAGGTAGGCATATGTGTGAACGATAAGTATAACCCTCATTGTTCGTGAAGAATATAATTTGACGACATAAACAATCATCATTACCCGCTATCTTGATATGACGACCATCTATTTGCATAAAGACGTTATCGCACTTCACACCTGCCTTGCCCAGTGCGTTTTTTGTCCGGTAAACCAAACCAATCAAAACATACCCATCAGTGATATGATAAAAAGTAGAAATATACGGCCTCTGGGATTGCTTTTACCTTCCATGTTGGTTAAAGGCTAATATTCTTCCATTAGGCAACAAATGCCAGAGTTCGTGATGCCAACATATAAAGCACATACCCACATGCATCTTATTTTCCTTTATTGCACGCATATACTTTCCCATCGGCATAAATGTTGCATTATCATATCATGTCCTTTTGTATAGAATTTCTCTGACAAATACCGACCCAGGACAAATTAAATAAACGATGGCATAATACTGCATTTCTTACGGCACAAGCGCATTTCTGAGCATATGCTTGCTTGGACACGCTAAAAAGACATACTTCAAAACAACTAAAGGACATTTATAGACCATCCTGGCAAACAAGCCATGAGTAATATAACTGGTCAAATGTCATTCCATAACCGCTTAACACACTCCTAAATGAACGCCCATGCAAATGTATATACATATATATATATACATATATATATATATATATATATATATATATATATATATATATAGATATATATAGATAGAGAGAGAGATATATATATATACATATATATATATGTATATATATATACATATATATATCTATATATGTATATATAAAATATATAAAGATATATATATATATATAAATATATATATTTTTACATATATAAATTCATTTATATATATTTATATGTATAAATATATGTGTGTATATTTATGTATATATATATGTATATATATATATATTTATATATAATATATATATATATATGTATATATACATATATATATATATACATATATAAATATATATGTGTATATATATATATATATATATATATGCATATATACATGAATTTATATGCATATAACCTAACTTAAATGATTATACATATCAGCATACAAATATATATAAACATATTTATAGCGCAGAGATTTAGGAGCAGTGGTCTTAAGATGGATCCCTGGGGCACGCCACAACTGACAGCCTTAGGCAAAGACATAATGCATTTTTTATATATGTACATTGCGTGCGGCCTTCAAGATATGTGATGCACCACTTATACACGGCATTCCTCACATATATGCTCAGAATTACGTTTATAATGCACCTATGATCTTCTGTGTCAAGGGCGGCGCATAGGTCTAAGAGGACAAACACTACCTCCTTGTGCAGGCCCAGTGCAGTTTCAGTGCTGTAATCATTTCAATAAGCTGACTGGTTTGGTTCCGTCAAATTATTCTCTTTCAGATAAAGGCCGAGTTGTGCAGCCATCATCTTCGGAAATAGAAGGTTTTTCTAGGAGTGGGATAACCAGTGCAGATTTTAGTGAGTCTGGGAAAACTTCGTTTGATAATGATCGGTTGTTCATACCTGTGAGAACATGGGCATGTTGATGAGTGTTTTCCTTCACAAATTGACCAAATTAACAATGTTTTATTATATCTATGAAGAACTCACTAAACTTGTTGACCAAAGATTGTATATCCAAATCAGAGAATGGGGAGTCCTATATCAAAAAGCTGTTTTGCATTCCCTTTGATAATAGCGATTTGCGTATACAGATGGAATTCTCTCGGATTGTTTAGTCCATGCCCGCTGTCGACGGCGAACAGTGCACACGTAAATCTCAACGCTTAGCATCCTACTGACATTTTTCTGTATGAACGTTTCGGGAATTTTGGCCATCTACGCGGCCATATTTTGCATTCTATGAGGGTAATGTTTCGCACATGATTAAACATTATTATTGATAATCACTTGGAAGGGCAACCCTAGGTCTTGCTTGCTTCCCAACACGTGGTAAGCGCATCATATAGTTCTCCGGACCGATTGACTGCGGGTTACGCGTCCGAATGCTATTATCTGCGATTATGAGAATGGCAAAATGATAGTGTTACTGATGTTTATTAGTTGAAATAGCAAAACAACTGAGCACGTTTACGCAAAAGGAGCAGATTGAATATTTCTAGTAATAGCTATATTTATGCCCCTTTAGCACGGCATAGTTTAGAATATACAACAGCATCCTTCATCACGATTCCAAGAAGAGTAATTCTGAATAACAACATTTCAGACTCGGGACAATAAGTAATGTGGGTAGCTCTTTTAATAAATGACCTTGATCTAAAAAAATTCATTTGTATTTCTCTCAATGATTCATATAAAAGGGCATTTTTTGATGGTCCATCAATTTTAGTCTCTCCAGCACTGCTGACCTACCAAGCCCCCCTCCCCCCCTCTCCCGACGGCCAATTCTAATCGAATTCATGTTCATCAGATTCGCAAACACAAGTTACATCATACATATAATAATCCTACATTGGCACATTTTTAAGAACTGAGACCTGCAGGGCAATATATGAAAATACCAACGATAACACCGATATTGATTAATGATGATGTGAAGTCAGTAATATCTGCTTCACAACAGTTAATAATTAACATAATAACACAGTATAATTTGTAGACTTTCTTTGCAGCTACGATATTTGTTTGAAGGCTTCATTCATAAAAACACATATCGGATTTTGTCATTTTTTATTAGTCAATTACCATTTTAGAAGCTACTCAATAGCGTGCTAATTCATTTGGGAGAGACAAGGGTTTACTTTCACGCAGCATTGCATTGTTTGACATAGTTACCAGCCTTCATTGTTGGATCTAGAATACCCAAACAAACCTTATTAATGAATTTCACATAAGAACTAACTCAACAATAGCCTACAAATTAAATTGACACAGCACAGCAAGCACATACTTGTTGACAATTATCTTCTTGTTATCCCGTGCAGCGGTGTAACTGTACATCACTTATAGCATACTGTGCTTTAACATATATCCAAATTTCTATTTGCCAGTTAGTATTTCAGTAGCTTATCAATGGTGTGCACGCAGCATCTCGCTTTGAGGGAGCGATATCTATCTATTACATTGTTATCCTATCAACAATATTTGGTGTTCCGACTTTCAATAAAAACAAATGAAATTATCACTAGGGTTACTTAATGGGTCTTGTTTACTAAATATAAGAAGTCTAGTAAGTGTTGCAAACATTATAATAAACATAAGACGTGAGCACATACGTGCTTGCTTGGTCAAATTAAACTTAATTATCTGCTCCACACATACCAATTTATACTTATTGCCAGCAAATAAAGTGATGAAATGTTGACCTTAACACCAAATCATGTAATCAAGTGTTAAATCACATAAACATGGAAGAGGTCAGCCTCATTAGTCTCGATAGATGCCCAATTTCCTTGTTAATATCAGTGAGTGTATAAATGCGACAACGAAAATTCCAAAACACCTGAATCAGCGACTACATCGAAGTATATAGCAAGTGCAACGACAGCTCGCTCCAAAAAACCATTACATTTCTTTTTATAAGACGCAATCTATGTTTGTCGGGCAAAGACAAAAGTTGCAAAAAAAAGTTCTAATGTGATCAAACACCTTAAAGCAGAGTTATCTCTTTTGAAGTAGCGTTGTATAAACCTATGTAGAGCGCGATACTTTATAAAGTTGCCAGGAAAAGTAATTTTGAAGAAGAGTGTTTCGCATTAAAGCCGATATGCACGAGCAGCTTTACACCTGCCAACTTTCGTTGTTCCCTACAGCTCCTTACCTGTCTGTACCAGATTGCCATTCTAAATTCTCACTTCTGTTCTTTTGGTTCATGTACATCACCTGTATGCAATTATTGTTTACAGTTAAGCATATTATCTCAAATTAAGTCAGTTGTTACCTTAAATGTAAGTACAGAACTACAATACTAAGAATCGATGCTAAAAATTTATAGAAAATATTTAACAGACGTGATATACTAATATTGCAAATCAAGGCTTAATATATCAATAACCTGTCCGACCTAACCACATTGTGTTTAGACAAAGCACGGTGACTGCCGGCAAATTGATTTGATATACTGTTCATAACAGTGCTGGTGTCTTTCAGTTTACTTCTTTGTCACTTAAACTCGTGATAAAGAGAGTCTGTTACAATATAGCATGTTTGGTGGCGCTCTTGAAGATCTTATTTCTAGTGGATAGTTCCTGACTTCTCGTGTGAGTCTTCATTATGATTATCAAACATAAATGCTGCATCAAGAAGAAACGAACTGGGCAAATCATGACTCATTAATGTGTATGAGAGGGGAAGCGCATCATTTGCACTGCAATCTGCGTTGCAAAAAACACATGAACATTACAACGCCTGTCCCTTTCGCGTACTGCAGAAGAGTATGTTTTCATTATTATTTGTTTGTGCTGTAATATAATGCTTAATAACTACTCGAAGGTCACTAAACAGACATCACAGGTCATTTGATATGCGGTGGTGAACATCACGTTAGGGTTTTCAGCTGCAACATGATGCCCCTGCTCGTTAATGACGTATGCAAATGGCACTAGATTAAGTTGCCTCAGCAGCGCATTATACCAACACCGTGCTCTTTATTCGTTGACGTTGGGCAAACACACGCTCAAATACTTCTTTGCCCGCAAACAAAAACAAAACAACGTTGTCATTTATTTTACTGTCAATATACTGCAATCCATGCCCCTGATTATTATATTGCGGTCGCATTTGATGGCGCTGTCTGTTTCTGCATATCTCATACCAAATGACTATGAAATAGCACCGGGACTACACTTCATCATTTCTCAAATATTTTCTTTTTCAAAATATATCGAAATAGCTTCTGTGAATTGTTATCAAAATCTATCAGTTTAAAGAAGAACCGGACTTGGCATCACCATGTGGCTTCATATATGTCACTCAGGTGAGTGTCACTCTCGCTCCAACCTTGACAGCCAAGCTTGTCAAGAAACCTTTGAGTTTTCAAATGAATAGGCAAGAGGGAGAATGAATAGCGGCGTGATCAATTGAGAATCTAACAGATATAATGCATGATGTCTTCAACCTTATAATAACCCCTATGCTGCATATATAAGATTGCTGCCTTTACGGCAGTAATTACTTGTACTTTGGAGAACGCAGGCACACTTTTTGAGCAACGATATGCGAAATGTTTACTAGATGCGCTCAAAATATTTTGGTGTATCAAACAGCATCTTGGAAACAATCCAAATATAACTGAAAGGAAAAGATAGCATATTCGGCGAATGCTATAACTAATAAAGCCCTTACAAAACATCCTAAAATGACGCAAATGTGTCAATAATGTGATACCGAAGGGTTGGAAGTGTTATTGGCCTACACCTCTATCATCGTCCATATATGACAATTGTTACTCCAAATATAGGAAAAGAGCCAACACGGCTGGATATCTTATTACCATGATTGTAGTAATGGCATTATGACGAAAACCCGGTGTATCCCGGCTGCGACATGATATATTGATGCCAATTGTGGGTTGATATCGTGTGAGGCTTACTTATTGCGACAAAATTTGCAAACCAACTGCACATAGCGTAATTACAGTATTCATGATTCACCGCGTATCTGACTTCACTAATGAAAAGCCTTGGGGTAAATCATCAGACGCATCCATAATCGGACGCAAACACCCGCGCATTATCATGAGATGTTTTTGTTAACTTTTTTTAATCAAATGGCTATATTATGGAGTATATGAGTAAAGCTCCATTCCAACATGCAAACAAAGGTTAATCTATTTGATTTACCACTAGCTCCGCCTATGCTCCGATATTCCTATGGTAGGAATGCATATATATATCATTGATATATCAAATAATATGCTTAATTTTCCTCATAGGAGGTCTAAGTCTCATAAATGATTGATCTTAATCAGGCAGCGTTCCATAACCTTCGAAAATCTCTGCAGTCACAACATTTTAGACCGCAAATGTACTCTTATTCTCTGACGAGTAAAATTAATTGCTGGCTATTGGTCTTATGATATTTGGTGGCTAAAAACCGTCAAACTCTACCGGCATTCATATGATGCCAGTAGCCATTTATTATGTACCCATTTTTATACAAGTAACAAAGTTAATATTCACAAAAGTATTGCAACTTGGACATATGTTGGATGATAGTTGCTGTGTACCAAGCCTAAAGAATCAGTTACTGTGATTATAGCAAATGACCAAGACCGGCAGGTCCAATCTATTGCAGCTGGATGAGCATCAATAAGGTGTCAAGTCTGGAATGACCCATAAATCCATGGTAATAATCTCAGCTAGGAGTTGTTTACTCTATATACAGAACAAACCCTGCGTAAGCCGCGTGATTAGTTACAATGACAGCAAAGTTCGGAGCACTGATGGTTGAAGCGCATACAAATCACGCCGGATAAACCTTGATTGAATGCAGGAGACAACATGTTAATGAATAATCAGCATATCTTGGCGTATCCTTGGCGAGGTTGCTGGACCGCAAAATGACAATTGAGTGCTCTTTTAGTAGATTTAATTGGCTGTTGCTTGGTGGAACGTGGACACAGTTCCGCTTTTGTGAGAGCTAAGCTTGACATAAATCAATCATACATGTGCTTTATTGTGGACAAAAAACATAAACAATATATATGAACGTATCGCCCTTGCGTTACTAACTAAAGATATGTCAAACATACCAGCTCTGAACTATGAAAACATAATGTTTCCGCAATAACTGAGCCATTCCTCATGCGCCATGTTTGTACGTTACCTTAACGTGGTACAGCAAGTTATGGTGGAAGAAAAAGGGATAAACATGATGATCGCCCACACGAGCCCACGGCCAGAATTTAACAACTTTATTATGCCGCAATAATTGAAATAAATTTAAAGGTGTCTAGTGCATTTACTCTTTATTCAATTTTGTAGGCTATTTTATAAGATGATGACCCCAAAGACGATGTTGTAATGTTATATATCAATGTACGATCAGTCAATAGGAATTAGAAAGAATTCTCAAGTGTGGCAACATTTGTAGATTGCGCTCTTTGCAGCACGTGTTTATAGAAGAATCGAGTAAAATAGAACACCAACAATGATATAAAGTGACCTATATGATACCAATTTGTAGACAGCAATTGCGCATCGATTTCTTCAAACGTTTATGTTTAAAGCCTGTACAAAATAAGGCCATAAATCATCAATATTGAGAGCCATGAGGACCAAGGAGGCTTATAACCCTCTGGTTTCAAGAGTTTTTTAGCCGATCGATGAGAATACAGCACTTGCGATGATGGGGACACTAAAGTCAAAAGATTGGATGTTGAACGTTGATCTATATGCCGATTACAACACGAGTGTGATTTGCAATGCCGTCTGATATGAAGATAAATAAAATATGAACGAACGTTTATTGAATTATGGAATTCTTACTTGCAAAGTTAGCCATGCCGTCATTGATATGGTCATTGATGTATTTACTGATCCAACCACTCCAGATGTACAAATGCAAGATATTCCACAGCAATACATTGTGCAATGAAAACATACCATTAATGACATATCCCTAATTATAGGACGGTTGTGATATAATGCTAATATAACACTTCGGAGTCAAGAACAGCGATTATGTTCGAATGAATTTGCGTAAAGTTGAACGATCATGTTGAGTTGCATTTATAGATTCAAAAGGCATTGAACATTTATGCATGTTAGAAAGGTATCGGTTCCTTGATAATTTGGCACCCTTACTAAAAGAGTGAGAGAATGAAAATGTTGATGTTACAAATAACAAAACGTCATTAAATATGTCCTACAACATGTTCGAAAATTACCTAATGCTGAATGATCCTTTTTCAAACTTTAGCTAGGTTGCAAACCTAATATCTCGAATCTATGTAGTGGGTAATGGCAAACCTGTTGACATTGCTGGAAATCGATAGTCTCCTACGAGACGAGCTCCGTCAACTTTTCGTATGATTGCATCTGGCATAAAATCAAACGCTAACGGTGCGAGTTCTATGCAGTCTTAATTGCTTGGATTCGAACAGCTCTGGCTAGTATGGTACTGGACTGATGCTTCGGTAACAAGCCGTCATCCTTTCAGTAGTGAACAATATTTAGGCTTATGGAACGGTGCATATCATCATCCGTATCAAATAATTGCTTGCTCTAAGTACAATGAAAGAGCAACAGGGCTGGCAAACTCAGTCCTGTATTCACAGGAATTCTCAAATGATTTTAACCTGATTTATCCCGTCTGTTGCATGATGTATTCATGGCAGTATAATCGAGCCAACCAACGACGATGTTGTCCTTTGATGTACGGAACTGATTTTGACGTCAATCTTCTGAACACAAACCAGTCTATTTCTAATCATAAGGGAGAGTCAAATACACGTTGATAATACACATGAGATGGAATGCCGACCTTACGAGCGTTAATAAACGAATAGCGCTATAATCCGTGCCGTTGAGTGTTCAGTATTTATACAAAATAAGAGGATCATGATAGCAATTTGCCATATAGTGAGCCACATTCATCATATAGATGCCTCCTAATGATGGTCAAAGATTCATGTTATTGAGAGCTAATAATCAGTGTGTTCATATGAAGTGATAACTGACATTGAATTGACCAAGTAAAGTGCTATGAAAACAACGCATATGCATAATCGACCGGTCGATGAAAAAGACAATCCTATCGATGGTTTTAAAAAGCTAACCTGAATACAAGGATGGCCCAGTTGTTTAGGCATTGGACTTGAGGTTTCAATGGATGAATGTCCGCGTGGATATCAGCAGTCCGAACAATTCGAATACTTTCAATCGAGGTATTCATCATGTTAATGGCAAAGTTGTAGTATTTGGAGGCGCTCAAAGCAAATATTGTTGAGAGTATAAGGTTAAAACTAAAATGTCTTTTATGCAGCGTCCAAATATGACCAAGTTTAACGATGTTTCCTCAGTTTGCTTCTGGAAGTAAGTAACTGTCGGCCAGCATCATGTTCACATCAAACAATACTTTTTCTGTGTAAAGAACCTGTGCAATAAACGACATTATTAAATGTCGTGCGTTCGGCAACATGAATTTAGCATAATGGCACGTGCAAGATGTCAAAGAGAGGTCTCGTTTCTCAACAGCAATTCAACTGACCTTGGAGATATCCCACAGGTAGAAGACATGGGTATAAAAAAGCGAATTACTTACAAGGTAGCGCTCAAGCTATTAACTACAATAATTCGTCAGTAATTGCTTAATGACTAATTTTGTTACGACGTTTTTGGTTGCCGCTCTTTAGTTGTGCCCGTTTGATGCCTGACTATGGTTGGCTGATGTTATTTGACTTGTTAGATTGCAAATGATTTTGTGTAAATTAAATTATGTAGATATCGAGACTGTCTAATTTGCATTAATAATTTGCATGATTCATCATATTAAGGTATCTGTTTTTTTAGTTAAGCATTGCATTATGAAAACACTCGCACGGTTCATACAGCGTGTGAATTCCTCGGGCTTCTTACACCGGTGATTCGTTTACCGTCACACAAGAAGGCCTACATTTAAAGTAACATGATGGCTCATTAAATTTTCTAAGCGTGCTATATATATTCTCACTATAACAGTCGATGTAAGAGCAAAATTATTGCCAGCTGCTATTATCCTCCTGTCATTTGAAAAACAATGAATGTTGAACGCTTTCAAACGATAAACAAACATTCGAGGTCGACTGAGACGTGACCTCAGATTTATCGCAACATTTGCTGACTCACGTGTTCTTCGTGTGGTAACCAGCCTTCAGGAACCACACCATGCTTTAATACCCTAGATGGTCGGATAAAGCTTGCATCGTGCGCCGAATCACTGACTAAATCGTTTAGATATTTTGGTTTATAGGACAGAAAGCGCCCGATGCAAGGTCTTACGGAGACTTATAGAGTCATTACACGACATATGGCCATTAATTAGTTTTCATAATATGATAACAGGGAATTTGGCGTGTACCTTGAAAGCACCGAACATTGTTCATGACTATGCCTATCGTGCTACTGGCGTTACTGATGATAATTGTGTTATACGTCAAAACCCCCATCACCCCCCCCCCCCACCCCTCAACATTACACTTACCAATTTTACAAACCGCTTATGGAAGTGCTCAGACTAGCCGTACTTACTCTGTTTCGGCTAGAACGCAGGAGAAATAAGGAACAGGCAAGGCTGTACTATATCCTTCTGATGCTTTTGGGGTTGGTGCAATGTTAAAAATTTATGATCCACATCGTTACACGTTTATTCAATGTTCCAAGCTTGCAAGACATATAATTCATTAACTCAGGCAACCAACGTCATGGCGTAGACTTAATCATTTGCATATCTTTCATGTCTGGTCGGCTATTTCTTGCCACAACTGCGTATCCAACCGTTTATTATGGTGCGATATCAAGAAATGAGTTCGGGCAAAAGATTGAGCGTATGGGGCTGATGCAATGTTAAGATGAGCGCTTTAATTGTTGCATAGCTGTTCCAACACATATGTTATGGCATAACGGTCATAACGTGTGTCCATTCATGGGAGATTGTGGTACTCATGCATTCATTTATTGCTTGTGTGTTCTTACAGAAACATTGACTTAAGGTAACACTCAGGGCTAGTTACGTTATCTGAGTGCAGACATTCAAATGAATGCATTAAGCCCACCAGTTGAAGGTTCCAAGTTCACAAAACGTAAATAAGTACCAGAACAATATTTCAAGGCAGTTTAGATAAGCTGAGTCGCTTTGCTAAACCTTGTGTATCGTTGTTTTAACCATATCACAAGCTACATCGAACACGCGCTTACAACGCAGCAACGCACCTGACTAACGAGACTCACCTCTATCATTTCGATTTTAACACTTGGATACACAATGTAGCCTTAAGGTCAATTAGTCATCACCTTTTTAGCTCGATAACTGTAATTTGTATGTCAGTAAACGTAAATTGGGAGAATGAGGAATGTATTCAACACACATCCGCCCATAGGATAAGTGGGGGGTTTGTTATGGCTGTTCAGGCTTGATAAAATAATGTCAGTAACACATTGCAGTTAACGAGGTCGCCAAGAAAAGTTAAATGAGACTTTAAAAAATAAAATTTTACTAGATCCGTGCTAATCGAATTGTATTTACGTAGCGCTCTGACAAAGTAGCTAGCGATATTGTCTTGGATGCAGATGCCCTTTAATTTAGCCATCATCTTGAATTGGACGGTTTATCACTGATAAAGGTCCATCATTCGTCAAATATTGACCCAGTTACATGAATGACAAGTCAATTATCATTGAAAAAACCCCACAGGTGTTATACAGTGCCGACGGGATTGGAGTCGACTTTATTGTTCCAGGTTCTCTGATGAAAGTCTCCTGCATAAAATCACACTTTACCGACAAGAGGTCCATGCAATGGATATAATTCAGAACGACAGCCAGTGTCATAAAGAACCATCACCTCGGTCACAACCCGCCCCCGTACATTCTACCACTGATGAGCTCACTACATAACATATAACACCATGAAGCCTTAGATCAGCGCTTAGAACTTGTATTTAGCCAAGAGGATGCAAAGAATTTGTTGGAGACTTGATAGATGATATGATGAATTGGTGCATAAACGACCATCTAGGGATGTTTCCCTAAGCATTGGTCATTTCGCTAGAATGCGATATGGTGACTATTTATTTAGTTGTCGTAAGGTCTTCAGTTGTGACACTTTTGCTCAAACTCATTGCGCTACAACCAATTATATATGTAAACTTAATGTGCTGGTTTGAATGTTAGAGCTACATGATGTCGTCAGGCAAAAGTTGCGTCGAATGGTTATGCACGGAGAGATCATAAAAAGTTGTTTACATATGAGTTCGACGTGACTATGTTTCAGTTACTTTATTGGTTAAACAATACAGCGGTGCAATATCGTATTTGGGGTTCACAAAGAGTTGAATTATTACAGTGGTGAGATATTGTATTTGGGATGCACTAGGTGGTTGATTAATGCACCGGTGACTTATTGTACCTCAAGCACACTAAGTGGATTGAGCTTTGCATTGATGCTATATAACTGCATCACTCATTAACAACACCGTCAATTGTCGTAGATGAGTCAGCATATAATAACAGATGCATCCCAGGTGTCGAGTGAGTCAGAAACAAATATGCATATTGCATCTTTAGTTATATCCCTGGTTTACAAAATTGTTAATGTTGTCCATTCCAGTAATTGTTTACAAAATGTATGACCATTGCATACTGAGATTGAAAATGTAACTACGTTCTGCATTAATAACATGACAGGAAATTGAAAACAGCTGTTTTGCTGTAGTTCTTTTTCAAATGTAAATTTTCTAACGCCGGTTTTCAATCTAGGCCATAATATTATGAAAGCTGTACGTGTTAGTCATTACCCATGCTGCTCCTGTATTTATAATATTCATGTACTATGAAAAAGATTGTTATATATTGTATAATCAAGTCGCTGTCCGGCTTGTTGACTAAGGCGACCACGATTCAGCACGAACTATTATTGTTTTTCACTTTCTGTTGCAACGGGCGAGATAATCATGATTAATTTGGCCGCAGTGGGCACCGTTATTATTTAATCCTGCAACCACCCACGCAGTGCCAAACGGCGTCGCATTTGTCTTTTGTTTGGACTGCTGCTTTCAATTTAGAAAAACGGCGTACAGTATATATGCATATTATCTGTTATCATACTCTAGCAAACACAAACATGGCTTATTAACTTGGGATAACTTATGGTTATACACGATTCGTTGTTCAGCTGATAGACATCTTTGTTCAGGTGGACGACATGTAACTTCCGGGACATGGATATCAACTGCACCCTACCTTAGTGGCAGTGGGCTAGGCAAATATCTGGTTAAAGTAATGTATTGCTTTAGCTTCCGTGTAAACCTGCAAGAATTATACGTAGGCATATCAACACAGTATGTTCATTCATCATAGGAATACCGATTAATTACATCTGGCTATCATCAATGCCGATACCTAACTATTCCTACGCAGCATCACGTGCAGAGCGACAATTTTCCATTGTGTGCTGATAGACACAGTGTCAATGAGAGTGCATGTAATGATGTACCCATATCATACATAATAACGAATATGTAAGAATATTAATCCAGGGAATCTAACGCTAATTTGTCAAAAAGTACTAATGAATCGTGTGCGTTCGCAAACTTACTGAGATCATTGACTTTTGATTTGCTAGAGCAGATGTTCGCTTGCAGAATGTTTTTGTTTTATTGTGTCTATTAGTCACAAAACACGTATCTATCGTAATTCGTATGGGATTCATTGGCATGTACCTGAGATTGAGGAATGTCATATTGCCAATGTGTGAGAAATTAAGCATCAGAGCGTTGATAAATTATTGTTTGCGTTATGACGGTTAGATGAAATGCAGTTAAGTTAAGGGCAATGATTGAGCAAATACAAGTCATAATGCAAAACAGGCATCCGGTTGGAACCATTTGGGCAAAGCATTGGACAATGCTACGGCGTGAGGCGCCTCTGCCTTTTGAGCATGATATTAATACCTGACAATCGATGCATGCCAACGAGTGAAATACTCACCCGTCTTCAGTTGCCATGGGTCTGTTCATCAAACGTCACTGCCCTTAATAGCTTGCAGCTAATGTTGAAGATTAGCAACCACGCCTCAGCACATTCCGTTTGATTTTAAGAGACACTATGACAGGTGGCGTGTTCTACCATTTTGTGGGACAGAGGAGCGAGATATCCCTCTCAGTGAAGTTATAAGCTATTTGATTATGATACCACGCTAGTAGCCTTCAATATATGTATTGACAAACGCATTTATACCATCATGAACTAAGTACAAGTCGCATGAAGAGTGCACTACGGTCCCATTAGGGGCGGAGTTCGTGACTGTCACTTTAATCAATCATCCGATGCATCTTTTATTTTAATCTACGGCATTTATCCATGCGGGAGTGAACAGCTGTCATCGAGTCAGGTTCAGCGTAATCAGTGCTCAGTAGAACTATACGACTGATATTGTAACGTGGCTAGATTGTAAAATCCATGTAAAATTGTTATTACTGTCATTGAGACACACAAATCTCGGAGTTTTATCGTTAACAGCGATCCATCAAGGACAGAGACTGATTTATCTCCAAATGAAAATCGTTCGTAATTGCTTTCCAGAGGTGCTTGGATGTCCATGCATTGTAACAGCGCTCATTACACCAGAATTTAATTCATCGTTAGCAATCTGTCCTACATATGAATTGTCTCATATATAACAATTATAAGCGTTACGTATCGATATAAACGGTTACACGAGGGTAGCATTTCCCGATGATCAATTCCAGTAATTAGCACTTCACCATTGAATAGAATCCCAATTTGCACTACATTCCGTTCCAACAATATCGTCAACAAACAAACGGCATTGTGAAGTCAACAATAAAAACGAGTAAGCCGCGTCAGTCGATTGTTCTGCATAACGACAAATGCGGATATACAAGGTATCGACTCATAACCAGTCAATGCACGCTCGGTATTCGCACGCATGACAGGGCGGAGACAGCTACACTTAGCGGATCAATAAACGGCTGACTAATGAATTGTGCTCAATAAGTGTGATAAACTGAACGTTATTGAGTTAAGTTGTTTATTATTTGTTATGCAATTTTCATGAAAAAAACCTTAAAGTTCTTTTTGGGTTCCATTAATTGTCATGATGTATACAAGGTGCCTCCCGCTTAGCGAACATAATCCACCTTAATCATAGTACTCAGACAACATAGTCACTAGACGACGCCAGAGTCGTGTAACGACTTGTCGCGATTCCCAACGACCTCGAATCGGTGCTCGTTGTCCAATTAACATGCACATACACAGGAATCAGGTAGCAAGTTCTATCTCTCCTCTGTGGGGTGGGGTGAAGGTGATGGTGTTGAAGTCGTGTGGACTGATACACGTAAATAACTTGCGGAGCACAATATGTAAACGCGTAACAACCAACATCTAGATGTTGTTCAGTGTATGATAGATCACAGCATATTTAGTCAGAAACAATCACATCTATGAAACAGAAAACGAGGTGTATTGTAACTACATGATGTTGGTTCTCGCTCGTAGCGCATTTATCACAGAATCACGGCAGTCATAACCTTGGTGAATATCATCACGCATTCAATATATAACCCTTACCTCGCCAACTAAAGTCCTCGTTATCATAGCAAAGAGTGTATATCTTCGCTAAGTGGGTTCACGTCGAGTGGCTGTGTGGTGATCGCTTCCCTAATTATTATACACTGCAATGGCATAGGTGGCGCTACCGTGATATCAACAAAAGCACTTGCGAATACGGTGCTGACGTATCGTATCGCTGATGAGAGCGGCAAAAATGTCTCTTAACGCTGCCAACGCACGTCGATCACAGGCTTCGAAATAGCGGAAATAACAACAACAGTATTAATTAATGTCAACGAGATCGATTGCCCGGATTGACCTTTCGAGGACAGTTCGCCTCTCACCGCGTCCATTCTGTTTACTATTCTCGATCTTTAATGTCCGTGTTGTAGATGGTTACATAAGATGGTCAACGACCTTCTAGAGCGAGGGAACTGGTTGCATTTTAATATTTGTTGGGTTGCCAGGGACATGTGACGATCTCGAGCATAGAGTGTATAGCTTCGCTAAGCTGTGTGGGGATAATGTAATTGCAGAACACACAACGCCGTCATCAGGCGACGATACTATGAAATCAACAAAAGCACATGGGATAGTTGATCCAACGTCTAGGGGTCGGCGTCTTTTGAAGACATGGATTTATCTGATTGGCCGAGGCTTTCAAGGATATGACAAAGCAACGCACATGACTTAACAAGTAGTCAATAACATGGTTAAGTTTTTCGATAAGAGGAAGTAATGAATTAGTGTAGGTTTAATCAATTAAAGTGTGATCACAAAGGCCGAGTTTGCCACGCACTTATTAGAGGGGATATCTGTAATACACAGCCTCATGCCGTGCAAATTAGCATATTCCCCGCTAAGTAAGCTTGATTTGCGATTTAATATACTAGCACTTAAGTGTTTATAAACGTTTTTGTTGTATATCGCGCATCGTTTATGAATTAAAAAAACCTAGACGTGGTATGAATTATGGGTCGTGTTTAGGTAATTATATATATTAATATCGTCACTGCATGGTACAGGAAGCGACATATAAGGTCACGTATCGGGATAGCATTCACCAGACAGTATTTATCAGCCTGTCACGAGCACAAGTGAGCACAACTACCTAAGGGTTTTCTTGCACTGCGATCTATCCTTGCCAATAAAAGGCTCTTATCTTACTCCAATTCACCCTTAATTGCCGCCCAGGGCATCAATCATTGGCAGTTTTGCGGTCTAAACATTGCTGCATTTTCATAGTTATCTGTATATCAGAAATGATTTCATCTTTGAGAGCTCCCACATATATCAGTGCATTCATCAAAACCTCTTTATTTAAATTTAGTTTGATGTGTTTCACGTCTACACGAGTGATTTGCCGTTGCCGGAGCGTTGAATTTACTCAGGGTTTAAACTAACAACGAATGTCGACTCTACGCAAATAACCGCAAAGTTTATGAGAATTGAGCATGCAGTGAATGTGTACTGAACAATAATCAAAGCAATCAATGACAATGTGAAATGCGTAAACGTAATGCACAATCTAGCCACGTGACGAGTGCAGGATACGAAATGACACCAGTCCTATGACTCATTTATCATCATCCACGTTACTTAAGGCATTTTAACATGTGTGGTTGATTCTTATGTATTCGTATAATGGTACCGAATATACCGAATATCATTTTTGGACTGCCATCTAGGGGCGAATTAACCAAACACACAAATGGATTAACTGAAGAAAGTAGTACTGTCCCACGCAGGCCGTGAATAAATGGGTTGTCGTTTTCATTACTAGCCAAATACAACATTTATCTTTACCAACGGCTCTTTCAGACATATCCATGGATGAGCTAGTACATTAATAGCACGATATGCATTTAGCCGGTTATGTATTTATTTGGGTACCTGTAGGCGTGGAAGATATGCATAACCTGAGTCCCCGATAGTCATGAATATAGCCTTCAGGGTAGATGCTTGATATAGTGGAGACGTCTTGTAAATCACTGGTTTTGCTGCCTGTTAAAACCAAGTTCTATTATATGCCCTCTCACAAAATATCTCCATCAGTCATTATTCTTAAATACCACTTTCAGACTTCATTCCTACGTATGCTTGACGTTATTTTGTGTTTCTAAAATGCCGTTGTCGACGTAGCTCTCAACACTGTTTTGTCTCTTGGCTCTAACAAGTGGTGGTTGGTCAAACTGAAGGTACATTGGACCGGCATGAACATGGAGGTTACTTATGTGGTTTAGCAGTGACGTCCCAATGGCCTCACTAATCTCAGTTCTAGGTACTCCCTCAAGCTTCGAATGACCAGCCACATAGTCCGCATGATTAATGGTGGACTTCTTCTATAATGTTATGTCTTCACCATACTTTTATTACCCACTGTGTCACTCTTTTTTCCAAGACCTGCAGAAGGTACATAGAAAAAAATAATTTATTAGCAGCGTTTTATATCTCACTCGGTAGTTGTAGTTCATTTTATTAACATTTAGTGCTTGTAAAAGCTACCCCTCATTTCCCCTCAGGTCCCAAAAATTCATATTATTGCCTATATTTGCCCATTATGCATTAAAACCCACATGTTCTAACTCTGTTCATGGTGTTCTATTTATAATAAATCATCTTGTTGACGGGCAGCTGAGCATATGAGCAGTCTTTGGGGTCAATCATCCTATGCAGGGTTAAATGTTTATTATCCATTTGCATGTAGCAACTGTTGCTGAATCAAACTGAGTCAAAACTAAGAATGTAAGATGATCAAATGTTAGCGTCATCCATGCTTGGTACAACAATATGCAGCTAAATCATGCAAAGTTCCGTGATATTTATCCAATCGGCGTTAAGCGGTGATAATCGCAGGGCATCATGCTAATGAAGGATCGATCGCTCTGCGAAAATCGTTCGCCACAGTTTCGTTAGGCATCTACTGCTTTGTCTTGCCGCTTGAATACTTGTGTATCGCAGAGGTTTCAAATGTCAATGGATACATGGCACAATGCCTTTAATGTGTTCCATAGCCATAATATTGTCTGTGACTGAATAAGCGAAATATTTTACAAATGGCTGATTGCAGATTGGGCGAGCCTTAATATTTGGATCACAGCTGCTCTCTTTCTTTAAAAGACATCCCATCTGCAGATGCTCGCACCGGGTAATAGTTGTTGAAAAATTACACCGAGGTTAAGTGTGGTATCCTGAAATAACTACGCGTTGAAGATATATACCCTTACCAAAAGGATGTACATAACTATTGATCGGACTTTCAAAGCCATTGAAATTCTATAAAAGTAAAGAACTTAAAACTAAAGCATATATTAATCCAAGTCGGTCAATTATTATTAGTAAATTGTTTTATCAACGGGTTGCAAATCATATCTATAGTCAAACGATAAATTGTTGAAATTCTCTGGTAACCTCCAAGTCGAATGACATGTCTCACTAATAGCGAAGACATTTTATGATATCGAGTAGCACAAGGTATTCTGTTGCAGTACCGCCATGTTAGCCTACATGAAATAATAATTATATCAATTGAGCACCTGTTCAAGAGCATATGGATTCCGGTCACAAATGTAAATGGGTGCTCAAAATGATAAGCGGCTATTCTAGGCAACGAATGATTTGGACTAGACGAAATGACTTGACAATGAATTACATGGAATTTGACTATATTACCAAGCGACATTCCCTTGCCGAAGATATATAAAAAGATAAATTTAGGACGACGTATTATTTTGGGGGTTTGCCCGCAAACCAAACATGAAGTGCTTTGTAAAACACTTTTCCATCACATTCATGCGCATTTGTATCTGTGTAAAAGAAGTCGGAAAAACCTTCCTCGCAAAAGCTGATGGCTTTACGGCACCGCCACAGGCTATTTGTATCCTAGTCATTCACGCTAAATCCCTATCGCTCACGATTGGAACTGTATTTACGCACGACACGTCTCCGTTGGTTTATTGAGCCCTGAGTGTTATCTGCAACCTTATCTGTAATTAATGAAGAAAAACGCATGCATCGTAGACTGCGACGCTTACAAACAACAATCCAGATATTCCAGAAAGCGCGAGGGCCGAGATATCTTGCTATGAATGACCACATCAATTTGCGTTGACTTTCAAAATTCGTCGTCGGAATTGGTTAACGAGTCCTTCCGCAACGTGTTAGCAGTAGCAGTTCTAGATTATTTACGCCAATTATGGCCCATTCTTTTATCCACTTTGTGGATAATAACTAAAACTGAAGTCGCATTACTGGTTTTCGGTAATTTGTATTTAACAATTGTGAATATTACCAGGACAAATCCGATAACACATTAAACACACGACATGCATGGAAACATACGACAAGCGCTGTGACCTTTGGGTTTCTCCTCATTTATAACTCCAGGCACATCACACAGTGATTGGAATTTAGCAGGGTTGCGACCGTTGGAACTTTTGAGTGATTTTATTAATCTTTACGTGTCAGACATTTTATAAATGCGATTATGATTGTCTGGGACAGGAAGAGGCTGACAAAATAGTGTCTTTACGAAATTCTGCATGACCCACGGTCCAGACTGTATTTGCATTCTTTACAGTGTATGTTTTATGCTCAGCACATTCAAACATCTTTGTGGCTTGCGACAGTGCATGCATTATTATCTTTCGTAGCCAGTTTGGCTCGACCTTTTGTAAGGCAACAATCTAACTACTTACTACGATTGCCAGCGTGAATAATGAATCGGGACATCGTACACTGAGAATACAAGTGCGGTTTTCCCCCACATATCCAGCATCCGTAACCTATGGCGGATAAAATAACACCTGACGTCGTTGTACTGTTTGCTATGGTGTCAAATACAGAGCCCTGCGTTCTCGCATGTACATTAGCAATTTATATTTTCTCCCTGCTATTAATTTGTGTATGATAGGGCGCTAAGTCGCGACAAATGTTCTCAAACATAAGGTCAATAGTACTTATCAGGATGCTTATATTGATAAGCCTAACGTTATGGTTACGTGGATCATCGAGACTTCACGCAATATAAATGCAGTACTATTAACCATAAGATAACTTTCATCAGTGCTGTGATTGATTGAGTTTGCAGTATTATTACATGGCATGGCAATATTTAGTCCCTACATACAGTAACAACGGCAATAAGCCAATATAAATATATATACTTGTCCGAGTTGCTAATACCTTATCAGTATTTAACGAGTAGCCAATAGTTTATAATGGTTTGAAATGTGTACCCAAGCAACAGCCTTGGCCTTGCCGACACGAATATATAGATAGATTTATTTACAAAGCAAATCGTCATGAGATTCACCGCAAATACGAGGCCCTGACGCGCATCGCGTCCGTTCGACAGATTTTATCAGAGGCTCCAGCACTAAATGGTATATGACATCTCTTCGCAGCTGCTGTGCTGCAATCATCAAAGACAAGTTACACGGCGCAGTGCTTACCAAATGGATGTATGCATATACCAGGCAAGCCAAAGAGGTTGCATCGGTGCGATTTCGTGTGCTGCGCATATAGGTGCTATAAACTCAAAGCATGATACGGGAAATGCAAAATGTTACCTCATGGGTGATATGTTGATCTTGCAGTTAGTACCTAACTGGTGATAAGACAACATTAAGATACAATTGGGTCTCGCGGTAGAGTTTATTTTGTAAATATTAAAAATGTTTTCTGCCTAGTACTAATTATGTATTAACCATCTATCCCTACGTTTGATTTCATATGGATTTTATATTCCAAGAAGCTATGTTATTGCACGTCTCCACCACAATTAATGTATGGTCATTCTTTTAAATCATATATTCCCTGCCAGATGCCATCCAATGTCAGCCTGCAATGTCCATGGCATGCCTGCTTTCACCGAGGCGTCTCATAACTACACAATTCACTGTGAAATATGAGAACGTGAAATAGATTTGATGCGATTCAATTGTAGATAAAATTGGTGCTTAAGATATTTGAACAAAACCAAACCGCATTTCTACATGCGTATTGCCGTTGTTTTTTTATGGTATGATAACACAGAGACGACATCGCAATGTTTAGTTGCCGGTTGCAAGGTTAACCAGCTATCCAAGTCTGAAAGGTTTCATTATACCTCAGGCAGCAATATTCCGGTGAATTACTGCAGTCCTATTGTTGTTATATGTCGCCCCGGCAACCATTTTATTTATGCACCTATGAATTATTTGGGAAGAATATGTCTACATATCGGTTTAACTTATTTCGCAAGGTACAGTGTGCTGGCTTAAACGTATTGCATTTAAATAACTAACAAACATTGGTTTATTTAACATTATTGAATACCCGGTTAAAGCACAAAAGCTACTTAATATGTCATCATCCAAAGTATTAGCCATGTTAAGTAATGGAAAGAAAATTGTTTTTACTCTAATACTAAATGTGTATGATTGATAAACCACGATTAAAACAATTTGCAGTTTTGCCTTTACATGTTTAGCCCACATGTATGACATATCCAACATTTATATTGTCAAATATACGTTAAGATGCAAGGTTACTGACAGCATAGCGAACAGTTTGCGGATAACCCTTGCAATACAGCATAGTTAGTGACCTAATAAAATCAAGCAAGTTGCAAGTATTCTTGATAAATATTCTCATCTTTGAGAATAATGAAATGCTGATAATAGCTAGTTATTGCATTATCATGCATGTGATGTCGAAAGATAACACCATGGCACGAAATGACAGTCTGGCAAGCGAGTGGCTCAGACAAAGCTTTACCAGCATAAACTTGAAATCGACCGAACATTATATGGATCAATTTTAAGAACAACCCTCCCGTGAGAGAGGTGTTCTTCAAATCGTAAAGTCCACCAATCGCTATTGTTTTAGGCATTATAATGGACACCGATTTATCGATGATTTGTTCGGACAAAACCAATGCCGTCTTATTGCCATTAACCAACAACATGCTTGTGGTGATCTTGTCCTATGGCCCATTCAACATGAGTTTGATTTCCTGCAATGTCATCCAAGCTGTGTCAATGCTTTACCAAATAGAAGAAATATAGCTTTCAAATATCCTGCGACCAAATTCCCTGAAGCACTAAAATTAACAAGAGACTCGAACGGAATTCCCAATGCATATTTGCGTAATGCCCAAGCCATGAAAGCAAGTGCATTGGATTAAAAGCGGAAACAAATTGTAATGTAGAGACGTCCTGTATATCTGTATAAGCCTAATCGTTTGCATGAGATAATGACCAGTATTTTATAGTTGGTACTACTAGATAGTAGTCTGAGCGAAGTTAGCTTTTCAAATGAATAATCAAGTTTTTGGTTTTTGAGCAGCTACTCGGGTTTCTCGTTTAAACACCAAGCCATGACACGATTAACCATATCTTCAAAGCCGAAAAGTCGCTTGTTTATAAATTGAGATCTTTCTTTTGATGACTTAATGAGGTAAAATATGGTCAGATATCAACACTTTCTCACCAGCAACTTATACCTTACCTAACTTTGTCTACTCGTTCCGTCTGGCTGGCTGGCAAATCGTTAGAATTTCACATAAGAACAGATAGGTCTTTTTATATTTTGAACAATAATATCATGTCCAACGCGTTGTAAATCAAGGAAATTATTCGAAGCTGCCGAATTGTTTTGCAAAATGTCATAGAAATCAACATTACAAAGACATTTACCCGATATAAAACAGGACTCATTATCAGTTTAGCCAGAAGCTCTTCTTTTGTATGCAAGTCGCGTCTAGCACTCAATATAACAATCTCACTTTATAAGCATATAACCTAAATGTCTTGATTACATAAGATTGAGATAATTGACTCAGAAGGAGGTTATGGCTGTATTAATTCAACATAGATATAGTCGGCAATGCCGTTTTTGCTGGTCCCCATTGAACGTCAACATAATCAAATTATTCAGAGCAAACTACAGTGCAGTTGATCTATATAATTAACTGTTAGCTAACCGAGAAGCCACAAAATAAATTCTTATATTCTAGTTGTAAATGTAGCTAATTGGTATATAATTTAAATGTCGCGTTAAGAAGTTTCCTGACTATTCTCCATCTTGTAAAACTCTTACTATCCCTGCAGGCATTACGAACGGATTTTGAGATATTCTATTACTCATCTAATTATGTATAGTTATTTAATTGTAAGCAAAACTGAAATCTATACTGTCAGTTTTAGGGAATGTTTTTCTTTTGACGTGATGGAAAGCTACCACCACGAAGTCACTTAGCACCTTGATTACCCACTGTCTCCGACGGTGGTGTGGCTTAATATTCAGCACTGTACGGTGCACGCAGTTGGTCGGTATCCCCGTAAAAACTTCCTTCGCCGATCAACAAAGTGTAAATTTTCTGCCTCAAAAATTCTGATTAACCAACTCTTGACACATTGCATCGATTATCTGGAAAAAATGCAACATACAAAGCTTTGATAAGAATTGCTAAGCAGCATTCATAGCGTCCATAAAAAACGAGAGGCAATACAGTTTGTTTAAGGAATGCAGTCTGCTGAGGCCATGAACAAACGGTCGTAAGTAATAGGCGTCCAACTAGGGTGAGCAACAGCAGAAGCTTTCTATTGGCAAACACACGCATGCTAACTTAAAGAAAATCTCGTTTCATGGCTTATCGAGGAATAGAAAGACATTTGTATGGGTGGCAACGTTATTGATGAAATCACGCAAACGTCAGTACTACATATACGAACGACTAACGGTGGTCCATAAAACTTATTTGGAAACGTACATTTTCTACTTCGAAACGGTCTAGATATCGCTCGGTAAAAACTAGTGAATTTATTGAACGTGACGTCACATGCGCTGTTCGTTCGCGACCACTGCTCACCATCTTCCAATAACTTTTCGGCTAGTCTTCATGGTTGGTTGACAGCGTGTGAATTGCTTTTCTTTCTTCATGGTCTGAAACGTTTGTTGGTGTGGATTATGCCTTCTTGTTGTGCGTTCGGTTGTCGAAAAAATAAGTTGCAAGGTGTGAGGTTTTTGTCGGTTTCCGAAAGACAGCATATGCGCCACATATGGGTGTCGATAGTCAAGCGTAGAGACTGTAGAAACGACCTTTCCGGCAGTGTTATGTTCTGATCATTTCGAGAATGGTGCTTATGAGACTGACCAGGAGCTGTTCAAAAGTCTTGGATTTCTTAAGAAACCTAGGCTGCGAAATGGAGCTACACCGACTCTCTTAAGCTACGTTGAAGTCGATGACAGTCAAACGGCAACAAAAACTGGTGAGATCCACCGGCATAACTTTTCGGCTAGTCTTGACTCATTCAGATGTTTATGAATTTATCGCAAAGTTGCCAGTATATCAATCCAGCTGTTTCTCATCATGCAGGTAGTAATGGAAATGGTTTTGGCAGCTCAGGGAACAGATAACTAAAGTGGCAGTGATGAATCAATGACTGAGGTGTCTCATTCAAACACTACCGATAATGCAGCTTGCTCTCACTTGTCATTGGGGTGCAGGCAAAGGCTTAGGTTAGTGTCACAAGGCAACATTATTATATTTGATGAAATGCATTGATAGGGATACTTCTGTATCCATGTGTCTTTTCATAGTAATACTTAAAGGCCATGGTGAAGGAAATTGTAGCATCACCTATGGGGATTGAGAGAATAGATTTCCCGGCAGGGAGGGGATAGAGAGAGAGAGAGAGAGAGAGAGAGAGAGAGAGAGAGAGAGAGAGAGAGAGAGAGAGAGAGAGAGAGAGAGAGAGAGAGAGAGAGAGAGAGAGAGAGAGAGAGAGAGAGAGAGAGAGAGAGAGAGAGAGAGAGAGAGAGAGAGAGAGAGAGAGAGGGAGAGAGAGAGAGAGAGAGAGACAGAGAGAGAGAGAGAGAGAGAGGGAGAGAGAGAGAGGGAGAGAGAGAGAGAGAGAGAGATCTCTAGAGAACCGCCAGATCTAGAGAGAGAGAGAGAGCTAGAGAGAGAGGGAGAGAGAGGGAGAGAGAGGGAAGGAGAAGGAGGAGAGGGAGAGAGAGAGGGAGAGAGAGCAAGAGGGAGAGAGAGAGAGGAGGAGATCGAGAGAGAGGAAAGAGAGAGAAAAGAGAAAAGAGGAAAGGAGAAGGAGAGAGAGAGATGGAGAGAGAGCAAGAGGGAGAGAGAAAGAGAGGGGAGAGAGAGAAATCTCTAGAGAGAGACATAGAGAGAAAAGATACATAGATAGAGATATATCTCGATAGATCATAGAGGGATATCTAGATAGATATGTCTCTCTATAGATCTATAGGATGTATAGATATATATATATATATATATCTATATATATATCTATATATATTTATATATATATATATTTATATATATATACTATGCTTTATCATTCTGAGTACGCTCATATATTCTATGTATATATCTCCATTGATTCATGGCGTCTTTGGTAAAGCTTCAATTTTATAGTTATATATAACAGCCCATGGAACTGCTTTAGTTACTCCGTAATTTACCAAGCCACAGGCGCATTGAGGCGCCACGACACTTCATATCCAATTCATTGACTAATCTAATTGTTTTTTTGTCAAATGGGCGGAACTTCTTTCATTTATTCCATAGAGTAGGCAGGATGCAATTGTTCGGCAATCCATGAAGTCCGTGTCTAACGACATATAGACGTCACAATGTAACCTGTGGACATTAGTGCACCGAATCGGGAAAGTAATTTCGATAAAGCGTCGACAGAAGTCAAGAACATTGTTGAGTATCTAAAGATGAGTAATTTGTTAATGGGTGCTGATTAAATTATCAATATGTCATCACATGGCACGTTTTTGGCAAGCATGTAGTAAAGGAGCTATCTTTAATACACAGCAAAGCTAGATGTTAATCAATCATAAACACACACATCCACGCGCCATCAATTGCGCAGTCAGTCCAGTTTTTGATGTTGGCGACAAGCAACGTCGTTCGGTTCGAGTGCTTTCTAATAAACAACCTAATCACGCACTCGGCACATCAATCATGACTCATGTTATTGCCTTCTTGACTTCACACGTAATGCATTTAAAGATATTGGCTTACAGATCAAACATTTGATACAACAAAGTACAGATCCGTCAAATCACGCTGCACTTCCGGTCCCAGCAAGATTCTCATGCGCGAGCATAACACCCACAAAAAGAATCCATTTAAACCTAATCCTTACTCAATACTGAATTGTGATGAAATGACCCGTTGTTAGTGTTTGACAAGCACAACGCCGCTAATGCAATTTGTTAGCGAATGCTTTTGATCATCGTGCGAGGTCATGGTGCGGATATAGTGGTGATTGGTTGTTTCAGGGATTAATCATATCTACATTGAACCCAGTTCATTTTCTGGATGCTTTGTTTGACAGGATTGGTGAAGGATAATCGAACTCACACAGCATACAGTATTATCAAGGTAATATTCATGTAGCATGTATGTGTATCAGCATATTACTCTCGGTTGCTTTGCATTAGGAGCTTATGAAACACAATGACCAAGGAATGCTTATAATAATTTTTGTTATATAGCGTAAATTCAACAATAACTGCTCTGAAACTCTGAGTACAAGGTGCAAACATTAGCCCCATAGGGAATAGCATTGCAGAAATCTATTGTTGATATTATAAATGCATGTATTACTTGCTCCGGCGGCGATCTGTCTAGAAAATGCTTTATTTTACCGCTATTGAGGATCTGTATTTATGAGCTTTTGTAGATGACTGTGACCTGCGTTAACATTAATCCAAAAGAGTCAAATATCACACCGATGGTTCTGGCTGCAGGTTAGGGAAAACGCCTCTTGATGATGATCGGTTGATCCTCAGAGTCATGTTGATGCTTTACCAAATAGGTAAATGAGCACATGCCCATCATTGATCCACAATAATTTTCCCATATGTGGCGTTAACAGAATGTCATACGTCTACACTAGCACAGACGAGCAGAATGGAGTGATGAATTGGATGAAACAGGAATGCTTATTATTCAGCAGCTTTGCTAATCAATTTAACGGAAGCAACCAAAGGTTTCGATTTTATTCTCATGCTACTTCATATGAAATGAATATCCAAGGGCTAAGTACGGATGCGGCGACTGTTTCCGGAAAACATAATACATGTTTCGAATGGAGCTTTTGCTACAACGTTGACGTAGTATGTCCCAAAAAAGAAAGAGACTATTTTATTTTGATTGCTTGACATTCAGAATCAGAATAATGGACCGCCAAATATCACGGAACAAAATGCCCTAAACACCATTATTAGCAAGTTACAAAACTAACCACAATGACTGAACTCGTCCTCTAGATGACTTGGATGGAAACTATTTTACAATGCATGTATAACCATAGCCACACATGGCTATCCGACAAGGAATAGATGCAAGTGCTTTCAATTCCTAATTTTAATTTCGAGACGTCCTGTGTATTCATGTAAAGTAAATCAAGTGTATGGTTTATGACATTATGACAAGTGAATTTCGGTTTTGTTAGCAGATTATGGTTGACATCATCAGATACAATTCTGAGGTTAGCTTTTCATTTGTGCAATGATAAATCACCATTTCTTCCTTTACTGAGCAGTTACTACAGTTACGTATATAAGCAAGTATTTATTGGTTACAACTGATAGCTGCACATGATAAAAGGTCGTATATCCAGAATTTATGACGTTTCTGTGGTTACACTATTACTAAACCACAATTACAAAGCCTTTGTCATGGGGCTATGCTGATTGTGTCCAAGACTGTACGCTGCCAGTGATACATGTGTTCGGTACAAAGTACTACAGTGTTGTGCTAACCATTTGTCACTGTGTTTCCCCGCTCCAACACTGTATTGAGCTCATATTGTTATTAGCCCATCCATGGATGAAAGTGGGGTTATGTTGATGAACTACGATCACCTGAGGAGCTCTGTTTCCATCACTAATTGACTTGAAATACGCATCTTAAAAGCGTCAATAATTGAGAAACTCAAGCAAAATAATACCAGGGTGGTCGAGTGGTTAAGGCTCAAAGTTAGGTTCCAATGGACATATGTACGCGTGGGTTCCAACCACACTAGAGTAATTGAGCTTTGCTGTTGTTTGCTTCGGCACCGATTATGGGAGCCAATTATTTATGCAAGCGTTGTTAAATAATATGTGCCTATGAACACTGATGTTAACGTTTCCCATTTCAAGTTGTACCATACTGGCATGACATCTATTGCAGCAAGGCGTCATAAAGCTCTCATTAATAGAATGACCCACACCCTGGTTGATAACCTCATAGGAATGTTTACTCCATATGCAGACGAGCAAAGACCACGTGATTTAATACTGTGATCACAAAGTTCAATATTCTGGTTGTGATACGGCGCCGAATCGCATTGAAAGTGTGTCTGATAAACCTTGATTTAATACCATGGGCAGAATGTGACTGGACAGTTTACACACCCTATCCTTGACCCATGGCTGATGCCATAGAACGCTTAACCACAGCATACCGACGTTGGTGTTATCTGAAGGGACGTTGTTAACGACAGGTTGGTGTAACATGAACACAGTACAGCTTAATCTGAGCTTGTTTCAATTTGACGTGGTTGCGTCCATGTTTACATCATTTGTGAGCTCCCTAACCTAATTTTGTATATATATATATATATATATATATATATATATATATATATATATATATATAGAGATATATATATATATATATATAGATATATATATATATATAGATATATATATATATATATATATATATATATCTATATATATATATATATATATATATATATATATATATATATATAGAGACATATATATATAGAGATATATATATATATATATATATATATATATATATATATATATATATATATATATATATATATATATATATATGTATATATATATATATATATATATATATATATATATATATCTATATATATATATGTACATATATATAAATATGTATATATCTATATCTTAGATATTTATCTATATATATATCCTCTCTATAGATAGATCTCTATCTATATCTAGATTCTATATAGGAGAGATATCTAGAGATATATATCTCTCTCTCTAGATCCTAGCCTCTCATCTCTCTCTATCTCTCTCCCTCTCTCTCTCTCTCTCCCTCTCTCTCTCTCTAGATCTCTCTCTCTCTCTATCGTATCTATATCTCTCTCTCTCTCCTCTCTCTCCATCTATCTCTCCCTCTCTCTTTCCTCTATCTCTCTCTATCTCTCTCTCTGTCTCTCTCTAGGGATTATATCTCTCTACCCCCCCATCTCTCTCTCTCTCTAGATCTCTCTCTCTCTCTATATAGATCTCTCTCTCTCTCTCATCTCTCTATATCTCTCTCTCTCTATCTCTCTCTCTCTCTCTCTCTCTCTCTATCTCTCTCTCTATCTCTATATCTCTCTATATATATATATATATCTATATATATATATTTTATTTAAATATGTTCTTACTACAACTGACCAAGTATGAGAGGTGGTTTCTTCTAGCTGATCGTTGGGGCTGATGTTGTCCTTTGCGTTATGTTGAAAGCTGTGCTCAACTTTCTTTAGCTATATTCGGTGTTCAGTATTCCTGATTTAGCCCGTAAACTACAGGGATGTATAAATGTCCATCCCAACAATTGTAGCCACTAGCTGCAACAACGTGGGTCTGTTTTAAGCCCCAGAACCAAAGTAGTTCATATGACAACTGGTCTTTCTAGTTATAAGAATGACACGTATATTGCGGCTCATTGTGGAGTTACCCACCACATATGTGACAAATTTACATACACCCTCTCGTATATTGTTTAAGTATCATTGTCATTAATGCAAACGTCGGTCAAGAAGGAGCTGTATCTTTATAAACAAATGTGTCTCCCTCTGGCATTTATTGCAATAAGTAATTTTATATTTTATATCTTGAATATGGCAGAAGTCATCCATGCTATTTCATATTCTGGCAAAATTGGCATACATGGTGTTGGAACAAATTGAGTGATGAGATTTCAGTGTAATAAAAGCTTTGTTTAGAAATTCTGCCTCAAGTGAACATGGACGACCTTTACTGGTAGAAAAGTATTTTCCGTACGCGGGAAATACAATAAATGTTTTTGTTCTATTAAAAGTAGTCAACTTTGAGGTCAATAGTGTTACGCAGCCTCTAATGGTGATTACCTTTTCGCATTAGATTCGTCCCTGTCGGAACTTTGGGTTCATTTAATTACGAATTTAAGATGTTCAAATGTCAGCGGGATCCCTCTTTAATACACAAATATTCCGCGATTTTGATCAAAGCTTTATACAAAGAAGCAACAATCACCTTAACGCCCCGAGACTGCCAGTTTCTAATTACATTCATGTTTGTTATATTCACAACCATAAATTAATTTGTTCGCATATTTATCTTTGTTTGGCACATTATTCAGAACAACGACGTGTTTGGTAATGCATGCTACTACCGAATTAAAAAATATTTAGTCCGTGTTATTTGTTTTACAACAATCAATAATTTGCGCAACTACATTGCATTATTTGGAGACCTTCGTTGCTGCTACGATTTTGATTTGAATGCTTCATCATTGAAAAAATTCTAGATATTGTCATTTTGTTTGCTGAGGAAGCACAATATCTGATATCGGGCATTCGACTCCCTCTTTTCATAAATATATTGTCCCGTCGTATCCACGGTTGGCTATTCGATTGCATTTTGCAATGCGTTAGTGTAGGGCCCGTAGAGACTAATACATTGTTCACCAAGTTCATCAACCTTAAAAGTTGGATTCCGAATAGACAAACAGACCACATTAATGAATACCGCATGAAAACTCACAAATCAATAGCGTTAACCTCTGGAAAATTACTCAACAGACAATCCCGTTCTTGGCCTCAATCGGTAGGCGGAAATTATAGAGGTCAGAGCTGCAGCATGCTGCCATAAACCACGGTCGAGGCTGCATTTACATTGTTCACAATCTATGTGTTTGGTTCAGGCGGCAATGTAACCACTTACATCTATTGCCCGCGTGAAAAAGGAATCGTTGCATCGTATACTGAGGGCTCGAGTGATATTGCTTCCGACAGATTGAAGGAGCACCCATTTCCTTAATCGGATCGAATAACACAACATCATTGAACTTAGTACCTAACTATGGTGGAAGTTCACTTTTAAAGCCTGTACATGGTCTAATGCTGTTTTTCTCCCTTGTATAAAATACAGTTTCACTGGGCACTATTTCTATATGACTACGCGCTATGTCGCAAATGCTTTTCTCGATTCTAAAATCATAATTTAATTTGCTAGACCTATATTGATTTACCCAACGTATTGGCTAAACAGCCATTGAGATCATACGCGATACAAATGTGCTGCCTGTTCAAACGTGCAATTCTGTTAAAGTTACGACGACTTGCACAGGCGCTGTGATTGATTGAATTTGCCGGATTCTTTGTATATTATCACATGGGATGACTGTATTTACTCCCTGGTTACAGCAACAACAGCAAATATATCTCCAAGTTTTCTATCATCCGGTTCGTATTTTATTAGCTTCCCGTGGCAAGATGGAGTGATTAATAATCAGATAACCTCAGTGAAAGCGCGCCATATGTTGTCAGAGATATCCGTGTATTTACATTACAGGGACTTCCCGTAAAATAAAGGTCGGTCAGCCATCATTGCGGGTCACATTTAGATATTTACATAAGGAACAGCACAGGACTGCAATTTTGTCCGCCGGATGTTGAAAATTTACTTTGCCAGTTACCCAGGAAATGAAGAGGTGCTATTGCACATCGCCATCATGAATGCCATCACCTGCAGGCACCTGGAGTAAATAGACTGATTAACCTCGATTGTCTCGCCGTCAATACATCACGTGTGAAACGGGATGTTGTTGTGGCTTCACATCAAGGCCAGGGGTGCATAGTTATCGCCAACTTCCGATTCCCATGATCCTAACCAAATAGTTCTCGTGTGCAGTTTGCTTTTGTTCTGCATTTGCAGCATACAGCTCGATGACATGGAGATGTAGGTCAATATACATTGTTCTTCTCATATTTGCAGCACATCATTTACGTTTGTAAAGTGTGGTTCGATTTTCACTGAGTAATTGATATACGCATCTCCCTGGGTGTTAAGTGCATAAGGGTGGGACCTATATCGATGGAAAATATACATTATATCTCGCCTTCTATTCTGCATTTAATATGCATCGATACCAAAATTACGCACGCTTCCGAACAGAGTACACACATGTAAAGGCGTAACCACTTTTTGATAATGATAATATCTACAAATGCGTTCGTTTTCAGCTACCGATATTTAGCGTTCAACATGTCTAGTTGAGAGAATCTTATCAGCACATCGTCTATACAATGTGACTTGGTCCCTCCCCGCTCTGAAATAAATTGTTAGTGTTTGAAGGTGAGCGGTTGCCATCAAAATATTCACTACCGTAATAAAGAAGCATTTGCACATATACATTGTGAGACATGAATCATCATACCTAAGTGTGATGTAAAAAGGGGCTTTCTAATGGCAAATGTGTGTTAATTTAAACGTAATCCCATATCATGGCTCATCGAGAAATAGAAACATTTGTGTGAGTGGAAGCATTATTGATGTAGTCATATCAGACCTATTGTGGTCATTAACACTTACTCTCAGCGAGTCTTACTTCCAGAACAATATTTTCGAGAGGACGCGTCCCATTTATCTCACTCCATGGAAAAGGGGAATGGAAGAATTGACATGAGCGCCACAAAACAACATTTCAACATTATCGGTACAATGAAATATCGTCGATGATGTGTTTCGTATTCTAGTAATAGACCTGCGAATGAAAATCCTATCGCTTCCAGCAGATATACTTAGCGTACTATACCGGCCTGGATAATCTATTGCAACAGGGCTTCAAAAAAGGTCTCATGTGTGAAATAATCCGAACACTCGTACTGATAACCTTATGAGACTGCAGACAAGCAAGCAACAGATACCACAAAGTTTAGTGCTATAATCGCAGAGTTGAGTGATCCTGGCTGTTATACAGCGCCAAATCGTGCTTCAATCGCGCTGGATAAAACATGATTTATTACCAGGGTCAAAATGTGTATGGCTTATCAGCATATTTTATCTCGAGGTTAATGCCATTGCTAGCTGAACGTGCCAAGACGAATGCGTGTTCTTTATCGGACTTTGGTTACTGGTGCTTAGTAAATCTTGCATAAATCCTAATCTATCGCATCTTGCCGTATTTCTAAATATCTTCCGATTTATCAGCCACACCAGCAATCTTAGTTAGTGTTTGACATTCTAGCTATAAGAAACACACACTGTCTATTAATGCGCCGATTAATGGTAAAGCATATCCTGCCTTTTCTGCAACACTCTAGTGGTTAATGCGCATGTTTCGTGCAAGGTCGTCGCACAGCAGTGTACAATCAGAGGCCGTTGCAGAATGGATCTACATACCAGTTGTCATGCATGCCACCGCTGCATAAACACAATGTAGCGTACAACGAATGAAAACGTCATTTATCATGTGCCATGATAAACATTATCATAATTGGTGCGGCTTAGGTAGTCTGAAACAAACTGGCAGGTTTAACAAGCATGCCGAAATCGGACATTGTTTTGTTCTGTCATTACGCATACTTTACCGGAACGCATCATGTGCTCTGGGTATTCATATGGACACTCTACCCAAGGTTACCACAATGCATGAGCGATTAATAAAATCTTGAAGTAGACAACCATGCATACTTTAGTGTCGTAATATATGTAGCTTGCGCCCTTCATCGCATGTTTATATGACGAGAACGTAGATTAAAAGACTCATAATTACCACCAAAACTATTTTGTCAGTCATAGTGGTATTTACCATAAAATCATCTTACTGCAGGAATGACCTGGATGCAAACGGCAATCAGCCACGCAATAGGATATCAGGCGGTTGATAACTGGCTTGATAGGTCTCATCTCAGCGGTGTCGAGTGCCTCGAATTTAAAAGGACATAATGGTCCAATAATCTGCACGCTATGGGTCATCAACCGATGGATATATGACAATTAACGGATCCAAGTAAAAACCTCATATTATAGCCGGTGAATTCAGGTTGGTCCGTGATGTGGTACTTTGTATGTATTGGCATTGTTTTTTCTCCTGGTGCACATTCTGGTGGATGTGCCGCAATATTCTAAGTGATGAAGCAATACGTAGTGATGTGTCAAATACCAACCAGCCAAGCTACTCCATAGTTATTGATGAAATTGTATCTACTGATATAGTTGCTAAGTAGGTGGAGTGTCTTAATCTGATTAGATATTTCATTTATCACTTTCACAACCAATACTAAAGCATTGATATGTTATTCCGGCATGAATGCGTTTTTTTAGTAAAATTAAACACTTTAACTTGCTATGAATTCAGAGCTATCTATATTTCGCCGTGCATGATTATGGATTATACTGTGTTACACTACTTAAAATGTACAATCACATGACACCCTTGTGCGAGTGTTAAACATGATTTGATTAATTTAATTTGTTTATTATAGTGTATGTTTGCAGCTTGAGATGAAATGTAACGTTCCATGTACTACTTCCAGTGTGAATGTAAGGGTTCGTTTCATTGTTCTCGTTTTATCACGTAATCATGCACACGCACGTGGACTGAGCCACGCAAGAAGTTAAATATACTGGCTACAGACACAGATAACGAACGGCAGTTAATAGCATGCAATAAACAGATCATTCGTGTTCTACAACACAGAGCCGGCAATACTCTCTTGCGTTTACACAAAGTGATGCTGTTGTCATGATAAAGTTAATAAAAATCATTCTATTTGGATGTAATTATACTTCAGCGCGAGCAAATGAAGTGACACCTCGATAATGGGCCTGGGATAGTCATGTTTGATGATCTAAGTTCTGAACGACTACATGGGCCACATTGGAGCATGCTGATGGTAATGAAGGTTTGTGTCGTGTCGTGTTAGCCACATATGTGCACCTGAAGCATTGTACTTAATATGGCTTCAAAAAGACCGGCAATAACATGTCCGACATATGTGTCATGGAGTGCCGTAGGCGCATTTTCCCTGGAAACATCTCAAATTATGAGCGTCTTTATGTCAAGGTCTCTATAAGTAAGTGATCCCAAGCTAACACCATTATATGCTGTAGATTTGCTTATTTGCGTGGCGACGGATATCAGGGTAATTATTGTGAGGTACGATATTGCCATTAACTGATGTGACGAATATCAGCGTCATGAAAAATGATTAAACACTGGATGCGTTACCTCATATGCGGCTAAGCCTTCTCGGTACTGAATGCTGATTGTTTTTCGTAAACAGAGACATTTGGATGTATCAACATAACAATAACTAGTACGGTCTGAACACAGTTTGGTTGGTGTATGACCCCCAAATGTTCCCGAATACTTTCACAGACATGGCTATTGAGGTTTATCATATATAAGCTGCACCGATTAAGTATTCCCGCCATAATGAAATGCTTAAGGTTTGTCAGAGTCACGTTGTCTCGTATTCAGCGCATGTTATGGCGTGTGTAGCTCCAACAATTTTACCTGTTACTCAAAGTAGATTTCTCATAATTCCTCTCAGTGCCTACTATCACATTTATTTTCAGTATGTTGTACAAATTGGGTTGGCATATTACACTCTCTTGAACAAGCACACGTGCCGACCCTCTGCTTTTATTAATTTCCATGGAATGGATCATGTGTAAGAGTAACTCGCCTAATAGCATGCAGTAGACTATCGTGCCACTGTTTTCGCATGCACTTTGGGTCCAATTAGTACATTTCCTGCACATGTAGATTTAAGGTTATTCAAGCGTAGTTATGGTTTGATCAATGCTGTTGCAAACACAATACCCCGAAGGATATACGCGTTACGCTTGCATGACAAATTCATCTTGTTCAGCACACGTCTCTTCTGTTCGCATGCAATCAGTTCAACATGGGTTTAATGGGTGCAGCTGGGTGCCATGAAACGGCCATGATAACGTGCCATATCATTGCCGAACCTATAATTATATTCACTACGATTTACTTCTATTTATAACCAATAACCGCCGGTTTTTATTTTAACATCGACAGATAGTACAAGAGCGCATTATTTAATCCGTAAATTGACGGCACAATCACTAACCCACGTGTCATTACGTGGGAGGCTAATGTGTCTGTAGGTTGATACAAGATGCAAACAGAAAAGCACGAGTACTTGTTTCTGGTTTATTTAATTGAGTTCTAATTTGTAATAATGTATGACACATAATTATGAGTTCTGCATATTTAAATGATGCAATAGATGACATGTATTGACAGATAGAATGCTAATCTAAGCTCGTTAATACCAGTATACGTTTATCTTAGTGCAGAACACATTATTCATCACATCCATATTACCACAATATCAGACCCCTCAATGGAGCTATAAATGGTAATAAAATGCTGTCAATATATTTGTATGTGGTAAAAAGTCATAATTGAGTTCTGCAAATGTATGGTTAACCCAAATTGTGCTTACATTGAAGCCAAAAAATTACAGAGATTATGGAAATGGATATCATATTTGTGTCACATTTCCTCTGGTTGCTACATTATATCTTGCACTTACCTGAGATTCCTAATGATAGCGTTTTAGTGAAACGCCGTGATGCTAATTTAACTTACATCCAATGGTGTCTTGTTGTGAATTAAGTAAGCGCGACATCTACATTAGCATCTTGGAAAATATATTGCCCGTAAAAGGCAGTTTATAATGTCACTCTATAGCGACGAACATCAAGCTCGGAAAAAATGAAACTTAAGTGAGATTAACTGGAGCAGTATTCACCTAGGTTCTTAAGTGACAGCGCTCTAGAGCAAAAACAAACCCAAGCAGGTTAGTGTACGCTAAGGTAGTTTTCACTAGCGCATTGTAATACACACTGTACCAGCGACGAGGCAGCTGGTACAGTGCTAAGGACAGTGTCTACTTTGCCATTGTGTAGTCACTTCACTGACCATAGCAATCCCCCTGACAAATCATAATTCATTCGCGGGTATATGCAGTAACATAAGACCGATAAATTGTGAGTCGTATCTAGTCAATTGTAAATAACAAGATAAAACATAATGAACGGATAATTTGCTACATTATGCGTTTTCAGTCAATGCACCTATTTAAGTCAATAATTTTTTGTTCTGTTTCTTTATAAATCAATGAAATGTTGTTATTGCTGTTTCAAGCAATGTCCATTGCGTGTACTGCTATGTTGATAGCCTGTTCGCTGTCTGAAAATAAACATGTATCCGTCAAGCCACTAATCAATGCAGTTCATGTTTATAACGTTAGTGGGATAGCTTTTAGCTGACATATATTCTGAGGCGTGGCAACACAACAATGCAAACCCAAGCGAATGTATATAGCAATTTAATGAGCATCTCGTCAGCTGCTACTTTCTCAATTCAAGTTACACACAACTCCTACAATTTGGCCTTGTCCATTTGCATTCTAATCAAAATAGTTTGTCAAGATATCATATCATGTCCAAAAATAATTGACATACATCGGTAAGTTGAAAATTGCAGTTAATTTGGGGCGATTGTGCGATGGTTCATTGTTAAAACACTGTCGTCGTGAGAGTAATCTGGTCTCACTGCTGGGGATAAACTAAAGATAATATGTAGCGGCAATGGCCTTTCGTTCCTATCAAATTAGGCGCTACTCAGTTAGTCCCGAAAATACAGACTGCGGTGATCGTGTTACGGAGATGGGATAGATATCTGCTCATTGACATATGCAAGCGTTACTTTGTGATTGTACACAGTCTGACAAACGGGTCTTAAAAAATTCCAAATAGCGACTAAATGATGGTTCTCTGTGGCCGCTACATTTCTGGCGTTGAGTAGTATATAGTATATGACTCGTTTGAATGGCGTGCTGTGGTCATATTTAATGTTGTATAATCTGAATTACACGTTGACGGTTGAATGTAACGTGTCAGAACACGCATGTTATTTAATGCTGCTTACATCCGGCATAATTAGCTCCGTTCTTACAGTCGCGTCATTATTATGAACACATACAACGCATAAATCGAAACGCAGTCCTAGGCGCTGCAATTCCCTCACCACAAGGAACTTCAGAACAAATCGCAATGAACCCACGAAATGCAGCCACACATTTTGTACCACTAACTCATTTTGCATAATTTGCCACAGATTAACGTAGCCATGAGTCAGACTATGGTTGACAGAGATAGTATCTCTACTTGTCCCATTAATTCTAAAGTGGTATTGATTTATTGCAATTGTCCGGCATTTTAGGCGCATAAAGTCCATTCAATCAACCACAACGGGTTTTTGAATGGACTTTATGCGCCTAAAATGCCGGACAATTGAGGGGTTTACCTCATCCAAGGAACCATTCGTAAGGCATTTAGTGCGTCTAGGCAAATATTTTACGGAAGTAAGTTGAATGTAGAATCATTATTTTTCATAGATGACATTTGTTAGGTTTTAATTGCTACTTTATGGCATCTAGAATAGGCTCAATTGAATCATTATCAAAACATACCAATGCCTTTGGCATTATCATTCAAGTGTTACTTTGGGAAATTTTGCCATATAAAATCGAATGCGCTGTCCCGTATTAGCCACAGCTCATATCTAGCGCATCGTAGATATATTTACAGCATACATTAATAGCTTTACAATAGGAAATAAACAAGCTATAACGAAGGTCGTGATACATTATAAATCATCGCGAAATGTAAACAAGGTTTTTGCTTACATGTAGTACATATTTGTATATGTCTATCTGTTTGTCTGTTTGTGTCTTAAAACAACTCGTTCGTGAACAACGAAAGCTTCCTTTAATACACATGATACTGACTCTGTGATCCTGAAATGCTTTAACACACTTGCATACTGGCAAACAAATGAATAATTTCATATAGGAAATTTCATACGTTTGCAGTAAACACCTAAAGAACCTCCATACAGGGCGACAGCATTACCTACTGGGCTAATTGATATTGCGGCTTCTGGCGACAGCACAACCGTTACGGCGTTCGCATCTTCCAAATAAGGTGGTACCAACAACGTGAGCTTCACCCAGCATTTAAACACTATACATGCTGTTGCTAATGCGCGATTATATACAGCATCTACAACTAATTAAATAACAGGATAAATCACAATAATAAGGTAAGAACAAGCGAACGAATAGATTTACAGCAATAATTACCGCACTTATCTGGCTTTCTTTAAAGCTCAGTTGACGATATGTTTTGTGGAATGCTGAACTGCAACTACTGCCCTACAATCGTAATGCCACCATCATGTATATTCAGCCTCATATAATAACTTAACTCATTGTGACATACAAAATGTTGAGATGTTTATGGTCTGACAATATATCTGAGTAATATGAATGATACGACAGTGGCGTAGAATGTAGATAGCATGTTTTTTGGCAATAAACGCCGCACCCTAGGGTTGACAAAGCAACGGAAATTTTAATTTTATCGCCAGCCAACAATCTTTGCATTATGGACATAGGTGGGTATTCATTGTTTTAACAACATTATTATAAACGACCTAAGTGGAACAGTACCGGGAGCGACAGGCAGTATAAAGTCCATCGACTTTGTCTATTTGTAGATACTTATGTGCCCAAAGGTATCAGAAGTCACGTTGCAGACTATATTTTATCACGACGCAATTTTTATACACTCCTGTGCCTAGCTTTATCATTAATCAAGTTGCGGACATTGCTGTGCCTAGCTTGATAAAGGGATCAAAGTGCAGACTCGTCAGTGCCTAGCTTTATCAAGGGTCAAGTTTGAGACACTTCTGTGCTTAGCTTAATCAGGAATCCAATTGCTGATACTTCAGTGCATAGCATAGTCGGGAAACAATTTGCATGAACTTCCGTGCCTTACTCAATCCTGTGTCAAGCTTATTCTATTTGATCAACTGTATGATAAATAGGAGACGCCATTAGTAGTCACGAGTAGATAATCCGTAAATATGTTCGTGTTCTACCAATTGGTATTCATACAAATAATATCTCAAATATCTATCGCTGACAATGATGTGCTACTTTTTCAGAAAAACAATTTGTGAAGTAATGGTTCCGAGGTGTTGGCACAACATTCTATTACTACTTTCTCGATGCCGTGGTATTTCAGCCGTATCTTTTCCTGAAGTGTATGGCTATGAATGATCAACACTTTATTTTTGCAAATGCATATTATCCGCGCATTTATATCTGTCCGCATATTTCGCGCAACTAGCTACAAATAAGCATATCTCCACTAAGTAAGCTAGATTTGCGATTTAATATACTGTCACTAAGTGTTGATGAAAGATTTTGTGGTATATCGTGCATCATGTATGAATGAAAAAAAGGAGCCGTGGTATGAATAATGTGACCTTTTAGGTAATTATTTATCTGTACCGTCACTGCATGGTACTGCCATGCGACATACAAGGTCACGTATCGGTATAGTATTCGCCAGAAAATATTTATCAGCCTGTTATGAGTGATCAAGCGAGCAAAACTAAAAGATTTCTTGCATCTGCGATCCATCAATGCAATAAAACATGAATATTTCTGCATTTTCATATTTATCTGTATATCAGAAATGATTTCCTCTTTGAGAGCTCTCACACATATCAGTGCATCAATCAAAACCTCTTTATTTAAATTAAGTTTAATGAGTTTCACCTCTCCACGAGTGACAAGCCTTTGTCGGAGCTTTGAATTAACTCAGGGTTATAATAACAACGATTGTCGATTCTACGCAAAACCTCAACTTTTAAGAGAATTGAGCATGCAGGCTATTCCAGTACATAAATAACACGATATGCACTTAGTCGTTATGTATTTATTTGGGTACCCGTACGTGTGGAAAATATGCTAACCCCGAGTCCCCGAAAGTCGATGAATGTTGCATCCAGGGTAGATGCTTGATCAAGTGGAGACGTCTTTGATGAGGTATTTGACTAGGGCCTTGGGGAGGATGACATCATCTAGTTAATCACTGGTTTTGCCGCCTGTTAAAATTAATTTCTATTATATGCACTCTCACAAAATATCTCCATCAGTCATTATTCTCTGATACCACTTTCAGACTTCATTTATAAGTTTGCTTGTCGTTATGTTGTGTTTCTTAAATGCTGTTGTCGACGTAGCCCAAACACTGTTTTGTCTCTTGGCTCTAACAAGTGGTAGATGGTCAAACTGAAGGTACATAGGACTGGCATGAACATGAAGGTTACTAATGTGGTTTAGCAGTTACGTTCACATGGCATCACTAATATCAGTTCTACATATTTCCTCAGGCTCCAAAATGACCAGCCACATAGTCTTCGCAATACTTTTATGCTCTACTGCGTCAATCATTTTTCCATGACCTACAGAAGGCACATAGAAACAAATAATTTATAAGCACCGTTTTATATCTCACTCGGTATTTTATATACGTTTAATGGATGTTAAACCTACTTCTTATTTGTACTTTGCTATGTCCTACAAAATCATATTTTAGCCAATACTAGCCCTTTATGCATCGAAAATCACACTCTCAATATTAGTTCATGTTGTTATCCCAATAAGTAATCAAATTGTTCACGGGCGGCAAAGCATATGAACAAACTTTTGGGACAATTATCATATGCAGTGATAAATACTTATTAACCATTAGCATTAAGCAATTGTTGCCGAATCAAACTGTGTCGAAACTAAGAATGTAAGGTAATCAAATGTTAGCGTCGTCCATGCTTGGTGTGCAACAATATGCAGCTAAATCATTCAAGTTACGTGATATTCATCCAACCGGCGTAAAGCAGTGACAATCGCAGGGCGTCATCTCTAACAGTGACACATCATGCCAATAAAGGATCGATCGCTCTGCGAATATCGTTCGCCACAGTTTCGTTAGGCATCTACTGGTTGTCCTGCCGCTTGAATACTTGTATATCGCGGAGGTTTCAAATGTCAATGGATACATGGCGCAATGACTTTAATGTGTTCAAATTGCCATAAACATTGTCTGTGACTGAATAAGCGAAGTATTTTACAAATGGCTGATTGCAGATGTGGCGAACATTAATTGTTGGATCACAACTGATCTCTTATTTGTTGTTGTTGAAAAATTACACAGAGCATAAACATTATCTGTGATTTAATAAGCAAAGTATTGTACAAATGGGTGAATGCAGATTTGGCGAACCTTGATATTTTGATCACAACTGCTCTCTTACTAAACGACATTCCCTTGCCGAAGATAAAAAGATAAATTTACGACGCCGTATGATTTTGGGGGTTTGCCCGCAAACCAGACATGAAGTGATTTGTAAAACACCCTTCCATCACATTCATGCGCATTTGTATCTGCGTAAAAGAAGTCGGAAATAAATTCCTCGCTAAAGTTGATGGCTTTAAGGCACCGTCAGAGGGTATTTGTGTCCTAGGCATTCACGCTAAATCAATATCGCTCACGATTGGATCTATATTTATGCACGACACATCTCCGTTGTTTTGTTGAGCCGTGAGTGTTATCTGCAATCTGTAATTAATGACGATAAACGCATGCATCGTAAACTGCGACGCTTACAAACAACAATCAAGATATTCCAGAAAGCGCGAGATTTCTTGCTATGAATGACTATTTCACTTTGCGTTGACTTTCATAATTTGTCGTCGGAATTGGTTAACGAGGCCGTCCGCAACGTGTTAGCGGTGGCAGTACTAGATTATTTACGCCCATTATGGCCCATTCTTGTATCCGCTTTGTTGATAATAACTAAAACTGAAAGTCGCATAATTGGATTTTGGTATTTTGGTATTGAACAATTGTGAATAGTACCAGGAAAGTCCGACAACGCACTAATCACACGACATGCATGGACACATGCGGCAAGCTCAGTGATCTTTTGGTTTCTCCTCATCAATATTTCCAGGCACATCACACAGTGATTGTAATTTAGCATGTTGCGACCGTGGGACCTTTGAGTGATTGTATCACTCTTTAGGTGTCAGCCAGTTTATAAATGCGATTATGATTGCCTGAGACAGGAAAAGGCTAACAAAATAGGGTCTTTACGAAATTTTGTACAACCCACGGTCCAGATTGTATTTGCATTCTTCACAGTGTATGCTTAATGTTCACTACAGTCGAATTTGCAAATGGCATGACGCACTGCATGCATTATTTTCTTTCGTAGCCAGTTTGTCTCGACCTTTTGTAAGGCAACAATACAACTCGTGACATCGTTCACTGAGAATACAAGTGCTTTTTTCCATACGTTCTAGAATATACATTAGCAATTGATATTTTCTCCCTGCTATTAATTTCTGTATGATTAGGAGCTAAGTCGAGAAGAATGCTCTCAAACATGAGGTCAATAGTACTTATCAAGAGGCTTATATTGATAAGCCTTACGTTTTGGTTACGCAGTTAATCGAGACTGCTCGCAATATAAATACAGTACTATTAACAATGAGACAACCTTCATCAGCCCTGTGATTGATTGAGTTTGCAGTATTATCCCATGACATGGCAATATGTAGTTCCTACACACAGTAACAACGGCCATAAGCAAATATAAATATATATACTTATCCGAGTTGCAAATACCTTATCAGTATTTCACGAATAACCGATGGTTTAGAAAGGTTTGAAATGTGTACCCAAGGGACAGCCTTGGCCTCACTGACACGAACATTTAGATATTCATTTACAAAGCAAATCTTCATGAGATTCGCCGCAAATACAAGGCGCTGACGCGCATCGCGGCCGTTCGAAAGATATACTCAGAAGCTCCAGCACAAATGGTACATTACATCTCTTCACAGCTGCTATGCTGCAATCATCCAAGACAAGATGCACGGCGCAGTGCTTACCAAACGGATAACGAGCAATATACCAAGCAAGTCAAAGAGGTTGCATCGACGCGATTTGGTGTAGTGCGCATATAAGTGCTATAAACTCAAAGCATGATACCGGAAATGCAACATGTTATACAATGAGGGATTTATTTATCTTGTAGTTGGTACCTGATTGATCATCAGACAGCATTAAGATACAATTGAGTTTATTTTGTAAATATTCGAGATGTGTTCTGTCTAGTGCTGATTATATATTAACTATGTATCCCTACGTGTGATTTCATTTAGACTTAATATTCCAAGGACGTAAATTGTTGCACGTTTATACCACAGTTAATGAATGTTCATTCTTTTAAATCATATATTCACTGCCAGACGCCAGTCGGGCCATCGGCACGTATTGTCCATGGCATGGCCGATTTCACCCATGCGTCTCATATTTACAATTCACTGTGAAATATTACAACGTGAAATAGATTTGATGCAATTAACTATGTATCCCTAGTTGAACGAAGTTATTATCAAACGTATAATTAAGTTGACATTTATTGAACACTGCACATTGTAAAATTATTGAAAACGGCAAATGTAGATTTGATGATTATGATATTTGAACAACGCACCGCATTTCTACATGCACGTTGCCGTAGTTATATGTTTTAGGTAATACAATGATGACATTGCAATGTTAAGGTGCGCGTTGCAAGATTAACCAGCTGTCAAAGTCTGAAAGGTGTCAGAGATTAAAAACAGGCATGACAGTGATAAATATGACTCCATGTCCCTTTGTCGTTTTATTATACCTGAGGCACTAATATTTTAGTTATAGTAGCTGCAGTCCTATTGTAGTCATATGTCGCCGTGGCAACCATTTTATGAATGCATCAACGAATTATTTGGCCAAGACTTTAAAAATCACTCGAACCGACGAATTATTGCTATCATTTGCTGTGTTTCATCCATGAAAACCTGCAATGCATTTAAGGACGAACTTGAATACTGATTGCAAGATCACAAAAGCACCTTAATGTATGCTACCCTCATACAAATTTATTCTTTTTTCCCCGCGAATATTGCGATGAAATTGCGACCGTAACCCATTGTATATTCATGTGTTGAACCACAATAACACGGCATTGCTAGAGGTCAGTCTCATTAGTCTTAGGCTGCTGTGCTATGTCAGCCACTGGTCCCTGTAAGATCTATTTTTTAAACATTTCACAATGCGTCTGAATTGTCATCAAACAGCACTGCGATGTCTATATATCGGTTTAAGTTCTTTCGAATTCACATTGTGCAGGCAAAATGTACCGAATGTAAATAAATAACCAACATTGGTACATTGTGCATTGTTGAATACCCGGTTAAAGCACAAGAGCTTATACTTAATATGTCGTCATCATAAGTGTTAGCCGTTTTAAGTAATGGAAATATTTGTTTTACTCTGATGATAACGGTGTAGGATTAATAAACCTCAATTAAAACATTTGCAGATTAGCCTTTACATTTTCAGTCCACATTTATGACATATAGCTGTAATAATCAAACATACCGAGATCTGTACCCGTAATGTGAGCATGCACTATCAGAGGACAGGATGTGGATACTAAAGGGGCAGTATTAATATTTGTAGAAATATTAACTTATGCCCCAGTACTTTATCAAAGAGACGTAAAATCTATTGATATATGTGTCAACTATAAATAGGATCGAAGCCACACGAAAAGTTGGAACTGAAAGTTTGCAACAGGTATCTTCTTTAAAACATAGGCACCATCAGTAGGCCAGGTGATACAACGTTGACGTGGGATGTCCCCAAAAGGAAAGAGATATTGATTGACATTCGGAATCAAGATAATGAACCGTCAAATATCACAGGCCAAATTCCTTAAACACCATTATTAGCAAGTGGCAAAGCTAACAACTGAGCTGATATCATAAGAGCTCTCCCCAAACAAACGAAAACCCCTGATCATTGATGGCGTATAATGAACACATCCATATTCATATTCGCCCAATGATCTGCGTTTAGTGAAGAATAAATGATCATCAATTACTGATGATGAAATGATAAACCCTCGTCCATAGTGAGGAGATATGGACTCTTCTACGACCAGGTCCGCTATTCATTAGGATATAATGTAGAAAAGTTCATGACAGTCTTGTATATGTAAAATATTGAAATAATGGTAAACCACAATGAGTTGGCTACAACTGAGAGCTGCAAATGATACAAAGTAATATATCCTGAATTTAAGATTCTGTGGTTACACTATTACTAAACGGCCATTACAAAGCCTTTGTCGACGGGCTATGCTGATTATGTCCTAGACTGTAAGCTTCCAGCGATACCTCAATTCAAATAAGTGTTCGGTAAAAAGTACTAATGTGTTGTGCTAACCATTTGTCGTTGTGTTTCCCCGCTCTAAATCTGTATTGAGCTCATATTGTTATTAGCCCATCTATGGATGAAAATGGGGTTATGTTGATAAACTACGGTCACCTGAGGAGCTCTGCTGTCATCACTAGGTGACTTTATATACACATCTTGTAAACGTCACTAATTGATAAACTCCAGTGAGAAAATACCAGGATGGCCTAGTGGTTAAGACTCAAAATTAAGTTTCAACGAACTAATGTACGCGTGTGTTCGAAGCACACTAGAGTAGTTGAGTTTTGCTGTGGCTTGCGTTGATAGCAATTATGGGAGCCAATTATATGTTTAATAATATGTGCCTATGAACACTGGTATTAACTTTTCTTATTTCAAGCTGTACCGTACCGGCATAGTACCAAGACATCATAAAGCTCTCATGTAAATAATGACTTGCACACCCGGGTTGATAACCTCTTAGGAATATTACTCCTAATGTAGATGAGCAAAGACCAAGTGATTTAACACTGTGATCACAAAGTTCACTACGCTGGCTGCGATACGGTGCCGAATACCATTGAACGTGTGCCTGATAAACCTTTATTTAATACCAGGGGCACAATGTGACATGACAGTCAACAAACCCTATCGTATCTTTGAACCATGGCTGATGCCGAGTGATATGGTTGTATTTACTCCCTTGATACAGCAGCAACAAGCAAGTATATATCTAAGTTTTAATCATCCGGTTCGTATTTTATTAGTTTCCATGGTAAGAAGGATTAATTAATTATTAGATAACCTCAGTGAAAGTGCACCATACTTTGTCAGAGATATCCGTTTATTAACATTAAAGGGGCTGAAGGGTGGCTAAAACCTTTCTTTCCATACAATCAAGGTCGGTCAGCTATCTATTTAAGACATATTTAGACATGCATACAAGGAACAGCATTGGACTGATCTTCTATCCGCCGGATGTTGCCAGTTTTCTTAAGTTTACTTTGCTAGTAACTCGGAAAATGGTGAAGTGCTATTGAACATCGCCATCATGAATGCCATCACCTGCAGACACCTCCGTACGGAGTAACAAGACTGATCAATCTCGATTGTCCCCCTGTCTATACATCATGTGTGAAACGGGATGTTGTGATGGCTTCACAACACGGTCAGGGCAACAGAGATTCCTTGTGCAGTTTGCTCTCTTTCTGCATTTTCAGCATACTGCTGATTCTGAATCATGTGATCATGGCTGCTATTGTTAAGTTGATGCGCATGACTGGCTACGAATGGGTTCTGCGAAAGCCTCGACATTTCGCAACGGTTAAAATGTGTTTGCTATGACACAATATAATGTGATGTTTATATCAGCTGTTGCTACGTTTTCCGAGTATGAGCGAAATGACTATCTTCGTCCCATGGCGACATGTATAGCAAGGTGTTGATAACAGTACTGTATTTTATACAGTAATTGACTTGAGCACCCTCACAAAACCATGTCAACATAAGCGCAACAAGGAAATATCATTACTTATGTGTATCGTATTCTAGAAATAAATCTACGATTATACCTAGAGAACTAAATCGGCCTGGGTAATCTATTGCAACAGCGCGTCAGAAAGGTCTCATGTGTGAAATGACCCCAACCCCCGTACTGATAACCTTATACGAATGCATAAAAGTATACACTTTTGCAAGCTCGGAGGGTATACATAGCCAATGGAGGAGTTAGGTACATTTCTATTGCGCACATTATTAGCTCAGTAAAATTCCAAAGAGTAAGCAATATCTGTCGTTTGTGCCAAGGGAACCAAAAGATAGGCTGCCTCAATTCATAACACGCCACATTAAGACATCATCCACGTTGTATCACGTACTATCTTATGGCATAGTTGTTGCGGTGGAGAAACATGTCATTCGTGCAGCCTGCTAGTTATCATTTACCCCTATTTGTTACAAAATTGCCTAGAGGACACATTTCATTGCTTCCTTAGTATTGCATTGGAATGAATACAACAGCCGCGAACTTTTCTGGTTTTATTTAGCGGGCATTGGCATTACGTCCGATAGCCAAGTATGCAGTTTTGAGCCGCATTTGCGTCGTTTTCATCGCACATCTTAACATAGCACAATAAAATGCATGTTCTTGGATACGTGTCTCACCTGGGCAATAGCTAATGCCGTCAGATATGGCAATCCGTTCTAGAACCGCGCTCTCCAATATAAGCATTAGTCGACTTGAAGCTACTCGTCGGGTAGTCATCTCTGTGGCATAACAGTTATTTTATTTTGCTTTAATAACTTTTAACAATCATTGCTCATGAATACAAGCAGACGGCTGTCGTTGCCTGATAGATTTGGCTGAAGACATAAGCGTCATTAAAATGCATGCCATGCAAGTCGGGTAAGAACCTACATCGACAGGTGCGCAGTCAATCATAATAAGTATTGCCTATAGTCTCTCAGAGGTATCGTCGTGTAATTACTTAAAAGTTTTCAATAACTCCCGTAATTAGTGCTGCTACTAATCGGTCAGTTTGGGATTTAATGATAACTGAGATACGTGTTTGGTGCAATATTGTTAAGAATTAGAATACAATGCTATCCACCAATATTTTGTGGTAACTATAATTGTTTCCTATGGGCGCTATCTCAATATGTTTCAAAGCTGGATTCATTTAGCGAATTGTTATTATTAATGACGCTTTTTATATTCACACTGTATAATCTATAATTCTAGTCAAAGCTATTCCACTATAGAATAAGAAAGGATAAAGGAAAAGGATTTTTTTTTCATAAAAAAGAAAATTGTTCCGTTCTCGGGTGCATAATACTGTCAAAACTGTTCATGTAAGACTGTTTATGGGGAATAACTAAAACTATTACAAAATCGAAATTCCAATCTCTTTTCCTTTTAAGACACATGTACTGTGTGATTGGCGTGATAGCAACCAAATAATGACATTAAATAACTTTTCTACAGGTAATAATTATTTCATTTATATCTTACGTTATGATAATGTCTCAGATATACGTATCAGCTGATAAATATAATTATCTGACGAAGCATCACTATCTTCAAGACCAAAAGCCGTCAGTGATGCGGCAGAAACGAAGGTCTGAATATGATACAGACTATCCGCCAGGTTGTCAGGTAGAAGAAACACACTTGACAATTACCATGTCGTTCAATGTTCACATAAGTTGCCAGTCTAAACAGCTGCAATGTATGGCAGACTTACGAACATAATGCACGATACTAACGAAGCAATCGAATTAAATGTGACTGCGTTTAAAGTCTACTATATCTAGGCACATTAACAATTATAAGCAACTGCTAACGGTCTCTGGTCTGTCTCATTGGCGCTGTAATTATTACAGTTAACACCAGACCGCTGACTGACCAAAGACATATGCTGAATGGAATTATTACTTTTTCTTTATTCTCGCTGTAATTAGAATCATAAGTTAGATAATAAATCAGATCCAACTTGAGAGTTATGCATTTGCAATGTCCGCAATTCATTGATATACCCCTTAGCATTAACGAACGATTGCCTACTTGCAGGCGCATTGCATTGAGATCATCGTCTGATATCGGCCAATGAACGCAATGAGTAAACAGTAAGTTGTGTCTGCACGTAACCGGTTTTGGAACGTGAAGCTCATTTTGCTAAGTACGATTATCTAGCATGCGGTTCCTTATGACACCATACACATTATTAGACTTGGACTTATTGGTCCCAGGGTCCGAGATTTATGATTTTTAGGTAATAATAAGCGATATGTGTGCGTTCTTGCATGAACTATAACGCAAAAGGAATCAATGGTTGGTGACATATACAGGTTATTGGCACCATTGTAATAAAGCAAACTTTACTCGTCCATGATTATAACACAAGGTATCAATACGTTTGGGGTTATCAGGGTTTCTAGATAGTTCACACGAACAATATATAACTGTTTGCAGATATGGGCCTAGCACTATATTGACCGCAACGGGTATCCTGACTTAGTCAACATTACTATTCCGGTAGCTGTGCACCGTCCACGTTATATAAAAGTGTCTATCAGCTGAATAAACAATCTTGTTTTACCATAGCCTCTCCAAAATTATGCTATCATGCATGCATTTGCCGAAGTGCCTTGGAATGGAGGTCGGGCTTCAACCTTATTTAAAACGGCCAATGGCGTAAACTGAATGGGGTTCATTTATGCCTTGATTGACAACGGCCTTGAAAGTAAGGACTGCCACCAAGTCATAGCTGTTTAGAATTTCATGTACTCCTAGTAAGTAATTATATCTAAGTCAGCGATGCAAACATCATTTGTCTTATCTATGTCGCCGAAAGGGATTCAAACAAACAATAATGCTTGCATCATGGCTTAATGTCGGAGTAAGTATGTGGGGGTATTTGTCTTATCTATGTCGCCGAAAGGGATGCATGTTTAGGTACCTTAATTAATCTAAATAGACAAATTGATATATACCATGACGGGACAAAATGTCTCTTGTTCACAGAGTATATGAGGAAATTTATCAATTTGTATATTTGTCTCAGTATCTTAGAATACATTTTCTGGAGAACCCAGTCACTGGGATTCATCATGTAGCCCATCATCGACCCTGCTTCATGCCGTAGTAATAATAGATGTATCGTTGATTGAACTGTTATTATTGTAGCAGATATGATAATGACAGACAGCAGCATCAAACCTTCACAAGGATCGAGAGGTATTCAGTGCGTTTCCGAGTCGACAAAATATGTCTTCCGCGACCACATAGTCAACAGAAACATCATGATGTGCAGCTCCTCGTAACCAAAACGCAATCGACGTTAACATAAATGTAGGACATTCTTGATAGAAAATCTGCAGAATATGACCCGGTCAGCGATAAATTTAATTGGATAGTTTTTATAATTGTAAAATCATACACAGTTATATGTAAGTAAATAATCCAAATGAGGGCTTTATTGATGTGTAATGATAGGCGTCCTTATGTAAAGAAGCGCATTTCTAGGGTATATACGTTCCGCTTGTCTTTTCGAAAATATAACCGATGTTTCATAGATCATGAGATGGTATCATAATCTATTTACAGGACCATGGTTTGAGCCCCACTAGCGTAGATTCAAGGAAAAATACAGTATCTGTCGATTATTCATTTCCATTATACCCCATGGTATCAGTCTTTATGAATTTCAAACAGTTGTCTAATCCACCAATACTGTAAATTAGTTCCCACTACACTTTCACTGGTCATTATGATATCTACTGAATTAATCGTAATGTATCAACTCAAACCATTTAAGTTACAGTTTGATTTGGTTCGTTTGCATAATGAAGAAAATTTGTGTCCATTTCTTGCCAGATGTTGAGGGAAGCCTTAAACATCCTATAAGTAGTCTAATCATGCATGCTGTGTCATTATGCTCGGCTATAATATGACGAGGGTGATAGTCGCAGTATGTATGGTGGTTCACTAGCTGTATTCTGGAACGCAAGATAAAAAGACTAAGGTAAATTGCGTCTCATTGCCGTTGCAAGGCTCTTTAAAAAAACACCTCCTGACACAGTCCTTAAGGCCCCATTTCTCGCCTGCCATATGAAATAACACGGGAATTAAACCAAAGCTCTTCAACCTGACAACATATAAGCCTGTCATTTCAGTTAAAATTGACATAGTGTATAGCTCATATGGGCTCTGACGCACTGGTAACATTGTTATTGCATTTGTGATGTCATGAGAACTAATTGAGTGCAATCATTCACTATAAGACAATTGCCGATTTGCGATTACTATGTGCTTATTTGTCGTTTTGCCAATGCAACACCTACGACGTTTATTTTTCGTTTGGATTCACTAGGTACTCATGTCATCTTAATAATATACAAACAATGAGGGTATATTATTGCATCGGCGGGTATATGGATGACCTTGCGGAGGATCACATTGTAGTTGAGTGGGCCAATAGATGGGAAATATGCCTGTAATAGTTTTGCAAATACGTATGATCCTGTAATAATATCTCGCGCTTTGTAGACCTTAAAATTGTCCGTGCTCTCCTTCTATTAGTCTGTTGTTGTTTACCAATGCACCCTGACAATTGATTTGTATTTCGAGCTTACTACTGTTTACGCGTTCTCAGAGCCATTTTTAGTGGCATTCACTTGCCTAAATAGATGTTCAACGAGACTATTTCTGATGTTATTGCTTGGAGATACGGAGATGGATTTAAACATTTAAACACACTCACTGTTTGATCTTATAAGATCAGTTAATAGTCTGTGCTGCAAAATAAACCAAAAAGGTTTCATAATTACACATTGTGACGTTTTCTGCAGAACTGCAATTAATATAAAGCCCCGCACTACTTGTGAACACCCGTGCACCTCGTCGTCATCATGCCCCATGGTGTGAAAAACAACTCATTCCTCATGACATGGTTGGTCAGGTTCAATGCCACCCACCACCCAACCTCCCACTTCATTCACCCTCATCCCGACCCGGTGGCTAAGAGATATCGTCCAAAGCCGTTAAAGGCGATATCGATTCGTTGTTACAATGCAATATATGTACTTGGATATAACAGCCTTTATTGGTCTAATCAGAAGCAAAATAGCAATAGATCGTCTTCCAAAATTCAGAGTAGCAAACACTGTGTGTTCAAACCAATGTGTTAACAGCACGCCATCCTGGAATGATGTAAAATCGCTTAATAAATTATCCTTTGATATTTGCGTTCCTTATATTTACTTTTGCGATAACGTGTTGTGTTACGAAAAGGTTTCTGAACTCTTCGATAGGCGCAATTAATTACGTCAAGTTTTTTCTACCAAAATTGCGAACAGCTCGTCAGCAGTTTCAACGGCCGACTTTAATTTGTGTCACGTTTCCTTTGATTATCTGTCACAGGGACACATAACAATACTAATTACTCTCCATGACAGTGGTTTTTAGACACACAAGGAATCAAATGTAACGCCTCAGCGGCTAATCCTTTTGATCTCTAATCAATCATTAGATGCTACGAATCCCGGTTAATGGCTACCCGTCGACAAGATGTATATATAACCTGAATAATCACAAATGTTGATTAGAATTTGTGTACAAACAGGTCCCTAGGTTGCTGTTTCATATCGATGCAGATAAAATCAATACTAATTACTCTCCATGACAGTGGTTATTACAAACATTGTTAGTGTTGACAGGAGCACGATGCAACTACTGTTTGAAATTTCAAAATTTATTTACTGATATTGACTGAAATTACAATCTCATAGAAGAACGATATTGCATAGCACAAACAAAGGTAAAGTTAGTCAAACATCTGCAATATATATGAACAGAATTCATCATTAATAATACGTTGGAATTGTATGTTAATTACTACGAGTTGCAATCAGAATAATTATATTCTATTTTTATAATTCTGTGATCCCATATATTCGTACAGTGACGCTTTGTTAAGATATATAATGAAAGGGCAGCAGCCAACAAGGCACTGCAATGATGATATACAATAAAGTCGATATGCAGCTGTACCCGGAGGGAGACGAGTGAGGTATTTTCCATCGCTTTTTGTACCAACTCCGGAATTATTTGCGCTGTTCATGAATATGCACAAAAAATTGACACTATAAATGATCTGAAGTTGCATTCAAAAGTATCAATATAGCCATTGACAAGACTTGCAGTTGCATTCAAAAGTATCAATATAGCCATTGACAAGACTTGCATTTAGCGATTTCTTAAACTTGTTGATCTCGTCCCAGTGAACAGGTGACGCTGTGTATATTTAGGGACAAAAGATTGTGAGTCACATATCCCGTTCAGGCAACCGGGGTCACAATTTAAGAATATATATGCCATTGTGTGCGCTAGGTCACTGCTAGATATGTCAAATAACGGTTTTGTATCATACAAACCAGGCTGTATGAAGTCAAACGTTTGCAAATAACGAACGTTTCTGTCAATTGCGCAAGCCTTCGTTACTAGCGTCGGTGTCGTTATCCTCTTCTCTAGCACTTTGTAGTAAGCCTTACTTAAAGTGGCGGAGAAATATGACCAGCTGAGAGCCATCCGAGCCATTGAACAACTTTGTTTATCATCAATGAGCAGATAAATAATGATTCATTCCACATGTCTTTCGGGGGAGACTCAAGACAATTACCTTGGTATTATCTCGCTTGTTGGCGGGATAGTGATGTAGTCGGCAATAACGAGACCAAAAGTACGATTAGGAAAGGTATTTTTCACTCATTCCTAAGACAATTATTTCGCAAGTAAAACAAGTAAAACTTCGTTTACAATATTCAATGCTTGCTAATTAACATTTTACTATATACGTACTTAACGATTGGAAACAATGTAGGTGCGATATATTGTTGCTCCGCGTTAACAGCTTTTAACGCATTTCTCATTAACAGCATTTGGTACCGATATCGTTTTATATCAACATAGGCTGCCAGCAAAGAATCCCCGGTGTTACAATTGTTTACCCAAGAGTTGCCCACTGTCTTGTGACGAGATGTTTATCGTGAAACACTTACGCCTTCATTTCTTATGTTACCCAAACCTGTCACTAAATTGTATTTAATACCGTGCTCTTGAAAGGTGCACGCCGTAAAGTACAACGGATAACACCTGCTGGTCACTCAATTATCATTCTTCGTAAACATTTGCGCCTATTCACCTATCCGCATCTACTATATATGTATAGCTCACTTGACTAAGGCTCCGTAATTTTTTGCAGATCTGACAAGTCTTCGCCGTGGATAGAGAATAGGCATTAAGCGGAAGGATAATCGCAGATGGTTGTTTGGTAATGTAAGCGCAATAGTTTTACCCGATTACCATTGGGTATGATCTGATAATATTACAATCTTGGGCATTACATTCCGGGTAGGTAATGACTGTGTTGTTGACATCCGAAACACTAAATAGCCTTTCCCTGTAAACACCGCCTTCTCGCCTGAGCAGCACTGCACCCCGTGATTTTGCTGTTCTGCGACCTTGACTTTTTGCGATAAGCAACGAGTAATTTTTGTTTATTGTTATAACAAAACTATTCATCCGATTATGCACTCCTGTCATTCGCCAGATCTTATCTCATATCTAAAAGATTTCGATTTTACAGCAAAAACAATTTTAGGAGCACATTACAATGCTACACATAACTATTAAAAACATAAGTCGGCGTGGGTTCGAACACCGATTCGGGTGGAACATATGTTATAGTAAGTTACTTAGCACAAAAAATCATATATACATACACAAAAAGATATGGAACCCACATTTTAAGGTTTTTATAATAGAACAGTAATTTATGAATAATTATGAAGATTCGAGAGCATATGCACTGTGTACTCGCGCAACCAAATAAAGAAATTGAAACGTCAAAAACATTTGATAACAATTAAGCTTGTGTGTGTTCCAAATATTAAGCGCTGATTGCGCCTTTATCACATATATGATTAACACCTAAATATGTCATATAAAACATATGACTTATAATTTGTATCGCTAAGGGAACACTCTTTCAAGTGCAGCCGAATGCTAAGACATATTGCCCATTATAATGTTTGCTACCCTGTTTTTGAGGCTATATGTACGATTTGATCTTAGAGGTTTCATAAATAGTATGAATAAGAAATGTGCAACCGATGCAGCTGTATGTCAAGTTATACCTCTTTTCAACTCTTGAATTTTGACGTCACAACAGATCGGTTCATAAAGTTTCCATAGGCCTTAGTTTCTTGCACTGCATCTATCCAATCAACAAATTTGTCTTCAGCGAAATCGCAAAAATGGCAAATGTTGGAGCACCACTCAATGTTGTCCATTCATACAAATGCTGGCTCTTATCAGTGCTGTATATATCGTCATAGCTTAGATGGGCGGTTTATCTACCACATTAGGACGACAGAAGCATCGTGTGTACATCAGACCGAATTGCTCTTGGTTCATTTAAAGTAATCAGCTTGATTAATGAATGACTTTACAATCGCAACTTGACTGGTGCTTGTTACATACATATTTAACATCAACTACCTTGCGATAGGCCTAAAATCGTATATGTGCAGGTTGAATAGTAGTAATAATAATAGCTCTGATTCTAACAATAAATTAACAGGGATGCATTCACACTACTGTAAACGTATGCTGCAAAACAATAGCAAGCTCGACTTAACTGAGTTATCAATGTTGCTACATTGAGGGATACATCAACATTTTCGACCAATAATAAATTATAATACATTGTGAGCTCTATTGCCCTTTGACGCACGGTTGGGAAAGCGAAAAATGGAAATTAAGAAACCCAAACCGAACAGAAACTCCAGCGAAGTTGTTCTTTCAGCACGCTTTGTGTGTAATCACAAATTCTCTTGTTAACGATTCTTGGGCCCAACGCTTTCAATAAAGATAATGATTTTGGGTCATGTAGTCATATTGCTACTACATCTTGCTCATAACTAGTACAGTAAACACGTGTTGCGCTCTTCATTTAATACGATGGACCCAAAGTGACTTTTTGCGTACAACTTAATCGAGAGATGGATTTTACGCATCTCCGACAATTCATGTCTAGTTACAGACACCATCATTTCTGGACATGATTAGTGAATAGTTTATTGAAAACATTTTAGCCATCTGTAGCAATTTTAAATTACCTGCATTGTGTCCTTATTTAAATGATGAGTATATTATACAAGACACAAGGACATCACATGAACGGTTAAAAGTAATACAGCTAAACTAAAAATGTAGCTTGGCTGCCTTTGCCAAAACTTCATATTGCTTGTTTGAAGTGATATATTTTAATGGTTAAATTGCCTTGGGATGCTACTGACCCAAAAGATAGCAAATTATGTACGCAATTATTAACTTATTAGCCATCTATGTTAGTATTCAGCCTATAACCGAGCCATCAGCACATTGTGAATATCAAATTGTATTGGGTCTACCAGGCAAACAATACGCTGACTAGGTCCTGCAACATCATATAGCAGTAATCTGTTTAAAGAAGAGTATGTGATACATATTGATGGCAGTTGCTTTATAAAAAAAATCAGAATTGGAATCGGATACATACGATGCACCCTCCAATTATTCGAAAGATCTTTTCCTATTCTCCTACTTTATTACGTTCCTCAAATAGGCTAAAGTGACGTAATTGATCGGTTAAATGTTTGTTAGTGACTCGTTAGGAGGCGGCCGTGCAACACACGTGGACTACGTAATAAAGCAAAACCCATCTCTAACTCCCACAATTGGTTATTCTTGATCGATTAAAGCAGACTTATCACTCATAAAACCCTAAGATGTTACGACTTATATCTTCACTAACGCCCCATCGGCAATTAAAGTAATCGCATAAAACCTTGCTGGGGCCGGCAGAATCGAACTTATGATTGTTAGCAACGCCAACATTTATAATACACCCTGATAACAATTGATGGAAATGTTGGTCAAGTAATGAAGAGAGCAAGAGGAAAACAAGATCGCAAATAAAATTCAATATCGAAAATGAGATTTTGTCAGACAGAAATCTATTGCCAAAATGTTAATTAATAAATATAGCAGCTCGTTAGCGCACTTCGCCGTCTGCACTCCACCAGATAAGTGGATAAGCGTATTTATCTGCAGCGGAGAATGTTAATGCATATGAAATCAGACACAACTTTCAAGTTGAACCCTAAATTCAAATGCACACGGATGAATCCGAGCTTTATATTTCTTTCTCGTAATAGCAATAGACTCAAACTATGGAAGCAGGTTTGGAATTACTTAACATAACGGTGGCAGGCAAAAGTATTATACGATGAATATTAACGTCTCACGTGGATTGTATATAGATATAGATAAGGCAGTTTGGTTTGCAGTCGCTGATGGGTATTCACGTTACAGACAAAATGTATCAACAGACAATCATACAAAAACATACCATAAGTCCTGCCATTATCCACAAATATCGACGGTCAATACGTGCAGGTAAATGGAAAAATCAAAAAGCTGTCAGCAGCAAGGTTTGGTTTAAAGTAACCCTGTTATATATATATCAACCGCATAAAACATTGAGGACACGGATACAAGCTGGTGACGGATGCGTCCCAATTGATGCTCACAGATTAATTGGACGTAAACGTTGAATACTTGTTATCATTAATTCCTTGGTCTTTACCATGTAGCGGTATAATGGCCTTCCATGAATAGCATGTTATGTATTTCGTAATTTATTCTTAGACTAGTGCTGCTGCTGTTATTCTCGGCAGGGATAACCTATCAGCCAGTATGATATAGCTATTTGCACACTTTAAATTGTGTATCTGACCGCCGACCCTCATGATACTCGCCAGACAAACAGTGAATAACACCATAGTTTTATTCTAACAAATGTCAGTGCTAGATGGACTGAAATGTAGATATAAGTGCGTGATAACTCGTCTGATATGCGTTATGAAATTTTGAAGCACTATTGACAAAGGTGTACCTTGCACAAACGTGTCTTGACAGGACAAGGTCGGGGTTATTACCTGTTGTGTACTTATATGACCGCCTATTTTATGACGGATTTCGGTTGTTATATCACTACTATACCACATTAACCATTCGTTAGCCATGTCACACTGCCTAAAAGATTTAAGGTATTAATACATATTAGTGCTGAATGCTATCTAATACACAGAATTAATTTAAGAAATATGCTTCTTACATAAACACATTGCGTCAGTCAATTCCATGAATCAGATTTGTAGGAAGTTCCTAGCAACTTGCAAATTAATCCTACTTTTGCAATATGGGTGAAGTTTTCTGTGCAGTAAAGACTTCGATTTGTACTTGAAATGACTTCTTTTGTTGCATGTGCAATGATGTTTTTAATGTAAGCTAAGCTTTTACAGCACGTACGTCGAAGTGAATTCAATTTGAGCTCCTACAAGTGTATACACAGTGTGAGCACACCTACATAAACCAGCAGCCCATGGAGTTTTGTTTAGCATTGCAAGTACAAAAGGTTTGAGGCATGCAACATGTTGATTAGGGTCAATGTACAATCAAATGGCCATTCTTAAGTTTCCACGCCTGTACCAACTCTAGGGAGAGCCACTCAAGATATCCCAAATTTAGATTTAATTAGCATAACTGAGTACATGTATGAAACCAGTGATAAAATGTTCATTTTTAGGGTCTAAATAAAGATCCATCTTTCTTAACCTGCAACTCCTGTACTTAATCCATTTAAGAAAGCCACTAATTAGCGCTAATTAGCAATTTAATTAACATAATTGAGTGCATCAACGAAACCTTCGCTAATGGATTTGGTAGGTTCACCCAACTAAGAAAAGTGGATTCTTAAGTGCCAAAACCTGTACCGTGACCCCTTAAGAAGGGGTCAAAGGTCAGGGTCAGTTCAACCAGGGCTATAATTAGCATAACTGAGTACATGTATGAAACCAATGCTGAAATGTTCATTTTTAGGTTGTAAATGAAGATCCATCTTTCTTAACCTGCAACTCCTGTACTTAATCCATTTAAGAAAGCCACTAATTAGCGCTAATTAGCAATTTAATTAGCATAATTGAGTACATCAACGAAACCTTCGCTAATGGATTTGGTAGGTTCACCCAACTAAGAAAAGTGGATTCTTAAGTGCCAAAACCTGTACCGTGACCCATTAAGAAGTCTTTAGATCCCCATCTGTACATTGTAAACCTATGGATATGAAGCATACTTGTAGGCCTACATGTGGCTTCATTATAAATCAGAACTTTACAGGGGCTTGTACAAGCAGTTTTATCCCTTGGTATTACTCATCGCATTCTCAATAAAGGAAAAACCTGTGATTAGTTAACAGGGTGGTAACTGAAACCAAAGCCTACAGATTATCTCATGACCTACTTAAATGCATCCTGACCCCCAGACCTCTTACGGTTCATGCCTACGTTACTCCCGTTCAAGCCCTGGCTATTCCCGAGCCATTCAGTGAACTTTTATTGTTGATCCATAAATTGCTCTTGTCCACTGGCCCGATGTCATCCTTCATAATTTCTACCTTCAAATATGCAATGAAATATCCACCAAAAGCCACCTATTACATCCATTTATTACAACATTCTGTTTTCATCGTAACCATGTACAAATATCGCTCACTAATCCCAGAAATGAGCGCAGTATATATAATAACAAATGGAGAAGTACCATGGATGGAATAGCTACAAACATCGATGCTTCCCTGTATAACACTGTCAGGTCTAAAAATAACAACCTATCAGTTACACGATGATGACTCTACTACGGCCATCGCAACATTGTTTATCTTGAGGTGCCCTCCCCTTGTTAGTACAACTCTGATATTTATGCAGTAATTGAGCGATGAGCGCTCTGATTGGACACATTTAGTATCCCCGGCTGTCAGTTCACCGATTGGCGTGGGATTGGCCAGGGCTGAAACTGGAGTAACAGAGGCATGAACAGTGAGAGGACTGGGGGCCAGGATGACTTAAATGTAGCATAATTATGAATCCATACTGTATTGGAGCCAGTGCCAGCTAAAGATAAACATTGGAAATGTGTGGTCAGTGCATCTGGATGGTTTATGTGGAGAACACTTGTGTCCTATGAAACTGTGTCCGCAATTTTCTTGCCAAATTTCCTCGATAGATAACGATGAAGACTTCCAACTCCATTTGTAATTTTAAACAGTTGTGAAAGGTGAGTACATAATGTGTAATATTTCATCAAGGCCTAATGTCTCTGATTTGAGGCCCCTTACTCTTCCCCCTGTCCCGTGGCATGACTACACGCAGAGGCCAATTAACAGGCCTGCAAGAAGTTAAGCTTCATGTAAAGGAGCATCCCTGTAATGGGACCTGAAAAACAAATAATTACATTACCAGGAAACTGCATTTATGATGCCGTAATTCAGTTTTATACCTCATACTGTGACAACTGCCTTGTGGTCTTGCCGCCATCCTCTACACCCTGATGCAGGGTTTAGCTATGTATGTTGGCCCTGTAGCCAGCTGTTACTGAATTGTACTGCCTGTCACCCTTTAAAACATACAGGTCTCGTCCCCGAGTCCCAGGTTTGTAGCAGTTGGACCTGCACGATTTTACAGTACCAAAAGACTAATGAATGCGTGGCATCATTTTCAGGGTCCTCAACATGGAGAACGCTACTGATCCTGAATGGCTTCCCAGAACTCCTACACCAGAAACCACACGTTCTGACACAACAACGAATCATCCACGACGTTGTATCCTATGTAAGCCTCAGCAGAACCCTGCCAAGCGGATTCGCTGTGACGTTTTAGCATTTGGTGAGCAACAGATAGGATATGTAGAACAGTCCATCATAGTCAACCAAAGACCTGAACTTCTGACATCTGTATATGCTAGGTATTTGGACTTATGTGCAATCTCCTCAGCAAACACCTCTCAGTACTGCTCAAAACCTCATGCGAAACTTGTCTAAAAGGTTTGGTAACAAGCTTAAGTTTCATTCTCCTTTTGGGAAAAAATTGGGATTGATCCTGTACAATTCTGAAACAGCTGACGATGCAGTACGTGTTGCCTATGACTATGCCTCTGATGATAAACGTATAGTAACCAAGGCAGCACTCATACTCCGAAAGCACATACTCAGTGTACCAAAGAAGGATTTGCCAGAAAATCCTTCTTTGGATGACCTAAAAGAAGGCGATATAATCCCACCACCCCTGATCTCAACGTTCTTCACCAGCTTGTATTGTGGGCAAAATCCAAAGAATTGCACACAGCAAGCAATGCGTCGGGTTAGGTCATCCTGTGATGATGCACTGTTCATTGCCAGAAAGGGTACGGTCAAGCCTGCTAAGCAAGTGGCTCTGGGAGTTGCAATAAAATCTGTCACAGGTAGCAAAAAGGTTGTGCAGGTGTTGAATCGGTTTGGCCATTGCATAAATTACAACTGCCTGGAGGAGTTAGAAACTGAAACTGCTGAGCAACTACAAGAGAGAGACAGCTTGCCTGTCCAGATAGTCACACTTAAAGGGCAACCTATGGGCCTTGCATTTGACAATTTCGACGAGCTGACTAACACTTTATCCGGGGCAGATACATTGCATGACACAATGGGTATTATGTATCAGAATATCCCAACTGCATCTGAAATAGCCCAACCTGTTGAAGCCAACACAGAATTGCCGTCAGTACCAAGTAGCAGAAAGAACAGGAAGAGGTCGTTGGAGACCGAAGATGTACTCCTTGTTCCTTATAGGATGAAACCAAAAATGAATGTATTCAGCTACAAAAAGACAGATGTTTACAACCTTCAAGATATCAGTGCAGCTGCTAAAAACTTAGATTTGGTCTGGATGATGAGCCATGCTCTTAATGTAGGCATAATTCCAATGTGGGTCGGATTCAATGCCAAGACAACTTACCAAAGCAAGAGGTCCGCTACATGCCGAACTTACGCCAGCCAATCACCAGTCTTGATGTGATTCAGGAAACCCTCACCACAGCCCAAAGATGTGCAAAGGAGTGTGAGCAACAGTTTGCAGTTGTATCATACGACTTAAATGCTGCAAAACCTGCAATGCAAATTCAGGCCACAGAAAAACCCAGATTCGATAACGTGTTTGTCATGCCTGGAACATTTCATTTTGAGATGGCCTTCTTTAAGGTCATTGGGAAGATCATCTCAGATTCTGGAGGACCTGACATGCTCACAGACACAGATGTTCATGCCCCTGGTTCATTGAATGGCTTTCTGTCTGACAAGCATTTTAATCGGTGCAAACGGCTCCACCCAATATTGGCCCTTTCTTTTGAAATCCTGCATTTCAAGACATTTCTGAAGACATACGAGAAAAAGACGAGCTTGAGGAACTCATGAACATTGCGAGTCATTGAGTCACTGCACTTGAATCTGTGGGCGAATCAGATGTCTTCATCACTGCTTCTGCTGCCTATACCAAGTACTCGGACGAAACAAGATCTGGAGTACATGGCTGCACCGCCCAGTTCTGGATGATGTACATTGATTACATTCGTCTGTATCACACTCTAGAAAGGGCAACCAGAACCTATGATATTGACCTCTACATCTACTCATTGACACCCTTGATAGGCCTCTTCTTTGCCACAAACCATGTAAACTACTCCCGTTGGCTGACGAAGTTCCAACTTGACTTAATGATTATCGATGATTCACACCCTGGACTTAGAAAGATCCTTGATGAAGGAACATTTACCATCCGCAGAACTGAACATGCTTTCAGCCGTGTGCCTGTGGATCTTACATTGGAACACACGGTCAACGCTGATGCAGCATCTCGGCTCACTGGTATAACATCTGCCACAAACAGTTACTCTGCTCGTCTGCGCTGGGTGATCACAAAATCTACTCGTGCCTCATTTACAAGTCTAGTGCAGGAGATGGCGGGATTGATTGAAAAGTCATGAAACACATACAAGATTCCTGCAACCCCTTTGAGATGGATAAAGAATCTGAATAAAAAAAAACTCTTCAACATCAACACAGGGAAGGCCACCAGCCATGAGATCAGTGAAAGTCTGTTGAAAATACCAGAGACCGGTCAGGCACGACATCAAGATTTCCTGGACACCTGCATAGCTGACGCAAAGAGATTTGAAGAGAAGATAACCAAGGGAAAACTTAAGACCCTTACCGATGATAGTGCAAGAAACCATAAAGCAGAGGACGAACGAATAACAGAACTCAAGGGTACAAGAGATCTAATGGGCCGCCTCGTAATACTTGCAACGAAACGGAATCTGGACTTGCCTTTCATTTTTGAATTCCCACTCTGCGAAAACAGACAAGAGTGCCCTCTTCAACCTGCTTGAATCGAAGGTTCATGGAGATGCCAGTCCTGGATTGACCAGAGCCTGCATTATTGATGGCCAATTCCTCCTTCAATACACTTCCTCCGAATCTACCAGCTACATTCATTCAAGACACAGCTTCCCAAGCTCCTGGCGAAGGAGTGGCAAAACAAGGCATATCGACCAATACTAGGTGACTGTCAGCTACATCTTGACATCCCAGGGGAGACCCATCATTATTATGTTGCCAACGGCATTCTCAGACACGATTCTGATGACGATTGCAGGAACAACCATGAAGAGGCTGACACCAAGATAGTTCTTCATGCCAAGGTGGTGGATGATGACAGAAAACAAGGAGCCATAGTCGTTCGGGCATCAGACACAGATATAGCAGTCATCTTGTTGTATCACTGCAACAAGTTCAAGTCGCCAATATGGATGGATGTTGGAACGTCATCCAAGAACAACCGGAGATACATTAGCATCACCAACATTCATGAAGTACTCGGACCTCAGATATGCGCTGCACTACCAGGATTCCATGCATTTACTGGGTGTGATTACACCAGCGCATTTGTTCGCAAAGGAAAGGTCAGACCATTGGCCAAGTTGGAAAAGAACAAGGAAGCCCAAAAAGCTTTCCACAGCCTAGCAACAGACAAATAACAGAGTCTAAGAACCCAGATGACCCTTCAAACGTTCACCACAACTATGTACGGAGCCAAGGAAAACACCAAGTTGACATTAAATGAACATAGGTACAAGATGTTTGAAATAGGCTATGGACCAAAGTCCTTGTCAAAGAATCCATTGGAAAAGTTGAAAGGAATAAATGCTAGTGCCATTCCCCCTTGTGAGGCAGAGCTGAATGTGTATTTGAAACGAGCTGCATTTGTTGCACAAATGTGGGCAAAGGCAGATTCTGCTGAAATCCAACAACACCCAGATGCATCAAATGGTTGGGATCTCGAAAATGGATGTTACATGCCAATATGGCATGAAGGACCCCAGATGCCAGGTACCCTTATTCCGGAACAAGGCGAGGTCGTCAATGATGATGATGAAAACGCTGAAGATGTAGACATGACAATCTCTTCTGATGATGAGTCAGACTGGACAGAAGAAGAGTATTAGGTGCAAGTGGGGAAAAACCTTATGCTGCCTGTGACCTTTAACACCTTGTTCCACTTTGACCCCTGCAATGGCAGCTAAATTGCTCGTTATTTACATTCATGATACACAAAAAATAATCTGTAGTTCGTAATGATGAGGCTAGCCGTGTATTTCAGAAGCATGGCTTTGCATCATTTGCTTTGACCGCATTCAACCAAAAGGAAACTCAGTGATACAAATGATGTTTCAGGGAAATGCTTGCCTTCCTAGTGATATTTGGGGAAAATGGAATAATTCTTTTCGTTACTTTAAATATACACTATTTACCCAACTAAAAATGAGTACAATTATGTAGATGAAGCACTTGAGATGTTTCTCTGTACTGGTGATGAGCACTGCATGCCCAGTTCTCCTGTTTGTTGAAGACATAGGCCTACAATATGTATATAGCCAAATTTTTCAAAGACAATAAATTCGATGTAGCATGTATGTAACTGGATAATGTTTGGGTTAATATTCAAAATATGGTGCATTGCTAATCAACACTGTGGAATCAGCTCGGCCTGCAATGAAGAAAATAAGGCGAATTCCTGCATTTTTCTGGTTGAAATTTCGAATCATTGAGAATTTTAATTTCAAACTGAAAAGCAGAAATTGGCATATTACTCCATAGTCTGTCAATGCAATCAAAACATGAATGTAAGTTTCTTTGCAAAATGTTTTAAGGGGACAAGAATTCAGTCATTAGCATGGGAGATGCAAGTCTCTCTATTTCAGGAAGTTACTTCATGTGTGTGTATACCCCAATCACCCTTCATTATGGTCAAAATCGATCAGCAAGTCCAACAACTTACAGTATGTTGCATGAGTCACTAGTGATGTAGTTTCTCATTGTTTGTCTTTTCAGTAAAAAAATCATAGATACTAGAATTTAAATTAAAATATATGTACCTGAACACAAAACTGTCGAGTTCTTTCGGTCTTCCCCTTTGACCCCTTCTTAAGGGGTCACGGTACAGGTTTTGGCACTTAAGAATCCACTTTTCTTAGTTGGGTGAACCTACCAAATCCATTAGCGAAGGTTTCGTTGATGTACTCAATTATGTTAATTAAATTGCTAATTAGCGCTAATTAGTGGCTTTCTTAAATGGATTAAGTACAGGAGTTGCAGGTTGAGAAAGATGGATCTTCATTTACAACCTAAAAAAAACATTTCAGCATTGGTTTCATACATGTACTCAGTTATGCTAATTATAGCCCTGGTTGAACTGACCCTGACATTTGACCCCTTCTTAAGGGGTCACGGTACAGGTTTTGGCACTTAAGAATCCACTTTTCTTAGTTGGGTGAACCTACCAAATCCATTAGCGAAGGTTTCGTTGATGTACTCAATTATGTTAATTAAATTGCTAATTAGCGCTATTTAGCGGCTTTCTTAAATGGATTAAGTACAGGAGCTGAGGGTTAAGAAAGATGGATCTTTATTTAGACCCTAAAAATGAACATTTTATCATTATTTTTATACATGTACTCAGTTATGCTAATTAAATCTAAATTTGGGATATTTTGAGTGGCTCTCCCTAGAGTTGGTACAGGCGTGGAAACTTAAGAATGGCCATTTGATTGTACATTGACCCTAATCAACATGTTGCATGCCTCAAACCTTTTGTACTTGCAATGCTAAACAAAACTCCATGGGCTCCTGGACTATGATTGTAGTCGAGTTTTTCTTTTTAAACATGCTTTAATGAGTTATGGATGCAGTTGGATAGCACGTAAGCGGCCGATTATCCGAGCAGCACTAGATGAAATCAGACGGTTTGAGGTAACCTGGAGTTTAAAACGTGACCGGATGTGCTGCAGATGTTACACAAATCAGCCGAAGACACGTTATGTCCAAATCAACTGAAGAATCTCAATGTCCAAATCAACTGAAGAAACGTGTTGTGCAAATTAAATGCAAAGACGTACTGCACAAACACATATTGTACAAATCAACTGATGAAACGTATGAGGCTGATGACTCATGTATCAAGGATGCTGATATCAGTTATTCAGCGATCGTCTTTATAATACTACCCTACGTCCCTAAGATCACAATGATCATGCTATCCAACTGAGATGACTTTATTTCGTTCAGTCAGGTTTTAAAATACTCACTGCATAACATACCATCATGTCCGAGACACTTTATATGAGCCTTCTCCGAAAGCACATTCGGTGTATGGTAGAATAACATCCATTGTTTTAGTGGATATGGTTCATTCTTGACGAATAGTAGCTTACTCCCCAAACCTGCTTCAGTGGAATCACCCTTTGCATGATACTATATTTACCAGCAGTAATGTTTTTTTGGTTTTTGATAAAAAGATATACATCTTCAACGCGTGTTTTCCAAAAACGAATCTGCAGTTATAATCGTTTGCACGTGTCTTGAGGAAAATTGTAAATGAATATTGAATGGTTGCTAATGTGATGATGATTTACTGAGCCATTCTTAATTATTCTAACATGAATGTCAGTCATTAAACAATAGAAATGACATATGCCTTTGCCAGCTAGGCGAAATATAATCACAGCTTCATAGGCAACTTGGCTTTGTAATGTTTGGTCGGTGTCCGCAACGGATGCATAGTAGACCGGATTGATTTAAGAGGTAATTTCAAGGTAATTGTGGATCAAATTGGGAGTTTTCCTCTTGCGATTCAATTGATGCATCAACAAGGCTATTTTCGGGCTGTTTTCTGCGTCAGTTCGCAATAGGATATCCTTAAAAGCAATAGCTGCGAGGGATTCTATACTAATGTTGTGCAGTGGTGATTGCAAGATACAAGACGTGGTTTGCATGATATAAATCATATCTGTCGAGGCATGGGTGAGCAATAATAATGCTTGTAATAATACTTGGGTGCCCAGCATCATCGCCAGTTCAACCAAGCATAACCAAGCATCAAACAATGAATCACTGATCATGTCGTCTTCAATACATATATGACAGCCGACTTGTAACGAACCGATTAGTAGTTTACGTTTACACCTATGGCCTTGTGAGCAGCTCAATGATAGATGAGATTTGTTTCAGTTGTTGATGGTTCTCCACGCAAACTTTGGAATCGAAGTCATATCGTTAATACCTTACGAATCCTCGTGCATACAGGGCCCCAACGGTCTGTTTCCCTGGTTGCCATCACCGTGAATCATTTAAATTTAAACGTCATATTGTTGACCTATCGGCCACTTGGAGATGATATGCTTACGATAACATTTGCTGTGAAATGAAATAATTCATGAATCACCTGCTTGTGATGTGAGCGTGAATAGAGAAGGAGGTAAGCGATTTAAAAATTATGTTCTAGGAGGCACAATGTATGCAGTCATTCGACTTGAAGATGAGCTTAAGTCATTTTGAATAATCTCTCATCTTAAATACAGATCAGCTTCCCCCATAGAAACATTAGACATCAATAGGCATCACTCACTCTAAACTATTGGAACTGTAGATATGAAATTCGATTAGTCAAATCGTGAGCAGATTGTTTCTAACGCACCGAATAATTTCATGCTTGACTGGTATACCATGAGAGAACCAATTTGCATCCTGTGAGAGCAATTACCATATAACAAATACAGGATATAATAGTAATTTAGTTATGTGTTGATAAGCTGATTCTATCAAAGGGAGAGTCACAAAACGTTAGACAGACTTAGATTTGAGGTTCGGTTTAATTTAGTCGGGCAGTTTACTAATAACGAGCAGACTAACGCCAATGTCTGGCACTGTAGAAGAGTTAATCAGTAGTTTACTGTGTGTATTGACTTAATACTTAAATAAAGCATTCAAGGCAGCAAATGAAGTGCTTTTACCTAGGTCGAGGCTCATACTTTATATAAACCATATATTTGTCGTCACCTTTGCCGCTCCCTGGGAACGAAATTTTTAAAGATTTGAATTTTTTAATAATTGTGATACCGACAAATAGTTTTGTATAATATACATCAATCTGTAACTTAGAATATATTCACAAAACGCTGCCAATGGCTCGAGGTAATCATATCTACACCAGATATTATAATTTTAATCCTTGAAGACAGAAAATGATTTAAACATTTCTGTATTCTGCAAATATACGCAGATATGTATGAGCATGAAAGGCTGGATTGATGCATATAAATTACGATCTTGACAACCTTTAGAGGAATAAACATATATACTGGGATTATAAAGTTACAAAGAGAATTATATTAACAGTCAACGTTTTAGGTATATCATTAAAGATATGCCAAATTAATAATAAACATAATGCATCGTCCAGCCAAATTGGATATGCCGGAGTTTTTAGAAAAACTGATGTTTTGCTATTTACTGAGATATTGACAAGCAAAGAGCAGGTATCTCTAATCATTACAAGCCGTCGGTGAAAAGTGAAGTATCTTTTATGCGTCCAATATTTGTTTTAATGGTCTTACAGTTACTATGTGTGACATTCATACTTACGACTAGTGTATATTGTTTTTGATACTTGCATAGGAAATACGGATTTTTCATATTTTATGCATTCCGTTGAAATGTTGAGGAATAGTGAATGATTCTTATATCTTGCAGTGTTTTCATCATCGGCGATAAGTCTGTCATTTGCCAGGGTGTTTTAGTATCATGAAACAGATGCTTTTGCATTTGCTGAATATGATTTCTATGTTAAGGTAAATATCCCCCAGTACATTTCGTGGTTTATAATCTCATGAATAGTTAACGTCGGACGTTCTGGTAACAATATTTGAATTGAGCTATTGCTTCATAGCTGGTGACAAGTGTAAATATTACAAACTCAGTGATGTCTTTATTCACGAGGTTTGTTACTCAGTTATCCAGCTAAGCGCTGACTTTCACTTTGTCATCCATTTCAGAACAGAATAAAACACAAATTATTGCAAAAAATGACTAATATCCTCCAGACAATTTGGATATTTTTAATTAAATTACAAACCCGACATTTTAAACGTTCCTCAAATACTCACTTATATATCGGCGATCACAACTATCAACAAAAAGTGTTACTTGATATATGACATTATACCAATATGACAGCAACACAACGGTCGGAAGTGAAATATATGTTTGCTAAGTGCAACTATAAGCTAGTGAAACTCAACAGATACAGCGCATTATAACGCATCATATGTACACGCCGATATGTTAAGTCTCAAACATCCCTTGAAAATATGTATTTGAGGTTAAAAGATTAAATAATTTGTATAAGGCTTTTTTTCGTGCAAATAGTTCCTGAACGCATGATATCATTAATAATTATTTAATGTCCACTCGAATTATTGATCTGTTTCACGCACTGGAACTCCCATCGCGGCTTGGCAAATATTCGCAAACATGCCCCTGATATGTTGCTCTTAAGCAGCCCCGAAACAAGAGAGATAACGATGAAAGCTGGTTTGTCGAAGCATATCAATCATCATTCTGGCTTGTTCCTGCATTAATCCCGCTCGCGCCTGCAACAATAATTAAGTTCTTGTATTTATCATACAGATTAATAATAATATAATAATAATCTTTATTTTCGCACAGCATGTGTACAGGAACAATTATTATTTGATACAACAGCAACAAAACACACGAGAACGAATAAGCAAATAAATCAGTCAAGATAAACACAAGTCCTTTAACAGAGCTTCAGCTTCTTGTCGGGTAAGCACTGATAATGAATCCTCATCTCTAATAGAAATAAGCTCCTTTATGAGCATGGCAATATCATCATATTCAGAATTACCCGGTGGCTTAATCTTATAGCTGAAGTCCTTAATGCATTCACTATGCTGTAATAGATAACAATTATTGATGTTCAGGGTATGCATTATTGTTCGAACATTATCGCTTACAATTGTTCTGCTATGGAAACAACATCTTCTTACATAGGATACTAAAACATTTGGGCTGTTCTGGCACTTATGAAAGAAATTGACGAAGAATTTTCCCGAAATCAATTGTAAATACTTTGAACACGTTCTGAACTCTAATTTCCATATAGTTCGAATACACCTCCTCCAAACACTACACAATTTGGCCAGCTGGTTGGGTCGCCGACCAAAAAAAAAAACTACTACAGTATATTTCGAATAGTGAGTTTCTAATAACAGAGTTGCAGTATCCAAAGCGAGACATAATCATATTCGTTTTCGCCATCAAATCCCTACATGCAAGCTGAGTATTTATCAAATTCGCACAATAACCAATATTACTTCCCAAATGAACAGCTTGTTTCTCTTGTACAATTAGTTCATCATTTAGTGTTAAATGTACTGGACTGTCGCAAGCATTGAATGCAAGCAACCGGCTTTTTGCAGAAGTGAACTGCGCATAGTATTCTTTCGAAAATTCCTCGCATATTCTAAGCATTGTCTTAGCCGCTGTAACTGAAGGTGCAATGAGTGAAACATCATCAGCATAACTCAAAGCACCCATATAATGATGGCCAATGTAACATCCAACATTAGCTTCACGAAGGCGCCTTAGTAATTCATCGATATATACACATAATAATAATGGCGAAAGAACTGCGCCTTGCTTAACACCATTCGTGCAAATAAAAGGCTCAGAGCTAGAAGCATTCCATCAAACTTTCAGGTTCTGACGTGTGTACATATTAATGAGTAATTTACATATTGTTGGACGAGTCCTTTCTGCCCGAGATGCGCAAACAATTTCATATAATTCACACAATCAAATGTTTTAGATGCGTCCAATAGAATAACAAAACAAGATGACCCCTGATTCACAAAATGATCAACAATCTCTTGCAAAACAAACGTAAATGCCGAAATCAACAGCTTATTGTTGCGTTGCGATTATGAACATATTTACGTAATAGACTAAAGCGAGATTATATTTTTATTTAATGTTGTAATGGTGTGACATAATATGCATCAGTAATATAATATATCGGTCAAGCTTTATCTAAAGCACCACCTGTATGTAAAAATTGTCCTTGTATATTACAGTCGTCTCCTTACAAAATGAGTATGGATCAAAGTCAAACCTGTATGGTTACACAATAGATATCTTGACGAACAGTTGCAGCTTTTTAATAACAATCACACACCATAATGCAATTGTGTGTTGCATATGTGTTTCATTTAAAATCACTTCAGCTCATTTTTATAGCGAGTTGCAATTCTTGTTGTAGTTTTGCACGATAGATCATGTTAGGAATCACAAATTCAAACAGTTGAACCATTGTTAGTAACATATGTAGTTATAATCACAGCTTAGCGTAAAAGTTGACTTGAACGTTAATTGCGCTTTAATAAATGGCTTAAGTACAATTAATTAGTTTAAACATTGTAGAATAGCTGCAAGCATGTGTTACTTGTAGTTTTGTGTAACACAAAAAGCCTCATGTTGAAGCAAAATCCTCGCGCAAATACAATATTTAAAACTAAAATGAATACTTTTACCTCGATATTTTGTAACTGTCCTTTTGTAAATACTTTTTTGCTATGCAGATGATTCAATAGTTCCGGGCTGATGTAAATGGTTTCCGCCAATTTGTCGCAATTAAGACTCACAGAATTACGTATTGTATCTGAAGAGCCATGATCAATTAGCATCCACCAAGTCAACGTATTCCGACTCAATAAATTGCACATTAAAAAAATCTATACGTTATGATATCAATATATACGCTTTTTTATCGAGGAAGGCATGCGATTATCTGAGTTGAATTTGTAATCATTAGAAGGTGTTAATGCCCCACGGGGTAATATGAACAATTATAGATTCGAGATGTTTACTGTCACAAAACAAGGGTCAAATCAAAATTAACCAAACCTGGAATTGGTCTGTTGACTTTGCTATGGAAAAACCTGATTTCAGTATTTGTAAAATATTGCATGAACTCCTCAGGCAATATTATTTCCGATGCCCATTCAGTTTCTGCCTACTCATCATAAACACAGAGCTTTGGTTATCACGAATTTATATCCCATGTGAATAAACATAAAATATCAAGGTATGGAAAACGGAATCGACCTAAAAGGACGTCCTACTAACCTCCATTTCTGGGCCACGTTTGTTGCTACTTGCCTCCACTGAGGACTACAACACACAACCCAGCACACATTGCTTACTAGGTAACATCACTAGCATTGTAATCAAGTGCTGAGCCATATGTAGAAAATGCATAAGGTTTTCACGAAATTTGTTTATCACAAATCAGATGTCACTGTATGACCAAGGCAGAGGATGAATTAAACTACTTACTGCATTAGGGTCATCATCGACAACACGGCTTGTATAACACGCGTCAGGTTTGGGGCAGCTACCTAGATTATGTTTCTACGGATACAATGTGACAGCTAGTAACATTGAGAATTGAGCATTGTATCTTGTATGCTTCGGAAAAGCAAAGAATTTTCAAATGTGCTTTTTCAAAGATATGATAACAACTTCCTTGAATCATTTAATATATTATTACGATCGCAATTTATGGCGGAATCGACCTGAAAGGACATCCAACTAACCTTCATTTCTGGGCCACTTGTGTTGTTACTTGCCTCCGCAGATTGGCGTGGTCGATTGACCTACAACACACAACCCAGCACACATTGCTTCCTGGATAACACCACTGACATAACAATCAAGTGTTAAGCCTTATAAAGCAAATGCATCAGGTTTTCACAATTTCTTATATCACAAATCAGATATTTGCGACGCAATAATAACATACTCACCAATAGGTCGTGAGGCAAGTTGACTGGTAATACTGCTGGGACCCTTTTTTGTTGTGCAACTATGTTGCACACGAACTGAGATAGATGACTGACCTTTTTAAATAAAAAATGTAGCTGTGGAAATATATCGGTCTTCCATACCAAATCATGGTCTACTTCCTAGAACACAAATGAAAAGAATCACTCTAATTCTGGGCAATTTAACATTATGTCACCGAAAACACATGTTCGCTTAAAAAGGCTAGACGTTATTTGTGCTCGAAGATCATATCGCTGTACGGTTTTTGTCATACATTTAATGAAAATGTAAAGGACACAAACCTGATGTTCAGGCGACAGCATCTCCCACGTTGCGTCTACGTCTTTAATGTCAACATATATCGGTGTATTTTGGGAAGTTATTACCAAATACTGACGGCAAACTTCAGTGCCGTGGCAATTTGCGTTTACATGCTGAAAATACAATTATCAAGTTGCAAATTCATTAGCCAAATAAACTTAAGAAATATGAGTGCATATAATTTATATCAAAAACAGATAGTTATTAATCGTTTAAGTTTTTTGATCAATCGCCTTCCAGCTCTCGAGATTATATATACCTTTACGTTCTTTGAATCAGTTGGACAGAATCTGCATGCGACACTAAGCGTTTCACCTTCTATCGAAGCTAGCACCAGCACTTGTAATGTTTTCCTACGACGTCTTCGAAAAAATTCAAAGTAAGAGAAATGAAATAAAAGAATCAATGAAACATTGTGTTCAGGAACTACAATGCCGGATGTTTCTCCTCCTTCAAACTCTGTTATATCCATCAATTCTTCTGGGGCGTCGACTTCAGTGTCACTGTGAAGAACAGCGAACTCGAATTCTTCTGCATTTATAAGGTCATCATAGGGAAGTCTGATAAGCGCCAAGATTGGGCGAGCAAATTTTGTTCCATGGGGAAGCAACAAAATCGTGGGTCCTATTTTGCCCTCTTGGTCTTGGGTCAAAGGATTTTGGTTACACTTTTGACGAATGGTTGCTTTCAACACAGTGGTTGAACCGGACGGTAAGGCTCCCTTAGGAATATAGAGCTCCATCATGGACGACATATTGCCATTCGTCAGGTACATTTCTTCATTATGAATTGCAAAGTTCCATGATTCTAAAAGCACATTAACTACTAATTATGAAAAGTTGCGAACCAATTATTATTTGCATTAAACATCGTTTGAAAGATAAATCGTATGACACTAAGTGGATTATTTTCATGACATAAGAGTAATATCAACGTAGACAAATGCGCGATTGAGAACTTGGGCGCTTCCTTGATAATTGTTAAATAAGTAGGCTTATTATGACGGTGGTTTTCATACCGTCATTACTCCGATCTGAATCGAGCCGGTTATCCATGTTACGAGACTTCCTCAGAATGTCAACACTTTCTTTGCTGCCTCGGTCAACGGCATAATCATATGCTTTTTTCCCATGAGCGTCCTTGATGCTGGCATCACATCCGGCTTCAACTAGCATTCTCACTAGGATGCTATGATTGTTACTAGCTGCAATCATTAGCGGTGTTCTTTTCTCCTCACCAAGCGCATTCTTATCGGCGTTGAATTCCAGTAAAAGTTTCAACATTTGTTCGTGACCATTCATGGTCGCCCAATGGATAGCTTCGTTACCCTCATTGTTCTTGCTGTGTATATCACACCCAGCTTCTATCAGAAGTTTGACAATTTCGCAATTGTTGTTCTGTGCAGCCAATATCACTGGTGACATTCCTTTATTATCTGTCGCATTCTGGTTTGCATTTGAATTCAATAGAAATTTAACTATTTCTACGTTTTCGTTCATAGCAGCCCAATGGATTGCTTCTTTACCATCTTCGTCCTTGCTATGTATATCACACCCAGCTTCTATCAGAACTGTTAAAGTCTCCAAATGGTCGTTCTGTACAGCATCTATCACTGGTGTTCTTCCTTTATTACCTTTTGCATTCTTGTTTGCATTTGAATTCAACAAATGTTGCACCATTTGCACGTTTCCTTGCATAACAGCCCAATGGATCGCTTCGTCACCATCTTCGTCCTTGCTGTGTATATCACACCCAGCTTCTATCAGAAACTTGACAGTTTCGCTATGGTTGTTCTGTGCTGCATCTATCACTGGTGTCCTTCCTCTATAACCGGTTGCATTCTTGTTTGCATTGGACTCAATTAACAGTTTCATCATTTCTACGTTTCCGTTCGCAGCAGCCCAATGAATTGCTTCGTCACCCTCACCGTCCTTGCTGTGTATATCACACCCAGCTTCTACCAGAACTGTTACTGTCTGCAAATGGTTGTTAAGAACAGCATATATCACTGGTGTCCTTCCATTAATACTTGTTGCATTCTTGCTTGCCTGCGAATGCAACAAATGTTTCACAATTTTCACGTTTCCGTTCATAGCAGCCCATTGGATCGCTTCTTTACCATCTTTGTCCTTGCTGTGTATATCACACCCAGCGTCTATCAGAACTGTTAAAGTCTCCAAATGGTGGTTAAGGACAGCATATATTACTGGTGTCCTTCCTTTATTACATGTTGCGTTCTTGTTTGCATGTGAATTCAACAAAAGTTTAACCACTTCTATATTTCCCTCTGTAGCAGCCAAATGTATCGCTTCTTTACCATCTTCGTCCTTGCTGTGTATATCACACCCAGCTTCTATCAGAAATTTTACCGCCTCCAAATGGTTGTAACGTGCGGCTATCATCACTGGTGTCACTCCTGTATTATCTTTGGCATTCTTGTTTGCATTTGATTCCACTAACAGTTTTACCATTTCTACATCTCCTTCTATAGCAGCCCAATGAATCGCTTCGTCACCATCTTCGCCCTTGCTGTCTGTATCACACCCTGCTTTTATTAGAAGTCTGACAATTTCCCAATGGTTGTTCTGTGCAGCAAATAATACGGGTTTTCTTCCTGCATTATCTCTCGCATTCTTGTTTGCATTTGATTCCAATAACAGTTTAACCATTTCTGCATCTCCATTTGCAGCAGCCCAGTGGATCGCTTCGACACCCTGTTCGTCCTTGCTTTCTATATCACACCCAGCTTCTATCAGAAATTTTACAGTTTTGCAATGGTTGTGCCGTGCAGCTATTATCACGGGTGTGTTTCCTTTATGATCTCTCGCATTCTTCTTTGCATTTGATTCCAACAACATTTTCACCATTTCTACATTACCGTTTGCAGCAGCCAAATGGATCGCTTCTTTACCATCTTTGTCCTTGCTGTGTATATCACACCCAGCGTCTATCAGAACTGTTAAAGTCTCCAAATGGTGGTTAAGGACAGCATATATTACTAGTGTCCTTCCTTTATTACATGTTGAGTTCTTGTTTGCATGTGAATTCAACAAAAGTTTAACCACTTCTATATTTCCCTCTGTAGCAGCCAAATGTATCTCTTCTTTACCATCTTCGTCCTTGCTGTGTATATCACACCCAGCTTCTATCAGAAATTTTACCGCCTCCAAATGGTTGTAACGTGCGGCTATCATCACTGGTGTCACTCCTGTATTATCTTTGGCATTCTTGTTTGCATTTGATTCCACTAACAGTTTCACCATTTCTACATCTCCTTCTATAGCAGCCCAATGAATCGCTTCGTCACCATCTTCGCCCTTGCTGTCTGTATCACACCCTGCTTTTATTAGAAGTCTGACAATTTCCCAATGGTTGTTCTGTGCAGCAAATAATACGGGTTTTCTTCCTGCATTATCTCTCGCATTCTTGTTTGCATTTGATTCCAATAACAGTTTAACCATTTCTGCATCTCCATTTGCAGCAGCCCAATGGATCGCTTCGACACCCTGTTCGTCCTTGCTTTCTATATCACACCCAGCTTCTATCAGAAATTTGACAGTTTCGCAATGGTTGTGCCGTGCAGCTATTATCACGGGTGTGTTTCCTTTATGATCTCTCGCATTCTTCTTTGCATTTGATTCCAACAACATTTTCACCATTTCTATGTTACCGTTTGCAGCAGCCAAATGGATCGCTTCGTTTCCATCTTTGTCCTTGCGGTCTATGTTACATTCAGATACTAACAATTTTTTGGCAACATGGCAGTCATTGTCAATGGCTGCTCCCTGTTTCGATCGCAGTCCGTGTGACTGACTAGAGGGTCCAATTCACCGAAGACTTGTTCCCGTTGATCCCAGAAAATCTCGCTTTCCATACTTGATGTTTATTCTATATCTTGTTTATAGGTGCTCTAGAACAATAACCTGTAACAATGCAACATAGAAACACATACAATTGAGCCTTTCTGACCTTCATGACACGTGTGAGCAAGAAGCAGAACGACGTCACATCTAGAAAAAAGAGCAGAATTAGAGTAAATCACACTGAACGAATTCACCGCCATAGAGAGCCCCAAGCCATGCACCGCGCCAGCAATATACCTAGCGCACAAGATATGAACAGCCGTGCAAAACGAATTCACTAGCGTAGAGAGCACTGCCATAGAAAGCGCCATGGACAAAGAAGAAGCCATCGAAAACTTTTTAGCAGCTAAAAATGAAGGAGAGGGAAATATGCCAATCGAAAAAGTGGTTGATGGAAAAAATCGCCCAAACAGCAGCTTCTCTATACAGAATGGGTCCCCTGGCTGTTTCAAAACTCTTGGTAACGCCTTTGGAAAGTTCGTTTCATAGCTTGCCAGCCCCTGTGCTGGATTGATCGGACCATTATTATAGAGTTAAGAGATTTTGCAATGTATATTAACAATTGCATATACATGAAACAGGTTGAAATAATATTACACTTCCATAATATGTCAACTGTTTTAACAACAAATTCTACATCGTGGATATTTAAGGCATTAAACTTATTGAATTATTTGAAAATTAAAACCAGGGATCCGTCTAAAGCCGTCACGGAGAACATAACTTTTGTTGACAGCTGGACTGATACCACGATTTTTCCACCCGGGGCGCTTGGGAAAACTTATATCTGCTCATAGTAGTTTAGTTGTAGAATGAGCCTTAAAATGATATTATATAGAGATTCAACTTTTATTATTTTAGATGCTATTGTTTTTAAATATTTCAATGAAATTGTCCTCACCAGGGCTTAAAGGTCAAACCCACACATCTGAAATGTGCGCACTATAAGGCCCAACCTATCAAAAGATTTTTCTGAACAAATTGAAAATTGTGACCTGATAAGCAAGTAAAGGTCGGTGGCCGACATGACCAAGCCTCATGGGAGCAGCAATACGGCTGCAACACCACTGACGCCTGTGCTACACTTTGAACTGCTCCCATTAGATTGCGCGTCGTGCTATTATGTGTTTATAAGTGGCTATTACTTCGTCATGGAGAAGTTTGTCTTTCTTGTTGGTGCAATAAGGTTTACATAATTGTATTAACAGCACTATCACCAATTTCTCTCGATAAGTAACAAAAGCCTGCTGCTAGGTTTTATAAAAGTATAACATGGTGTAGTTTAGAGAGTGGGGGTTCTGGCCAACCGCCCCACTCATCCACAAAACTCACCCTTTGACAGCATATGCACCTCGGACAAAGCCCCCCAAACGAGGCAGAGGTGTTAGTTTGCAGATAAACTAATTTGCCGATAGGCCAAAGTGTCTACACCCATTTCTTCGAATCATAGCTCGTGTGACACTTGTTAACAAGCTCCTCTAAGCGTTCCACTTAATCCATAAAGATCATCGTTTTAACCCCCAGATACCTCACCATGCCTTTTAGTTCCAAAAGGTCATCGTAATTAGTATCCATATCAACATCACTCAGTCCTATCAAATTTCATGTAATCTGTATCCGACTTTTACTCTTTTACACAACATTCAAGTTCAGTAATATGCTCTTTAGTGTTCATTTATATACCTTATACTCTCGTTTATCCATTAGTAAAATGTCTGTGCAACAGAAATTATTCTATGCATTGAGGCGGATCAATATCATTCACAGTCCACCTAATGGTAATGAAGAACCCAATTTCTGTCTGATACCTTCAAATGCATTTTGTTTTCCATGTTGGATCAGTAATATATATTTTGTGACCTCAGCTACAACGAGTTTAAACTCATGATCCGAGATATTTCGTTTTTCATGTGCTGTCGATACAATGCCAGCAATGGTGTTCAATTTGCGGTGGGCTAGAATGCCAATCCGATCGTGTTTTTTCAGCTTGATGGTAAGGCACCGACTGACAAATATTCAGGCAACTCCACAGCCCACAAGTGGTCCCAGAACCATCCAACGCTGTGGCAATAAGAATGGTAACTACTGTAGACGTAATACCTACACCACCTGCGCCCAGAACCATACCAAAAGTAACTAAAGCAGTGTATACTGCGTCATATGATTTTACTGCATGCCAATATTTATCAATTTCTTTCTCAAGGTATTGCTTCTTCAGGTCGATCTCATTCAGCCGATATGAGTGCCCTAGATTCTCATCAGGCAGCTCCGGATATAATGATTCCGTTAGAATGTTTGGTTGTTGTTTCATGCCTGTATACATAAGTCTATGTGTCAAGTTTAATTAGGAGTGCTACTAATCACTTTCTTGCGCGGATAGCACTACCGCGAGTTCTAAACTGACTTGGCAAACTGCAGCTAACACGAGAGGTGTGGTTAACACTTGTACGCCCACATTATCTTCACTTTTGTTTGGTTACATAATAGCCGCTTTGTAGTACATGATTAACGACCATACTTACACTCAGAAGATATCCCCATACGCACAACTCGATATGACAACAGCATAGGATATCCATGTTCAACACCCCAGGTAGCATCACCAGATGACCATTTAAGCAATCTATTAATCAACCCACCTCTTTCTGATGCCCAAACAGTTATGAGGGGTTTCCTCGAGGGCGGGTTGTGAAGCGCATCAACATGGATGGTTCTCCGACCTATTTGGGGCCAAACATAAGCATCGATAAAGGTGTAGTGAACTTGAGAACTAATCACATGCAATATGGCAGAACCAGGTATGGTGCCAAAGACTCCTGCTGCAATGTTTCTGCGTTGGACAACCTTAACTCTGGAATCCCACCAGCAAGGGATCCTTACAGGTTTCACGTGTACTACACCATTCGGAGACTTCTAAATGAAATGAAGGTAGCACTACTTGATGACGCTTCATCGTCAGACACCGATAGTACCTTTGACAAGAGAATATACCATGAACTCTGCCATGGGATTGGTGTTACTGATTGTAGGATAAAAGATGGAAACCAGGGCCGCAGGCGGGTCCACTTCACATTCCCCGAAACACACCTAGAACGGCTAATCAATCATTAATGAAACAACCACTTGTACAAATCCGGCACGCAAACCGTGACAAAACAACAGACGCCTTGTTTGTTCAAGGTGGCAAGCCACATATTGATTATACAAAGGAATACAAAGAGGGTGCAAGCACCGCCTGGAGTACTTACATAATCTGAGGGATTCATAACCCCAGATATGGCAAGGATTAACGACAGTATTCAAACCTATGTTTGGGCTATTCTTGGTGCTCAGGCATAGACCCGCTAAGGGATACCAGGTACATGCACATACTTTGACAACCGAAGGCAGTTTCAGGCTAATAGGGAGGATGCTATCAACCCGCCAACACAAGTGCCCCTCCACACCTCAAAGCAAGTACCAAGGTCAATATTACCAATCCATTTGCAGTGAGGATGCAGGCGATTGTAACCCATTGCTCCCAGAAAAGTTTTGCGTACAAGCTCAGCTAGCGCTGTTTCCCCGTTGATCGTTTCCCTGATGCGGTTAATTTTTGGTTTACAGAGGCAGCCTTTAGTTCATACTTTTTTTTTCCCCGCACCTCTGAAAAATCATTTGCTTGATTTTGAACTCCTCAAAAGCCAAATACCTTTCTACCAGAGTTCACTTAGTGACAGACAAGAATACAAGCTCACATTCAACGACTACAACCTCGAGATTCACGAAATGGGCATCTCCTAGAGAATGACATGGTTACCCGACGAATCAAGTACACAGGACGACTCGCGAATCTGTAAGAGCGTAAGGTTTGTCACATGAAGCATGTATACAAAGATATACTGTGAAACATCAACCTGAACATGCCTGCTCGCAGCATTAAAGGCATCCTACTGCTTTTTGAAGACTCAGCCAATACCTCCTTCGCCAGGAACACTGAGTCGTTCTACAACCCAAACGTTATTATAGTTGAGTTGACCATTGCGAGAATCCCCAACCTACTCTATGCCCAGTGCAATGTGATGAGGTGAAGAAGGCTTTTGCAGCAACGAATAAACACGACCCCAGTGTAGCAATAGCTGTAAAAGATTTAGCATTGTCGGACGTTTCCCTGGGAGAGTACCTGACCAATAAGTTTGCTCTGTGGCTCGACTATAGGACGAGTGATGACGACTAGCTGCACGGTTATGGCAGGGGCGTGGATAATTCGCCTGAAAGTATTACCATTAAGATCGCAAACAAAGCTGAGGCGTCCGGTGCATCGAACGTGTATTATACAGGCTAGACTTCCCTGTATATTATTTACGAATGTTCGGCAACCCTAACCAATTGGAAAGACTGGCCTTTAGCAACCTCCTTGCACGGCAAAGTGTCGGGGTCCTCTCAAAAAAGTACAACTCTGTGCAGAAGGACCCATGTGAAAAGACCCACTGGATCATGCTCTTTCACACTAAGGACCGTGAATCATTTGAAGACGCCCGGCGTGAGGATGATGTGATCCCACCAAGGTAAAAACGTACAGCAGATCCTCAGCTTCTAGCAAAGACCAAGAACGCAAAACTGCTGCTGAAGACGGATCAACCTACTGCATATGCCGTCGATTGAAACGATGTTGGCCCTAACAGCAGCCTCTGCCTCAGCTACTAGTTAGGTATCTTGATCTGGGTAGTATGGTCCTACTTACGCTAGGTTCAATAATATATTAGACTCTCAAAATGTATACGTATACTCATGGATTCTTATAACATCATAGACAGGACACGGCTAGCCCAGTGGCCACAAAGTCTGAGCGAGCGAAACCCAGAGGATCATGACGTATAGCTTGCGGTTGTTACTGCTGGGAGTCTCAACGGCCTCGCCTTTGGTTATTTTCATGAAGGTGACGACAGCCGATTGAAGTGATGCACGTCAATCGAAGGAAAAGCCTTAGATCGAAGTGACTCTTTCTCTATTCAGTCTTTGGCAACTCATGTGCTAGTAAAGTATCTTTCAGGTATAAAAAGTTATGCAAAAGTATTTGTATGGTATCAAAATGAATCATTAATTACGTATGTTCATGTGAAAGGTATGATAAACATCAAGATAATTTATCATGACGTAATTGCCTTAGTGGTGTTTCACAAGTTTTTCGGGGGTACACGCACACACACACACACACACATATATATATATATATATATATATATATATATATATATATATATATATATATATATATATATATATATATATATATATATATATATATATATATATATAATACACGTGTTCATGTATATATTCATAGAATACAGGTAAAGGGTATGACCCCAATTAGGTGCTACATGGTTACTTTATATCCAGGGCACATTTAACGTAATGATTCTGTTTTCAAATGAATTAACGTAAATCTATCAAATTTCAATGAAAATATTGCAATTATTTAACACAAAAATAAATAATAATCTATCTGCATTAATTACAGTTCCGATCGAGCCACATTATGATCAATGAGATGAGGCATGAAGTTCATGTGCTGGTAATGGGTAATATGGAGTCATCTTGGTTTGAGATGGTGTCTCATTAGAAGGAATGATATCTCGGTAATAGGACGGTAGATTTAGATCGGTAACGTTACTAATAAATACCTTGCATTTGAGATAAAAGTAGTCCCAGCTCACCCCGATGATTTCCAGCGATGATAGAAAATAAGGTTTCCGCATCCGGTGACGGTTTTGTGCATGAATTTAGCCACTTCCCTTTAATTAAAAGATTGTTTGTTCGCTCTACGCACATGCTTTAGCGATTTTGGAGATTGTGTCTATAACTCTCAACAAATTGAAAACATGTTAACATATGCACCAAAGGGTATTAAATAGGGTGAGTTGCTGATGCAATGAGTTCTGCGTTATAAGAGTCACCAATAACATGCTCGTCTAAACACGCCAATAATCAAGTAGGGGACGATCGCCAATGAAGTGATTTACCTCGATCGAAGGAAAACCCTTAGATCGCAGGTAAATCACTTCATTGGCGATCGTCCCCTACTTGATTATTGGCGTGTTTAGACGAGCATGTTATTGGTACAGGCACAAAATAGTTGCTCCAAGCCCTAAACAGGTTGTGGTAAAAAAAAGCCTTCCTTACGTTGATTTAATGGATACTTTAAATATGGAATAAGACTAGTTAATTGACGCTAAAAACCTGTATAGGTTGGCAATGAATCAACCTTTGCCTACTGAGGGTATTGAGTCGGTGAGTTGGCTGGCCAGCCAATGTACACGTCAACAAAGAGTCCCTCTCCACCTATGATTCAGAGAGGTGGATAGCCGCGAACGGTGTAGACACCTTGGCATATGGACAAACTAGTTTGCCTACAAACTAGCACCTCCGCACCGTTCGGGGGATTGGATCCAAGACGCCCTTAGGTTGATCATGTCTAAGCAGCTAAGGGTTGAGCAGTATGGATGAGGGGATTGTGCCAGAGCCGCATCGGCTCTGTTTTGGAGGGTTGGGGCGGCGGGGGGGGGGGGGGGGGGGGTCGGGGGTCCAAGGCGGTGAGCATTAAATCTTGTATGCGCCCTCAAAGGGACAATAGTATGAATGAGGGGCTGTGCCAAAACCGCCACTATCTATACTACTACTTCTGTCTGCACAAAATAATCGTTTGATATGATATATTCGTGGCACCTTGCCAAGTTCTATATGCTCGGCTTGCACAGATGGGTAAACACGGCTTGCGCTTGGACGAGAGAGCAATACTGGCTCCATGGCCTCAATACATTTAGGCGGCACACCCTTAAACACGAGTAAGAAAACTTTAAGGGAATACTTCGTGTTGGTGATATTGTTTGGTTGTGGTTTATGTATGAAGGTGGTGGATGTGGGTTGATGGTTTTGGTGAAGTAGTGGTCATCATGATGTGGTGGTGGCTTTTTGTACGGCGGCTGATGTGGGGTTCTTGTCGATGTGGGATGATGGTCGATGTAGGGTTATGGTCGATGTGGAGTGATTATCAATGCGGGGGGATGATCGATGTGCTATGGCGTTCGATATGGGTTGACAATCGATGAGGGGTGGTGGTTGATGTGGAGTGATGGTCGATGTGGGGTGAGGGTCAACGTGTGGTGGTGGTGATGGATGTTTGGACTGCGGTTGAGGTGGGGTGGTGATCAATTTTGGATGTAGGTAGTTGTGCTATTGGGGTCGATGTACAGTGATTGTCAATGTGGGGCGATGGTCGATATAGGTCGATGGCCAATGTGGATTAATAGTCGTTGGGTGGTGGTGGTCGATGTTTGGACGGCGGTTGATGAAAGGTAGTGGTCGATGTTGGGTGATGGTCGACATGGGATGTTGGTCGATGTGAGGTGATAGTCCATATGGGGTCGTGGTCGATGGGTGGCAGTGGTGGATGTAGGATGGTGGTGAATATTTGGTGATTGTCGATATGCAGTAGTTGTCGGTCATGTGGTTGTAGCTATTAGCCGCGCAATACAAACATATTGAAATAGTTCCACAAATATGTGAGAATTTTATCGACACATTCTGTTATATGCAGGTCAGCAGTTCATGCAAGTAAAGTAATGTGCGGATCTCTCAAGTTAATAACACTCTAGCATATAAAAACAAGCTGACGCAAATGTTCACATACCTGGATGGAGTGAAGAAACTTTTCTTCTGCTCTGTCAGCAGACGAAGTGCTAGGCACGTTTATCTTAACCAGGATACCAAACCGAGGAGAAAGTATGAGTAACAATAGGAAGTGTTCAAGAAGGACAGGTAAAACGACCCGCTTTAATTTGGGTACCTGAAATATTATACCAAGTCCGTACATGTGCACCTTAACCCTACAGGGCGACGCTTGGCTGAACACACATTGTCATGCGCTCTCATCTGTGAGGTTCACTAAATATAGTATGGTCGTTTGCTAGGTGTTACCTAGGCAATGAATCTTCGCCTCCGACCGCGCCCATGCTGTTTACTACTTTCGATATCTCATTTTCGCGCTGCAGAGACGAAGTAGTATAGAGAGGGGAGGTTTTTGCGTACCAGCTCTCCTCTATACTATTCTCTTAATAACAGCTTATACACGTTTGTAGCTCGCCCTAAGTCGGGGCCGACCTCTAACCACCCCGACTTCGCCACTTTAGTTTGTCAATAAACAAGTATGTCCATACGCCAAATTCTACACCATTGACGGCTATCCACCTCATTGAATCAATTGGAGAGAGTGCCACTTTGTTGTAGTGCAGCCCATATATCTTAAGACCTTCACTGTGTAGCATGTACTTTCCATGACGGAACTGCTTCTTTGAGAATAGTGACTCATGTAATGTGCGTGACATAGGTGCTTCATAACCACAACCTTCTTTGCCCTTTTAATCTCGCCCTCGTCATACATCAGGATCTAGTACATCTTTGGGTGCAGACCAACATACTCCTTGATGGGATCACCGGCAAACTCATATTTTATCTTTCTAGCATTACTCTCCGATCGATAGGGACATATACTTCTCTATATTACTAAGGATACGGTTTAATCTTTTCTTCGAAATTGTTTGCAGCCTGCATCGGGAGATGGGAGTCATGAAATACTACCGGTACGGCGGTTGTTTTAGGATTCAACCGTAGCTTTAGGTTACATGCATTGTGGGCTGCCTCTGGTGGGGTGTCAAATCTTCCTCAATTTGATTGTTGTACCCAGCTACTTTATCAATGGCGAGGCTCATGTCTGACGTAGCCATGGAAATATTAGCCTGAAACTACTTTCGGACGTCAGATGGTGTGTCTGTGCTTAGTATCTTGGAGTGGCTCTGTGCCAAAGCCCAAAGAATAGCCTTAACATTTGTTCGAATACTGTCGTTAAACCGTGATATACCTGGGGCTGTGATTTCCTCTGATTTTTCAAGCATGTTAGTACTCAAGGCGATGCTTGCATCCACTTGGTATTGCTTTATGTATTCAATATTTAGCTTCCCGCCGTGGAAAACGAAGCCTTCTGTTGAATTTTCAACGGTTTGCTTGATGGATTCATACAAAGTGGGTGTTTCCTTAACGATTGATTGGCCTTACTATTTGTGTGTCGGGATCAGTGAAGTATTTCGGCAACACCGAACTCATGCAAGAGTTAATGTCCAAAGTATGAATGGTTGCTGACCATGTAGCGTCATAAGTAGTTCTACCTCCATAGCGTTCAGAATTATACGAATGGTGTAGCACACGCGACCCCTATAAAGATCTCTTATTTTCGAGACTCCTCAGTTAAGTTGGTCCAACGCCGATACACCGTCGCCGGAGTTTGCGCGCCGTCCAACACAATTTATCAGGTTCGGCCAGAATGGCATGTGGTTGGTTCTCCAGCCAACTACAAGTTTATCGTAGCTTATAGCTGGCACAAAGTAGTGCTCAAGCTGGTTGAAGAACTACGTGTTGAGCGCCTATGTACTATCTTCAGCTTGCACCTGAATGAGGGGATGTGTCTGCTGCCCAGGTGCCATATCGGGTGGTCACATTGGTCAGGTTTTTATGTTGCAGTTCTATTGAGTCTAAAGGCTTGTGCATATATGTTCAGCACTATGTACCATACTCTGTATAGTGTTCCATGCGGCAAGGTTATGTCCCTGCAAAATGCGATTGAGAACACTTCATGCGATCTATATGTTGGCCTTAGATCAATCACGTTAACTACGAGCTGTTACAATCGCGAATCAAACGAGAACATAGCATGGTGGCCTGAAAGTACAGGAAAAGGAGGAGGTACCCATTTGAGACCTGGCCTATGGAACTTCAAACTTATGCGTTAGGTAATTTTTAACATAGGTCTTAGTTTGGAGGTGGAAGAATAGATGTTTTGTTCTGGATACTGGTCTGGGTGGAGATGCGCTTCACAACCAGACTCCACTGGACATCTCTGAATATGTTACAAAACCCATGTTGATGCGCTTCACAACCAGCCGTCATTGCTATTTGGGTGGTGGGTCCGTTGGTTAACTGAATGCATGAAATGTTATTTGGTGATAATGTAAGTGGTGTCTACCATGGACATCCTATTGCCGGGTCGTGCCCAAAATAGCAGATATTATGGGGATGTGAGCAACCGAGTTATTACCATACCTGTCGAGCTGGCTGCAGGCGACCAAATCAGTTTCAGAACACGTGGAAATGCTTCCTTGTGATCAAAATCAGTAGTGACAAGTAGACTTACGAATAAAACAACAGTATGAAACAACAATGATCATTCCGATGACACCGTAATAACCGGGTGTGTTTGATGAGAATCGAGGGCCCTCCAATTGGTTGAATCATATCGGTCTCACGAAGCAGCACATTAGGAAAGTATTTGTAAAATATTGTGCTACAAGAAATATAGGCGTCTAGTGAGCTAAGTGGATGCAGTTGACACTGTTTAAGTTACTAATGATATGTGTCTTGGCGCAGGTGGTGTAGGTTAAATGTCTATAGAAGTTCCCATTCCTACTGCCACAGTGTTGGGCGTAACTAGAGCCATTTGTGGGCTACTTAAAATTGCTGGAAAATTCATCACTTGGCGAGTGACTGTCAAGGTGAAAGTACAGTATCAGATCTGCATTCTAACGCAGAGCAAACTGAACACCATTGCTGACATTGTATCATCAGCACCTGAAAAAAGAAATATCTGGGATCATGAGTTTAAACTCGTTTTAGCTGTGGTCACAAAGTAAACCCAAATGAAGGGCGAAATTAGAGCTGGATCTGTATAAGCGCACCAGACTGTTTCAATCGATGAACAGAACGTGCTGATCCAACATGAAAAAGACAAAGCATTTAAAGTTATCAGACAGAAACTGGCAGCCGACTGATGAATAAGAGCATTAACCACGGAGGCATTAGGATCTAAACTTTTGACTATTCTTCGAATATTTTATGCGTTATCAACCGGAAGTGATGCCATCGACTTCAATACAGTTCTAGGATGCACCTTTGAGCTGTCCCTGACAAATATGTGGCCCAAATTGTACTGTCATCCGAAATATATTGACGACTTTGTAAGCGCCTGAGATATTCATGAAACCACGATTGTCCTACCTGGGGCGTTTAGAAATCTTTTGTTTTTGTTCTAACATATATTAGAAAAACGTTGACAAAATGATTGAGCTTTAACATACATTTTGTATCGCTCCAACCATTTTGTTCGAAATGCTAGCTTGCCCAAACCTATGTTTCATTTGCTGAAGCATTAATGCGTTCCGGACCGGAATTGACGTCATAAACAACAATGAAATTTTATGATGTGATTAGCCATGTCACTGATAACTAACGACAAATAAAGCTTTGCCATCAGACGGTTATTTATACAATTAAAAGCAATTGAATTCCGCAGGTTATTTGGACTGATAACACATTTTTTCAATTTAGGCGCTTTGGAAAACGTCATTAACAACCATGACAATTTACTATGCAGTCATGTTACTGATAACCTTCAGAAAAATAAGTTTTAGCCGTGGAACAGTTATTAATTGCTTTAGAGGCAGTTGAATTATTGAGGCTAATTTTCTTTCAATTTGGACTGATGTCACAACTATTCGACCTGAGGCTCTGGGGAAAACTATTGATTTTTGACAACGCAATATATTAAAACAAATGTTGTCAAATGAATGAAAGTACAAACTGGTGTAATTTTTTACAGCGATCAAACACTCATCCCCGGATATATTGTGATGTATCAATGACCTTGACCTAAAAGAGAATTCAAGGACAGAAAAAGGGTCTGGGATCTGAACAACATTATTGCCGACCTTCTAAAACAAATTAAATTGTAACAAATATTGCGACAGGAATCGCCTGCCAAACCTACTATTAACAAACATATCGAAATATTTTTAAGTGGCGTAATCTATGAAATGTATTGTCATTCCTTTACGCGTTTTGTTATGTAAACAGATTGTGAATCAATAGACTGGTAGAATATGATGCCGAATGGCTAGTACCTCAGAAGCTGTTGGTAGAGTGTATCTACGCCAGGCAGGCACACGAAGTCAATTGCAACCTCCCACATTGAATTTTCAAACAGTGAACATATTATATTCCGCTGATTTCGTTTATTGAAAGCCCATTAAAATGGTCAACAATGAACATCCACTTGCGTAGGATTTAGAATGATGTCAATGTTTGTGATTGATGCAAGGATGACCCCATGCTTTATCTGCAGCTACTAATGCTGCTATCATAACACCTCTTGAGTATTTATAGTGAGCATATTATACTAATGATGTTATGATAAACACTAACAGCCATTGCAAAACAGTTGCGTTGCACTTTCACTTGCGTTCTGAAGAACAAACAATGATTCTCCAACTAAAGCCCTATAAATGGGGCCCACTCAAGAGATATTAAATGCACAATAGCCACTTACCTAACTTGTGAGCAATCACAGCGAAAAAAACTACGCGCAGGAACCTTGCCGCGATGTATGGTCATATAATAAACGCATTGGACACTCATTAGATTTTTACTTTTAGTGTAGCAATTCGTGAATTAATCATGACCGACAATTAAACATAAATTTTATATTTGTGCGAATAAACGTCTGAATTTTGCATCTGCATTTAACACCATAAAGACTGAAACGTAGCGGTTATTATTTGAATATTCTTATAGTGCTCTTCACGATTCAAATCGTGTTTCTATTAAATGAACCATGCTTTAGTGTTAGAACGCTGGAACCGATATATCCATCACCACGGGAATTTTAATTATCCGTGCAAATTTAGCGACGCAAGCAGTAACATTAACCAGTCTATATACAAAATAACTGCCGCGTAATAGCCCAAGCACTTGGGGAATTCGCTAACTGCACAGTAAAGGAAAATATTTATCTATGCATATATTTGCTTCCCTATACTGTTTGGTTAATTATGCATTCTTAAATGCATATTGCAAATATTGGAGGACAGAATAATGCAAAACCTGTAGAGGGGAAATAAATAAACAAACGGTAATAAATACAAACAATTCGCAAAACCAGGCCTGGGGAAATGGAAATTACTTATATGGAAAGAAATGCATATAATATTTGCTTTTCTCCATTCCACAGTAGCCTCCAATATTGTTTCGTGATACGCCGTTTACAGTATAAGTAATTAAAACATTAACACCGATTGATCGCCTTCCAACTCTTGATGGATGGGCTGTTGGTCTCCACTAGTATTCATGCCAACGGAGGTGTTTGACTCAATTGCCCTGTCTCTGATGATAATCAGCTAATCGCCATTAATTTATATTGACGCTTCTTGTTTAGTGTTGTTCGAGTCAATATTTTGGCAGCAACGAGATACTGTCCCCATTCATAACATCGTGTGCGCACAGATACTGTTGTGTTGTGTTTTACTCTCGCTGTTGTAAGAACATGCATGGTATATTGAACGCATTCAACAACAAAAGACGGCCGCAGTGTCCCGTGTATATACTAGACGCAAAGTTCTTGCCATTGAAGTTATGTGTTATGCTTAGTTACATCTTTTCTGGGATGATCTCTCACGCCTCTTTAGCCATACTTGTCAGGTAAAGTTCTCATGTTTGCTATATTGGACTGGTTAATCATTAACAGATCACCTTGTAGAAGTAGATTATCTTCGTTGATGGCTTAAAATACCAAAGCCAGAGCATTGTATATGCGTCACTGATCAAAACATATTAGTTGTCTACGATATCCCTAACGTCTGCTTGCAAGCATTGTTGTTTGTATAATTTTTTTTTTGAAATTTAGATGCAGACAGGGGACTTATGGATTGATTTTAACCAGCCTCTATCAAACTGCCCATGTAGCTGATCTTCATGGTACAATTACGATAATGTTATGCACCGAATGTGAATGTTAAGTTGGAGTCAATAATAATGCGTACGTTTGTAATAATGCACAATTCATGATGTATCGTTAGCTGCAGTTATGCTATGGATAATTACAGAGCAATGCAAGAGCCGTTACTACAAAATGAGGATGAAGCCCCGTAGCAATACTATTTATTTCCGGAAACAAGTAGCAGGATATAACGTCACAAATGGAAGTATGAATATTCTGTGTTAGGTGCGCTGCATGCATCCATAAAGCCAACACAGCTTATTTTAGCAGAATACTGATAGACAAGTATATTTACTCATCCTTTCACCGTAGCATAAAAGCCGTATAATTGCATTTGGTAGCTCCCCAAATAGTCATCTAATGTCAGTTATTGCCGTCTGACACACTGTGTGAGAAATAAAACACACGCACACGATGACACTGTTTATAACCCAACGCCTTCTTTGGGAATGATTATCCAATTGATGCCTGATGGTTGCATTTTTCGTTCGCATGAAATGTGAAATGAGTATTAAACATTATGCAAAGTGGAAGCTCTTTGTAAAACCACTTGGAGCGTGTCATAGCTGCTGCGTAAAACACCGTTTAATCAAACTAGAAGCACACCAGCAAGTCACTTATATTTGCCTCAAACAATAAACTTGACGATAGATTCATCACGTACAATTCACAGCCTCATGAACATGTGATATCGTGTTCGTCACCGAGCGCCAAATAAATTGAAACTGGAATCTGACGGACGATGCCCCGTCTAAACGAACCAGACCCTCCAATAAGAAATGTTCACTATACGCTACATAGGGAGTGTTCTAGTATAAAAAGTGATGTTTGTGAGACTTATTTATATGAATTGGGAATTTGACACATCCTCACCGAAATTGAAATATAGCGCTTCTCTAGAAATTATCCGACCTGCTGATGACTACAAATCCAACAGCACATTGATAAAATGTCAAAAACACCATTCTATTCTACCGAATCCGTTAGTTGTAGGCCATTGATTACACTTCCATTTCGTGTTTAAGCTGTTTGTCTCCAATCGAACCTGTACATGTGACGTAGGAAGATGCCATGAGTTTCCTGCTCCGTTTATTAACCTCAGTTGAGAGTAGTGTTGCTTAGCCCACTAAATGAGTAACAGTCGGTAAAAGCGCTGTGCAGAGTTTCGTAAATGTAAACGTTAGCTGTGATTATGTATTCTAATGGTCACAGTTAGCAACCAAGATTAATACTAACAGCCCCCATGATTCCATTTGGGAATAAATAAAGCATAGTTATATATTTTGGTTTTCTTTCATAGTTAGACTATGATGAAAATAGCCAGCGGATATTTTTAGCTAAATTGACTGGGGTGTATGTTTTCATTTCAGTACTACGTCGATTCTGAGTGGCAAGTTTAACATTAGTTGTAGAAAATATTTCCATAAGCAGTGCGGAGCTTAATGTTGCTACGTTTACTAATTTGACTCTATGCATGTATCAAAAGTCATTCGTGGACGTATATATACAACCAGTTATTGTAGTATATCAAACTGGATGAATCTCCATCGCCTACTCAGGGTTTGACCAGTAACAACCTTCGGCATGTTGATATAACAATTGATTATTTCCCATAACTATGATTCCTGATTCATCGTTTTGACATAACTGCCTGCGATCAGATTACATTGTCAACTGACTGTATCAACGAGATTTGCCATATATGTTACCAGCTTTGGATAGACCCTGCGGTGAATCGATGCCCGTGCGCCATTACTATTGATGGTTCATGAGCCATGCTATGCGTTACTAAGTAAAGCCGGTCTTTTTGTGCAGATTAACGACTTTGTGCACATGCACGAGGGCAGTATAAACGCTACAATGGTTGAAATCTGAGTGCAACCATTGCTTAAATGTGAATATTTCTTATTATTTTTGTTTGTCAGTGAGAATTCATTCAGAGGGACAATGGGTAGTCCTCAATTATCGCTAAAGCAACTGATACGTGTTGCAATGGGAAACATTATCACATGCACATGACAAAACTATGTGTATGATAAACGGTAAATTTATTGCTGTGTACACGATAAAGTGTTGCGATCAAAGTATGTTATATAGCCACTGGACTGGAGTAAGCAAGGCATTCAAACAAATTTATTAAAACAGCGCTGTCAAGCCAAACATACTAATGGCTGTGTTAACGGTAATTTTTGCTGAACTGCATTTGATAAGACGTAATACTTAAACTTCGAAGCGGGTTGAATCCATATTTACGAACCTCAAGTTTATACAAACAGTTGCAGTAAGTATTGCCGATTGGTTACATGCAATCTTAAACAGGGAAACTGATCGAAAAACGGAACATGAGTGTGAGAAACACTGGTTATGTTTATATATATTATGCAATTAAATGCCGGCGTGCTTGATAATATGAAGTTCAGTACTAACGTGTGAAATCCTCACTGGCTTCCCATGCCTCGGATACTGACGTTAAGTGGCGGTCCTATCTCTGAAAAGGGATGCATCCGATTCGGTAGCTCAGAAGTACCGTGCTGAACCTCCGTCCCAGCGGTGTGGGTTTTGCAGCCCTTTCTGGGCACCGGGTTGTGCCAAGCATCACAATCATCCTCATCCATCACTGTCACTATATCATTTGGGTGTAATAAAACAAAATCACCGTTTAGCGATCCCCGCGTACATGCAAAGCGATAACATGCGACAAAAAGAACAGTTATATTAATGGCGTATTTTGTGGCAGCTTTTAATCAGGAACAAAAGTCATTTTATGCCTTGTTATTGATCACGCTTGAAGCAGCCGTTTGGACCATTACCCCAAACCGCTAAGTATTATCTCATTTTGTGGAATTTAAATTGCGGCTCGTTTCGGTACGATGTTATGATGCGATCTAGTTTGCACTTTATTGCAACTTTCCCGAGAAACTACAGCCCATCAATAACAAATAAGAGGTTTTCTGACTTGATAGGTACAATTCATTATTGTGGCTCAGACATATAAAAGTTAAAGGCTAAATAGATTATAGATAGGCCAATTATCCCATTAACATTGCAGACAGGTTCAAATAAGTGCACCGATCAAAATTGATGTTGACTTTACTTTACATACCCGACCGAAGATTGGATTGCTGTCACCTGTTGCAACTATGTGCTTTTATTATTGACTCACACATATATAATGCACGTCCTGCCATCCCGTTATACTGTAATGATAATGTGTATAATACATAGATGCGGTCCGCTGCAATACTCAGTCAGCATCAGTTGCCAAGTTGCCAGCAGTAGCACTTTATCAAGTCCTCTGCTTTTTGGAAAATTATGAGCCATGATTCATTGACACTGATTACTACAGATATCTGTCGTTGTATTGGTGTTCCCTGACCCAACTACGAGACCTGCGAATGCATATCGGAGGCTGGCACTCATTGTAATATAAGCAAATATCTCAAGCTTTTGAGGTGCCTCGGGTCAAAATTCCCAAGGGTCTCAGCACAAAGTTTAGGGCCCAATGGAGGCCTTGACGTCAAATCTTACAAATATAATGGCCACCACTGTACATGATCAAGCTTGAAGATATACTGTGAATATTATTGAAATTGCTGTTTTGCGCACTATCAAATCTTGCGTAATTTCATGGCTGCAGAGACATATTACCAGCATCACATTATACTCACCTCATCACCATAAATTGTGCCTGCTCATTAATGTCTGTCCAAATTTTCATTTAGGCACTCCTCTCAATGCGTCATCCGACTGAAAGCAATCACCTGTAGTACAATTAATGTCTTTGATGTGATTGATTAACATGGTCATGCAGCATCCATCTACGCAGGTGTTCCACAGGCTGCTACCTTTGTACCTACCATGAAGACGACTAGACAAATGCATGCCTGAGCACTCTGGTAGATTGTGATGGCTTGCAACGTGCTGGTTGTATCGAAGGCAGTTCTTCTTGTTTATTTTAACAATAATGTTTTTATTTATTTCGTACACAGGGTTTTTGAAAATCACACAGAGAAAGCACGCAACTCCAAAAGCAGATTGGATACGTATTGCAGTGATCACAAAGGTCTTTGGTCTCTAGTAAATAATACCAACATTCGATCAATGCATCTCACGGAGATGAATGTATCCTGCGCATTCCGATTCTTCTGCACATCACTTCTTCAGTTAGTGTCTACGAAATATATTCGAGAATATATTAGCTAGTGTGAGGTTAGTTAAGAATGCCGTTATTTAGCGTCTAAACTAATCAAAGACTACTTTTTATTCCAGGTGTTTGTCTGTTTGCTCGTGTATAACAACAAGTTAGCTGTGACTCAAGGTTACGGATTTTTGGTTACAGAACCGACGCACAGTTCCCATATATATGAGAGTTCTAAATATGGGTACATACCCAAGACCTGTTATATGTACTTGGCCACAACGGTAATGTAATGACACTAAAAGGTGCAAAATTCAATTCGGATGGTGCGTTCGGGTAGTCATTTCTCTTTTTGCAATCGTCACTAGTTACCCTCTATTTGAGTCCACCTGACGGTTGTATGGCTTAGTAAGGCTAGCTTCGCACTTCGCATGTGTCTCACTCTATGTTTAACATTACGAGTAGGAAAAGGGTTAACCGACGCTGCGACGACTATCCCGCTTTATAACAAAATATCAACAGCATCGCAAATAAATTACGTTTGACATGACTCAATTTGTCTTGGCGCCAAATGGAGCGTCCACATGGGCTGAATATTAACAAGCGTAACATGTGCATGTGACTTATGTATATCATCAAGCCAACTTAACACCTATTCTCCAGCTTGTTTCGCCACATTTTCACACTATTAAGCTACAAATTGAACAAGAAGGTAGGAACGATTGTGTAGAAATATCGAGATAACTTTTCATATCGAAGCAGCCACGTGTTTGATGGTTTAATATGTTAATGCCACGATCTATGTGCCAGGGTGAGGTACACAACGGAACTCAAGTCTGGTCGTGTCGTCTCAACGATTAAACGAGTAAAAGTGCGTACATTAAACCTGCCACTAAACACACGTTGGCCTTTAGCCCCAACGCAACCGCAAACGCGCACACAGACGCGTACACAACGACTATTGCTTAAATTATTTTCACTCTACATTCCCGCATAATTATGCGATGCATCCCCAAAGGAGCCAATATGTCTTCCTCATCTTTTCATGCAATAACTGCTTTTCGTTCATCAGTTAATCACAATCGGATTGGAAAAAAAAGAAATAAAAAATTGGACTTGACACATAAGATTTTAATCTCATTACTCGAACACATTAGTCCATCATTTCTGTTTTTGGGTTTCCATCAATTAGGATCGTTGCTATTTCAACATGGCTGATGACAAATCGACGAATGGCAAGATCACACGGAAAGCTAGTGTTTCATTGAATTGTGGATCGATGGTGCGCACTTAAGATGGCCTAATGTCAAGTGATTTTATGGGTAAAGTTGCCTTGTTTATATGCAACTCAAAAGCATAGATGAGATAATAAAAGCTAAAATTCTTTTAATTCTATTAACAAATGCCACGCAGACTAGAATATTGCCCGATCGATATACTAAATGGAAGGTTGAACGCCATATTGTTACGGGATATAAATATACATTTGAGAAACATAGCTAGTTACTATATTGGTTGCAACAGCGACGCAACTATGTAGAATGTTACCACGAAATACATTAACTTCCATTCAGGTATCTCCGATTTATTTATTTAGAAAACCAAATCCACGATAGTTAATATGCCTGACACAAGGTGCATCAGGGATTATAAAAGGCGACTAAGCTTGTGGCAGAAGAAGAGGTATAATTTGCTCTCTTCGAGCGCTTCATGAACGGAAATGACTTTGTAAGTTATGACGTGAACCTGGTCCGTGGGGAACTAGTAACCAGCTCATATCACTGCAATAAAATACTATTTGTATTATATCCCCGTAGGGGCTGATGCGTAATAAGAGATTTTCCCTTGTTTAGATTGCTCTGTGTGGTATGCAATAAGATCCGTTTTGCAGTTATTTTCAAATGGTCCTACATTTTGAACAGCAGTCAAAATCTTATGTACATAAAGCTGTTTGTTAAGCAATATAATACCTTCGCATGCCACATATTATTAATCGATCTTTTAGAAGAATCTGATACCCAATAGCGCATATCTTACAATATGTGGTTGATAAATTCGCTATTAACAAACGAACCAAGTATGCCTGCTTATACTTGCCATAAACTGACTCGCCGAATATTCTGGGGAGATGTGCAACTGGCTGTAACGAGCGTTAAATTACAATGTCCATTCACAATCAAGTTATTATAGTGCAACGCAGAAGCAAAATAATTAATTTTCGAGCCACTTTTTTGTTAGCTGGCGGGTTTATGTAATGATTCAAGTATTCGGTTTCAGATTGCCCATTAGATATCTAGTCAATAATACACGTATATATACAGCTAGGTATCTATCTAACTGTTTGGCACAAACTGAAGATCTTTATAATCGAAGGTTGTACCCAATGTATAATGCTTTTCCTTACATTTTCTTTATCGTCTGCTTGGCACGTCTGCTATCTGCTAAATGAAATTATAAAAAGTGCCGTGTATCATTCCGCTGTTTGTACAGTGTGAGTTTTCATCGTCTTAGTGCCTTATCCAGTTTAAATGAAACGTTGTTGCTGTCAAGACAAAGGGAATTAAACACATGTGCATTTTATATGAATACTTTCACCCTTTAGCGCAGCACGAGAAAAGAAAGTGATACCCCCAAAAGTTTACTGGAGTGATAACGTTTGATTATCCAACCTCATCAATGGCCTCAAATAGCGCGGGGGAGCACATGCTCATAATAGACACAATAGCTGCCCTGATTGTCTGGTACAATTATTTGTACGGATTTGAAGAGATACATTATGTGCTCAATTGAGTTAGAATGAGTGATATTGCCCACAAAAATAAGTTTGAGAATTTCATCCACTAGTTAACACAGTTTATTCCCACTCATTTAAAGCTAGTGCATGTCTAACACATTTATAATTCCGACGCAATATTCGGGTGACAATTTCAATGCATCGTATTTGGCAAGACAAACGCCAACCACAATGAGAGACCACGATACCTTGGACTACAGCATTGACCCACGATAATTTAGACTATGACTTTGATCCAGGATAATGTAGACACGACGTGTAACCAGAATGCTACAGACTACGACAGGATGCGGTATTGTTGGCACATAATGGGACAGAAATCGAAAGTGACAAATCGATTATAATAATTCTTAGGTACAAGGTACAAGGTACCCTGGAGACTTTCCGGTCGACATGGACACCTAAGAAACAATTATTTACTTTGGTTAACTGAATTTGCTCACCGGGTTCATGCGATGTAAGATGCAGTTACTTACATTCATTCCAACTTTCTTAAGTATTCAACAACAAATGGTAGTGTACATGATAGGAAAGCATTAGATACTACGTTGGAGTTAGCCAAATTTCCTGGACAGTATCGTTTATTGTAGATAGTTGCCTTACACGTTTCTAAATGGGAGCGCTGGTGGCATCAGAGCTCGAAAGGACGCGTGCAAATAAGCGGTAATCTCTCCCAATTCTCAAGTGACATTATTAGGCTTGGTCTATGAGGGTTTGCATGCAATAAACCGTGTTAACATTAATTATTCATCAATAGTTGGTCTGGTATATTATGCGACCTGTAATACTCGTGTGCGGGGGCGGTGGTTGAATTAATGATCGACGGCTTGCAGGTTTTATTTTCATTATGTACCAAGCGGGCCATATCAACATCATGATTGAATTGTTGGATGTCAATATCATTTCGTGCAAATAAACTCGGCCACGACAACAATCAGGTAAACATGCTGTCTATAATGTACTCAGACTGTCTTCATGTGGTTACTCACACAGCGGTCATAGCTGTTTCTTACACGAAAGCCCTGATGAACCCCCCAGTTACTTAGGCTGTAACCTCTCTTGCGTAACCTGCAAACGTGGATAATTCTCACGCTTTTTGCACAATTAATAGCATTAACCAGTCATTTTGATATATATATACTACTTGAGCTGTAAATTTTGCATCTACTGTCATTAATTATCAAAATGATCGCCTATGATATTCCACGAGATAACATATCAGAAATCAAGGGGTCATCTATATTTCAAGCTATCCCTTTAATGATGATCAATGTATAAGCAGAATGCAAAATCTGTTCCCGTTTATCTACGGCTACTTCTTCATACCCCGGTCAGTGGATTTCATGCACAGACAACATGAAAAAGACTTTAATGGAGGTATTGGTCACACGCACATGAGCACCTGCCTCAGAACCGTGAGCACGATATACACGTGAATACCTCGTTAATCCACAGATGTAACCTGTCAAATATATATTACTAGGACGTATTATACCAGAAAAGCACATGTTATGATTTATTTTGTGAAGCGTTCGTCCGTTAGCCGGCATTACGATCCTTAACTGAACCAAGTATGCTTACGAAATGTAATCTATGCACATATATAACAGCATTGAACAACGGTTTTGCTTGATATAAATTATACAATGATATGATAAAAAAGTTCACACGTTCTGAAAGTTTAGTGTAATTGTAAAAGTTATCTAAATATATGTATATGTTAATGATGCATTGCTAAATACATTGCATTTGAAATTATAATGACCATAATATTGATATGCAATCCTTCACCGATAATACTTTTCATTTGTTAATGCACCATGGTATGCTCTAATTATATTCCTGATGAAGCGGCTAACATATAATCACGAGTTCAATGGGTACATGGGGAAACAAGTCGAACTGCAAAAATTGCCAAATCGGCTTATCATTCCCCGGGTTATAATTGATTTAAATTTTGGGGGACGAATGAGGAAACTTTGTATTTTTACACTTGCTTTTATTTCTAAAAATTTAGGATTGAGATAGTCTTCATTAATATGCAACAGTTAGTAAGATTGAACACTTCTCCATAGAGATGCTTTAATGCTTTAACATTTTGTTTGATGATCGTTAACTTGATTTAAGGCCAAGGGAAAATAATTGCTCTTGGTTCTGCGCATCACCGATACTGTCAAAATAGAAAATATATTTCGACAATATCTTGAAAATTGCGATCTGTGTCGCAAGACAACAATTCTTTACAAACAAACAAAGACAAAAAAGAAATCTCTGGGTGTTGCGCAGGAATAAAACATCCCTTTTTTTCTAAAATGCGAAAATATTTCGAATCAAAAGAACAAAATAAAGTTTACAAGAATTTAGTTTCTTCAGAACATATTCTAAGCTTTCCTTAAACCAATACACTTGCAGTAATATTCAATACAACGTTTTCAACCGGAGATGCATGGCACTTTGAATTGTCGTCAAATAATTAAAGTAAGGATAGTTTAAGGGCACTTCTTAAGGAGTAAGCAACTCTTCTAACTCACTCTATGTTTGTAAAAATCTACTCCACGTCAGTTAAGCAGTGCACGGAATACTTGTACTCTCAAGTGGCCCTTCAATGAGCTTTATAGTTGTAGAACACACACTAAAATGAAGATTCTAAACTATGGATGCAATGGAGCAGTAACCCTTTTTATTACCATTATGTGTGTCTACTTGAAATCGCTCGAGCTCATTGGAGATATTCTGGGATGGTTGATATTGACAAAACTAGCACACATCGTATAACACAGGCTGATGTCATCGTTTATTGTAAGGTACGTAATAAAGCGGAGTATTGCATACTAACTTTTAACACTTTTATTCAACGATATTTGTGGTTTACCATCCTGCAATAGAGCTGATCGACCAAGACATAAAGAGAACTCTTCAGTTGAGGTTTGATCACTAAAGAAGACGTGACTCGAATGCAGTGGAATGTGGTGCGAGGTGAGATATTACAACGTGTAGTTGATATACACTATAAGACATTCTGCTTAAAATACAATGGCGAGGAGAATATAGCATACACCTCACATTCCATATATGACAACATTAATTAGGTGCACTCTGAATATTATCATTCTGGAAGATGGTCGAACATAGTAGCATTAACGATGTTATCTTATTTTTGATCTCATCCGCTTTGTCGCATTCTGGCACACTCGCTGAATGGTATAATCATCGATATACATTTATTCACACCTTTTGAGTAATATAATAGTGTGCTTGTAGCGCCATTAACCCACTGCATTTCCCGGATTCACTTACTAGCAGACTGATTTATGGGTATACACAAATGCATGTAATAATCTAAGCAAGCCACAAAGCCTATATATTGATGTCGCATTCTGTCGCATTGGTGTCGCATTTCCATATCCCGATTAAGTGCTTGACATCGATCCTTACAATTCTAGTATTCGATTTGCGATGTCCATGACCACGATTGACTAGAATAAACTGCTGATTGAATGACCACAGATATCAAAGTATTAGTTATATTAGGTAATTAAAATGATCTACACAAAAATGTAAATTATATAACAATCCGACCATTATTAACGGAGTTATTCGGGATTCTAATTTGTCCCTTATTCGTGGTTCCAACAAAACGTCACGGTTATGCGTTTTAACGACGCCTAACGATTTGGAAAAAAACAATTTAAACATTTCAAAAATTGCGACCTGTATCTCGGATCAAAACATTTTCCGAATACAAACAAACACACACAAACATACAAACGCGACCTACCAAGATAACTAGGGAAGCGATTCGCCAAGTTAACAACCTCGACTAACCAAGATAACTTGGCGAAGCCATTTGCCAAGTTGATAAGTTCGTGAGGATTGTTTTACACGGTGCTCTAGTCCAGGTCCTCTTCGGTGTACTCAGCTGGCACAGCTAAACTTTCCTTCTGACGGCTTTTCAACTTTCTGACCACTTCCATAACAGCTAGACCCTGTTCAGCCTTGGTTATAAAGAGCTCAGCCATGTCGATCACCTGCGGGAGATGGGTGTAAGGTGTGTTCTGTAAGCCACTGGTGATAATCTGCTGAATGTGGTCAGAGACGATGTCGCGTAGTCTGGCGGGACACTCAGCTAATACGTTGATGGCTTCCGGGGCAAAATAAGAAGGCAGAGAGGCTTGTTTAAGATGCTCTAGGAGAGAGCTGTAAAGCTGCTGCACTAAATATATCGTGTCTGACTCCCATTTGTACGCTGGGGTCAGCTCAAGCATCCATAAGAATGTGGTTTTCACGGCGTATGACGGGAAATCGTGACCGTCTATGGACAGGTCGAGGTGTGCGTAGAATAGCGTCTTGGCAATGAGATAGACCATCCGTTGAGGAGCCGAGCATGCTTTCATCAGTGCTCTCTCTGCTAAAGTGAATGTCACTCTCCAAGCGTTCACGTCGCCGACACCACTTGTTTCCGACGCCTTGACTGGCTTCGGTACCAACTGACAACCCTGTTTCATGGCAACACAGATGACGTCACTGGGCGGCCAGTGTCTGCCTGTACGTGACGGCCACGTTTGGGCTATGTCAGGCCATATATTCATCTGAATAATGGGAACTCCATCCAGAGATAGTTTGGCTAAGTAACCCTCGTTCATTTTAACGATAATGTTCATATTAACTGCTGGGCCATGGAATTCTATGTTCCAGTCCATCTTGAACTCTCTCTCTGTCCTCTTAAACAAAAAGGAGAGGATTTGAAGAACCTCTCCGTCGTTGTCTCGAATTTTGATCATCTTTTCTAAGACGTGCTTGATATCTTCCGTCGACATACAGCTGTCGGGATGATTCGCTGGTATAAGATGATTTCGCTCACAATCATTCACTTTTTTCTTTATCACCGCCGGCATTTGCTTTTTAAATGCCCCTGATCTGACATGAACTATTCCTGGTGTTTTGTCTTTTTCAACAATGATTTCTCGGTAAACTTTTTTCGACTCGATTTCCGCCATTTGAAACATAATATCCACTTCTAACAAAAGCGGCTGAGCCTTGCACATGCGGGCTAGCACGGCGCCGTCCGCTGAGCTTCCCACGATATGTAGACATTTGCTAAGCAGGTCTCTCCATTGTTCGGTTATGCCAAAGACTGGTATGTACTGCTCAGATATCTGATCCAACCACTCGCGAAACCGCTTGTCCATGGCGTACAGCGCCTGAAAAGATTCTAGTATGACTTTTGCACTCATCTTTTAAACGTTTGATCAGTAGTTCCGAAAAAGGACATTTATACAGTGTCACGGTCGATTGAGAAAGTAAACTTTAACCAGTCTGTGTATCGATCGATACGTCTCTCAGCTGTGCTTCCAAGTTCGGTGGTTTAACCCCGGATTTAACCTGTCAGAACGAAAACAAAAGTATCTGCGTTGTCTACAAACATTTTGACTAGTTTGTGAAAACATTCATGTTTATTTTGCTATGAGGAAGCTTGTTTTTTATTTCACGGCGGGATCACTTGCACTAATTTAACATTTTCTGTGACTGGTGTTGTGGGCTCATCAGTTACTTACAGATTAACGTATGCAATAGAAGTATTCATTGGTATGTAACATATGATCTACCGATACATTTCACAGTCACTTAGGAATGTAAAGCACGGCACAAGGCCAGGCCGAAATCGGTCTGGTTGCGGCTCTTCTCCTTCTGATGCAATGGCACGATCTGTAATATGGAAAACGAACCAGCTGTTTCGTACAAAATAATTCAACAAATCCGATCGATGATCAGTATGACTTGTTAGACTTACAAAATAAGAAAAACAATTCCATATTGCGTTTGAGGCATGACATAGTAAATGTGCAAATAAAAAAGATAAAGGCCACAACACAAATAGTTATTGGCCAAGTAACAAAAATGAAGAAACGTACAATTATGCTCACTCAATCAAAAGTTACATGAACGCAAGTTTTATTGTGGTCACAAATGTGGAATTATAAATAACATACAGAAGGCACATCCAGCTGAATCGTTGTATTGTAATGACAAGGTGTGTGATAAACAGGTCTGGCCCGATAAGGTAGCGTAAGATACTGCAAATCCGCCGCACAGACAATATATGTATATATATATATATAATATATATATATATATATATATATAGAGATATATATATATATATATATATATATATATATATATATATATATATATATATATATATATATATATATATATATATATATATATATATATATATATATATATATATTATATATATATATATATCTCTCTATATATATATATATATATCTATATATATATATATATATATATATATATATATATATATATATATATATATATATATATATACAGTACAGTAAAACCTCTCTGCTCGACCACCTCCCTAACCCGATCGCCTCCCTAACTCGATCGATTTTTTCAGGTCCCGATTGTCGGCCTAAACTTTAGCATTGTGACAGAATTCTCTAACCCGATCACCTCCCTACTCTGTAAGTCGATCGATCATTTCGGTCCCAACGCCCCATTTGATATTCCCTAAGTCGATCGATTGTCGGCTGGCGGAAGGATTAGAGCCACCGGTTGATGCAATAAGCAGAACACACACACTCAGGCGATAGCGCCTGTGGACTGAATAGCACTCTTTAAAATGTGTGAAACATGTTTGTGATTTGTTATGTGTTGTTAGCTTTGGCAATGTTGATCACAAAACTCGATACCTTTAGAACAGATACAATCGAGCGATACACCTGTGAACGGCGTGAGCTTTGATGATCTTGATCACAATACTCCCTCTTGTTACAACACACACGTAAGTTACAAGAAGTGGCTTTATAAGGTGTGGATATTGGTTTTATGAATCATTATCTCACCTAGCGTCATGGCAGCACCACGGAAAACGGCGAAGGAGCTTCTACTTTCACGGAAACTTATCGGCAAGAAGGGCAAGAGCAACCAACAGGTTGCTGATATCTTTGGCATCGGAAAATCAACAGTTCAAAACGTACTTAAACGTAAAGCTAATTACATTATGGCTTACGAGGCTAATGAAGAGCCAAATCGCAAGCGCCTTCGGACCCATGTTGGTAGCGAAGAGTTAGAATGTGCCATATAGACTTCAGAAGGCCCGCTCCACCAACGGTCCCGTCAGCGGCCTATGTTGCAAGAGAAAGCCCTTGAGTTCGCCGCTATGATGAAAATTGAAGGTTTTAAAGCATCGAATGGCTGGCTTCAGAAATTCCGTTCTCGTCATAACATAACCTACCACGTTGTCAATGGCGAGAGTGGGGAAGTGCCCTAAAGCAGCGTGGACGATTGCACAGCAAATGACCTGCAGAAGGACGACCACTCCCACGATATCCCACTTGAACAATTACTCAAGGACTTAAGAGCGAGCATGACTGACCCCATCATGGATACTGATAAGTATGTCGCTCTCGACGATCAGGCGCCGGCCACGGAGGAACTGGAAGATGGCTGGGAAGATATTATTGTCTCTCAAATCACTAGCGTTTCACAACCGACTGAGAGCGACGACGCCGACCACGCGTCCTCCACCACACCAGAAACGACAACCATAACCTTCACTGAGTGCCTTCAGAAAGTAGGCGACGTGATGATGTTCTGTACAGAGAAAGATCTAGGGGACATGCTGCCATTTGTCGCCTCTCTTCTTCTAGAGAAGAATGTCATCGCAGCTAAAGCAACCAACTAGCAAGTTTCGATAAAGAAATATCTGCAAAAGTGATTTCTTTTCTTGTACATGTATATTTGAATATCTGATTTTCCAAATAGGCAAAAACGTACATTGTATTGTGAAAACATCTCTTTTTCTGTTGTTTTGTTTTTCGTCACGAATAAAATATCGGATGAATATTCTGTAACCCGACCACATCCCTAAGTCGATCGATCAGCGGCAGTCCCATCGTCGGTCGACTTAGAGAGGTTTACTGTATATATGTATATATATATATATATATATATATATATATATATATATATATATATATATATATATATATATATATATAGATATATATATATATATATATATATATATATATATATATATATATATATATATATATATATATATATATATATATATATATATATATATATATATATATACATACATATATATATATATATATATATATATATATATATATATATATATATATATATATATATATATATATATATATATATATATATATATATATATATATATAAAGCAAATCATGTTTTTATAATTTGGTTACATGTTTTTGTAATTTGGCTAAGCCTTTTCGATACTAAATGCTGATTGCGTTTCGTAAACAACGACTTATGGATGTGTCAACAAAGCAATTACTGGTACGGTCCAAACACACCACGTACGCGTTCGGAGATGGAAACGACCTTGGTATGGTTGAGATTGCTGACTTTGCAGATAGGGAATGTTGACCATTTGCATTCGATTGGCAGCGGTACCTAGCGTTTAACAGGTGATGTTTCGGTTCGTATTACTCCCGATTGTTTTTTTAACATGTGCTTGGATCTGGAATGGAAACCAAGCGCTGTGCAGGCCATTTCTTCATCAATAACGACCTAATTGTTGTTGTTTATTGCAAGAATAACCAACATCAATATACATTTGTGTCAGGTTGGTGCTTACTCTTTTTATTAGTGCTGTCATAGTCTTTGTCCTTTGAGCCTGATTATCTTAGCGGAGACAAAAGTTGAACAGCAGTTTAGCCCTCCAGCAGAGTTTGTTTTGTGTATGTCCCTAACTGAACCTTGACCTTTGCCGTTAATTAGCGTAGAAAACATATATCAACACCGGCATGTTCTTCATGGGAGCAGCTGGGCATCATGAAGCGGATGCCGTACCAAATTATTCCACACAATTACATGACTGCTGTGGCCACACTGTCGAACCTATAATTAATTCACTACGATTTACTTTTATATATAACCCATAACCGCAGGTATTTAATTTAATGTTAACCGCAATTCGTAATAATCAAATTTAAGGTCCCATTACTTTTTCACACGTCATTACATGAAAGACCAAAGTTGATAAAAGTTGCAGACAGATAAGCAAGTTTCGAGTCTCTTGTTAATATCACTTGGCTATATATATTACAGACAATCACTAAAACTGATATATGGGTTATGATTATAGATAGCCAGCAATACGTTCAACTGAGATATAAAGCTTGCCAAGTGGTCTATCGGGGAATTACAGATTGGCGAATTATTGGCGCATAATATCTTGTAAACAAGAAATAATCTATGTGGTACAATGCTACGAGATCAGCCGTTACCTGAGGCCATATTGACAAATGATTTTAAGTCAGAGTGCTCATCGGCAAAATAAGCACACTCAGCCGAGTGAACGCTGAAGTAGTTTTCACGTGCGAATTATGTTACACACTCAAGTTTCCGACGAGGCAGCTTATACAGAGCTAAAGGCAGTTT
>CM067344.1:7051753-7136753 GCA_034190875.2 Urechis unicinctus
TCAGAAAATGCACCGGCATCAGATAACAATAATTGAGAAGGCCCCTTAGTAAGATCATGTACCCTCACAAAGTAATGCTATCATATATCAATAAGCAGATATCTATCCCGTTCCCGTAACACGACCATCGTAGTCAGTATTTTCGAGGCGCTTTAGTGGATAAGGACGAACAGGACACTGTCGTTACATATCATATTCCATATATCTCCAGCGTAATCTATGTTTCGACAAGATAATCATATCTTAACAATCTGTTAGAGTAGAATTGAAATAAAACATAGCTTAATTGAAGGTAACATATCATATTCCGTATATCTACAGCAATGAGGGTAAGCGAAATAACTCTCACGATGACTGTGGTTTAACACGGGACAATCGCGCAACCTACACTTTCAACGTAAACTATTTTTCGACATGATAATAATATCTATACAATCTGTTTAGAGAAGAATGGATATAAATATAGCTTAATTGGAGAATGTATGTGTAATTTCAACTAAGAAAGTAGCATCTGAAGAGATGGTCATTAAATTTCAACATACTTTCGCTTGAGTTTGTATTGTTGTGTTACCACGCCGCAGAAAATATGACTACTGAACGCTATCCCACTAACGTACTAAATATGACCTGCATAACTCCTAAAACTTAGCCTGGCGAGTGGTTGGTTGATGACGGAACACACTATCAACATAGCATTACTCACAATAAACATTACTTCAAAGCAGCAGTTACAACCTTTTATTGATTTGTTCCGACAAAATGAGAAACAATACCTAAAGAAACAAGACATTATTTACCTGAATAGGGACGCATTTATCCGGTGAATCCATGGCAGCCTATTGCTGTCACAATTGCGGTCCATGGTGAATTTCCGTTCAATTAATTAACATATAGAACATGATATAAGCCAGTCGTGCGGCCTCTGCTCAAACGTCTGAAGGCCTTATTGCATATTACAGGCACACATAGCTGGGCAGACTCGTATGGTTAAAATCTACATTCGATCAAATTACGAAAGTTGTTGGATAAGCTATCAAAAGTGCTGGTTGCTTTTCCTTTTGCCCACTTCAGATGGATACTGTCGGGTCAGCTATTGTTAATGTTTGTCCTAAGAAAATATTTCGTATGCAGCTATTATCATTCACACAGCGTCATAGTGCATTTACGCCTCTAATCAAAATACGTAACTTGAGGCAAAAAGATCGCATACTTTGCGATTCACTGAGAACTAAATGAAGATATAAGTGCAGTCGAATAAGCCTAATAGCCGCTTAGTCATGTTTATCACAATACGACAATAATGGCAATCTGGTTTAAATGTTCTCTATGTTCGAGATGGTAGAGCTAAAGGCCATTACCTTGTTCCGGGCGCGACAACGATGCTTAGCATTTGAGAATACTAACAGTGAAGATTTAAATATTAGTAATTCATCATTTCAGGTGCCCCGAACATCACCGGCTTATCTGTCTATACACTAGTTTAAGCGCGTCTGAAATGCAATATGACATTCCACACTCTCTGTGCACCAACTGACTCTTTGGGATTATTGGAACCGTCACCTGAGGCATATGATATCAACTGGATGAGATGGCTTAAACCCCACAGGATATTTACACGATTGGCTCGCTTCAAAATTCGGTTTACACACTTGATGACCTCGAGCTCTAATCTATATAGATGATTTGTTTTCCTTGTTTTACGGGCACTAATGTCGATTTTGCCTTAACGGCACTTTACTAAAAGCTGGGCACACAGCTGTCTGCAACGCAGTGAAGGCTAGTCACATAAGTTTCACAAATAGACACAGTTGGGACACGTTGGACTCTCTATGTGAATGTCTGTCTGTCCCTTTTTAATAATATTGGTAACACAATGGTCACGCATCTATGCCCATAACGCAAATATTGCTGCATGGCAACAAGATGGAAATGGTACCTTCCATTAGCTTGTCATCTCTAGGATGCGGCGTTTATTGTCAGATAAAACATGCTTTCGACACTCAAAGCCACTGCATGTATTCTTCATATTGTTCAGATATATTGTCAGACTATATTCACTGTGATATTTTGTGTCACAATGATTTTCGTAATTCTAACCAGCAGAATATTGTCAATTGAAAAGGGCAGGATTTGTTGTGAAATTTGTAAAACAACGTCTTGCGTCTTTAAGACGATAAACAATTTTTAATTATGACCGCATTGAATTCTCTCATTTCCGTACCTGTTAACTCCAGATAACTCTCACTGATTAGCGATCTTGCCAATGTCACCCGCAGTCAACATTACTTGTCGACGGTTAACATTTTTTCAGAACATAAGTAGCCAACATGCGTGTGGCACGTGATAATACAGAACGTGAATATGAAATGGATTGAAAGGGAATGTCAAATTACGCACGTTTATTGCATGACTGTGCCTCGGGTTTGTCGCCACTATATGATCACTTTAAAATGTTCATTCAGCTACATATATCGAAGAGTGAGAAAAAATTCTCGCTTGCAAAGATTTAGCATACCATCAATGAATTGCAAACGTTTTCAACAGCGATGTGAAGTAACCTGCCTATATATGATATTGCAGCACTAATTAAATTGGACATGATGGAACAGACAGCAAACGGCCAACAGGAGCAACATATTTGATGAATAGTGAGTACACCTTCGGCATCTAAATTACATTTGAACTGTCTTTATGTAAAGAAATCAAATGCTTTAAATAGCGCATTTATTATAAAACTATCATAAGTCTATCAGTGACCCTGGCCATTCTACTGGCTATCGCTTGTTATAATTTTTGTCTGTAAATGGATGTGAATGTCGAAGCAGATATGGCGCATTAAATAATACATCCGGAAATGAATTAAGGCGATAATGCAAGACGCACTGTAGGTATGAATAATATTTGTAAATAAAGTTTGTATGCTGTGCATGTTTCGAATATTTATGTTTTCCAATAATAAATCAGGATTATAAGTCATTTTAGCAACTACACGAAAACGGAAGCACAATAACACTTGTACCGAATAGCCGATAACAAAACTTAACGGATTAAATAAGCACACAAATTAAGTTGATTTATGCGGCGTAGCATATTACTGTTGGCGTTCACAAGAACGAAATTGGTGCAGCAGGCATTGACATGAACTCAATAGTCCTTATGTCATTTATATGATCACAGACATGACTTCGTGCTGTTCTGTGCTTTGTGGAATGACATATCAAAGCTCCTAATTTGAATGAGTATATAATCGCTTCACAAAATACACGCAAACAGGCACAGTACATATGCCTATCGCATATTTCTTACATAGAAAATCTAAGCAATTGATCGAAAATAGTTTGACAATAAATGAGATGAGGAGCCCTTATTGCGTGCAGTATCGCCGTGATAGCACTGACCATAGCATCCCCCCCACCTCTCTTGTGTCTATGTTCTTAACTACTCAAAAGTGTCTAGATTTGAGTTCCGATATTCTGGATTTACCCCCAAATGCTACATAACCTGTGGCTATTATATTCAGTTTTAACTGTGCCATAGTAGTTACTTTTAGTCCTTTTAGCCAGAATATTAAAACATTTTTATAGATGTCAAGCCACCTGTAAGTATCATTAATCTGAGTGAATGGTCGAACAAAATGCAATCAACTCGTATTTTCTTGCTTGATGTAAGCTCGTGTCCGTCTCACAGCATGCCTAAGTATTAATTGTGATTTGTCATGGAGGATACGCTATGGTCAATCATTACTGGGACTATACTATGGCAACGTGCATGCACATATAAAAACAAAACTGCCTTTGGCTCTGTATAAGCTGCCTCGTCGGAAACTTGAGTGTGTAACATAATCCGCTCGTGAAAACTACTAAAGCGTGCACTCGGCTGAGTGTGCTTATTTTGCTCTAGAGCACTCTGAGTTAAAATTATTGGTCCATATGGCTTCAGGTAACGGCTGATCTCGTAGCATTTGATCTTGTTTACAATATATTATGCGCCAATGATTCGTCAATCTGTAACTCTGTTGACACCGTTATAGTCCGTGACAAGCTTTCTATCTCATTTGAAGATACTGCTTGTTATCTATAATCATAGGTTCGGGTATATTGCACTGGTGTTGAGACGGAACTATAAGCTTGATGGTTTAAAAGCATCCCTATTGAAGGACATTATAGGTTACCTTGTACGGGATAATAAGTAATGGGACCTTACATTTGCGGATTAAGAAATGCGCCATTTAACTATCTTCAAGCATTAAATTAAATACCTGCGGTTAATGATCTGGCATGGTATCCGCTTCATGGTGCCCAGTTGCTCCCATGTCAGACGTTGATATATATTTCCTATGCTAATTAACGACAAAGGTCAAGGTTCAGCTAGGGACATACACCAGACAAACTCTGCTGAATGGTAAAACTGCTGTTCAACTTATGTTTCGCTAAGATAATCCCGGTAAAGGGGCTAAGACTATGACAGCACTTTTAAAGTTAAGCAATAACCTGACATCAATGTATATCGATGCAGGTAATACTTGAAATAAATAACAACAACAAAGTCATTATTGATGAAGACATAGCCTGCACAGCGCTTGGTTTCCATTCCAGATCCAAACACATGTAAACAAGCAATCGTTATGCGTGAGTTATACGAAACGATACATCACCTGGTTAACGCTCGGTACTGCTTCCAATCGAATGCAAATGGTAACATTCCCCATCTGCCAGGTCAGCAATATCGACCATACCATGGTTGTGACACTGGCGTGTCGTTTCTCACTCTTAACGCGTCCGTGGTGTTTTCATACCGTACCAGTTATAGCTATGTTGACACATCCTTAAGTCTCTGTTCACGAAACACAATCAGCATTTACTATCAAAAAGGCTTAGCCGCTCATCAGGTAAAGTATACGCGGTCAGCCTCACACAAATAAACAAATCTACAGCTTATAATGTTGTTATTGTGGGATCACTGGATAACCGAGACCTTGACATAAACACGGTTGACACAATTGGAGAGGAAAATGCCCCGTTTCCTGCTATCTTCTAGGTAACTTGCGCTGACGACACTTCTTGACATGTATGTCGGACATGTTACTGTCTTTCTCTTTGAAGCCTTATTAAGTACAAACTGTTGCTTCAGTTGCACATATGTGGCTAACATAACACGACAAAAGTCTGCATTACAATCAACATGCTCCAATATGCCCCACGTAGTCTTTCGAAGCTCGGATCATCCAAAATGGTCTACCGAGTTACAATATGGAGGTGTCACTTCATTGGCTCGAGCTACGCTCTGAGGGATATGTATATACATATAAAATTATATCCATGTCGTGAAAATCGTTTGGGACAACTGGTTCGTGAATTCCCGATTCCCTGTATATATTTTCTTTGTCTAAATATGCGCAAAATCTTCCACAAAGCATTGGCATTGATACGTTACAAATGTATTGCAAGCCAAAAGCCCGTGCAGTTTTTCGTAGCGTTGTGTGACACAGCAAAATAGGTCCCAAGAACGCGTCAACTATGCGTGCATAAATATTCAAACGCATGTGCAGCCAACCATAACTAATCATCGGGTCAGCATCAACTGAACCGGATGTGCAAACAATTACTCAATGCACTTTTCCAATAATCACAGGCTTAGTTGCTTGTCAGGGAACACAAGTGACCTAGCTTAGGTTAAATCATTCTCAAGCAAATGTAAAATAAACGGACGGTCTTTTTTATTGGTCTGATTTTCTCGTGGTTTATTTGAACAAAATATTGGATTCGATTACAATGACACGCCATGCCAAATAGTATGCGGATAATGTACCGGGTAAATAAAATCTACGTTTGCAACACGATAAATGATCTGCCATAGATTAACTCTTTGATGGACAGTTCTACCATTAAGTGAAATACATTGCTATGATTAGGCACTTATCTCTAGCAACTGCAAAGTGTTTTCTGTTAATTAAGTTAAGCAGAATTTATTGCCACAGAATAACGCCTAGTCCGCGTACATATGCACACATGTCAAGGTACCTTAGACACTAAGAGGAATGATTATCTATGAAATGGTTCGGATTTGTTCTTTAAAGGTAATGATTTAACAAAAGTAATAAGTCATGCATCTTGAAGAAAATAATTAGGTATAGGGAAACTGCTGACGTGCCACACACGCGAGCAACTCTCTCTCACACTCACTCTCACGCTCTCTCTCTCTCTCTCTCTCTCTCGCTCGCGCTCGCTCTCTCTCTCTCTCGCTCGCGCTCTCTCTCTCTCTCTCTCTCTCTCTCTATATATATATATATATATATATATATATATATAGATATATATATATCCAAAAGAGGTATATATATATACAGATATATATATATACATATATACATAAATATATATATAGGGGATATATAGAGATATCTATATAGATTATATATACAGAAAGAGATAGATATATATATATATATCTATAAGAGATATATATTATATATATATTTGTACATATATATATAGATATATATATAGATAGATATATAGATATATATATATATACTATATATATATATATATAAATCTATATCTATAGAGATCCCTAAACACATCTATATATATTCTATATATATCGATATTTATACATATAGATATATATACTCTATATAAATATAATATATATCTCTCTCTATCTCTCTACTATATCTCTCTATAGATATATCTATATATATCTATATATATATATATATATATATATATATATATCTATAAACTCAGTTAATTAACTAGACACAACTATTATTACAACAATTGTGCTTAGGGACGCTTAACATTTTTTTAAACGTTTATGCTATGGCGGTATTCACGTTTTGTCAAAGCCTTCCTCGACAAGATCGTATGAGAAAAAAGTCGCGAAATTGAAACTAGATGGAACTTGCATCTAAGCCAACGCATTTACTGCTTGACAATTAGTAATGCAAAGTAACGTAATATATATTTTTGCCTGGAGTATAAGAACGTTTCGAAAAATTAATGCCAGCATCATAAAATACCATTTTCCGTTATATTTACCGAAAGTGCTGCTTCCTTCGCTGCGTGACATTGACTTATGAAGATAATAGAATTGGCGCCTCTGTTAACTCATTAGGGTATTATGCATGTTAATCGCTTATTAACAAGGCAACCTTACAAATAAAGTCACCACAAGTGGCTGGCAAATTAGTTTTTTAGTGCATTTTGGTTGACATAAGGCGTTCTGAACTACGCACCAATAATCCACAATTCAACGAAACACCAGCTCATCGTAACATATTGTACGGTATTGATTTGGCATTAGGCGTGGCGAAAAAGCCAGTGTAAGGCAACGATTGGTAATCAAGTGGGATAGTCCTCTCGCCGCCCATTAACCTGATTCATGATGGTGACTTATACCATAGAGTGGGACACCAACAATACCACGCGAGGGCACCAGTACGTCGTGGAACGTGGACTCAAGTAAAGAATATTCAATGACGATTGCACCACGGAAAATGATAACCCTAACGCCTGATCTATTGAGGACATGCAATGAATGATAGCTTCATCAGAGTCTCATAATTTGTTTATTATCACACCCCAACGCAACTTGAATATGGCAATACATAATAATGCGTAACATCCAGCTTTGGTAGAATGCTTTGCGAGTGTAATTTCGTGAATGTGCACAGACATAATTAACTTGCATCCGGCTGAGATACGACAGATGTACCACATGCGCTTCGCAAGCCGAAGGGGTATTGCCATTGCCTGAATATTAGTCTCGTGTTGGTGTTGGCACATCGACCGGTATCACACAAAACTATGACATGATAAAATCCCTATGCATTTTCCCGTACTATACAGTCATTGTGGTCCAGGTATATATATTATACCAGAAAGTAACCACCAAGTACCGTAACTGAAGGGATTTAACGGTGAGCCATGATGAATCACACGGTGTGGGCGTTGTGCTATTTGGATTTCCGATTATTTAATATCCTCTACAAAATGAATCTAGGTCTTTTAGATATTGCTCTGGTTTGTTGATAGCCTACAACCCCACATTACCACTAACGCTGCACCAAAAGTTTCGGTGTGTCACATTCACTTCATAAGCAAATGTATCAACTTGTAGCGTTGGTTTATCTCAGCATGCCATCACAGCGCCATAATAAGGATCAAGTGCCAAAATACCCCTCGGAATAACATGAGAGTTAATATGCACTTTCAGCAACTCTGTATTAACTTAATGATTAAGCAATCATGACAGAGGCATAATTTTAGATGTGATCAGATTGTACAATGATATGATTTATAACCTATTCATTGTCTCATATCCCTTACAATAATCATTTGATAAAAAATTGACGCGTAAGCAAACTGCTGTAACATGCAAAAAAAATTGAACAATGCTAGTTCTTGGGTCACTTCAATGAATAATCAATAGTGATTTTGTATGATACGATCTAAGCGCAAACACAACGATTATGAAATATGATTGAGACTGAACTCAACGGAACTTCATGACAGACGTGAAAATTAAAATGTTTAACAGCAGCCGCTACCGCATGCGATATAATTGTCGCCTTGCTTGAGTATATTTAATCCTGTATCGCTAATACATGCCTTACCAGGACGATACTATATTATAAGGTTCTACTCGCCTCGCGCCACGATTTTCGTTCAGCTGAATGGTGTAGCAAATACTTATTTTCAAGCGTAGTTATTGACCCGATTTGCTCCCATACTGGGTGCTGCAAATCTCTGTTGTCGAGTCGGCCATTTTTTTAAAAGAGCGTAATTGTTTAACTTGGACAATAATTGAGCAACAAATTGAAGAAAATATTATTGTGCATTGATGATAAAAGTAGCACTATTTCTTCCAGTTAGCTAGAGATGTTTATGAATGAAACATAAGCCTTCCATACGCCAAGTACAATCACGTAATGCAACGAAAATAATGACCACCGACAACGGATGTCAGTTGCTTTGGAGATGTAATCTAAGCAATTTGCAATTTTCATGAGACATGGCGTACTGTATTTTGAGGTGTCAAATTGTGAGCAGACTTGGCCGCGTATCGATGTTAACGTGTATCAGCGAGCTTTACGCTGATACACCTGAATACTGCTATTACTTAGCATTACTAATGATGTTCTCAGGTGCGCACGCACATAAACGCATCGATTCAATACGGCAAGGTGCATATAATAACTTAAACCTTGTATCTAACGTTGACGATTCACACAAACAAAAATTAAATGCTGTATGTAAAAAAGGTGATATAATGCGATCCTTTATCTAGGAACTAAGCGTGGGGTTTTAAGCTTGACTATGACACAGCGAGATGTAATATGAGGCAGTCACATGGCTCGTCAGTGAACACCAATACAATGAAATATATCTGCAGTAATCTGTACCAATATATCAAGGTTCATAATTGTCTAAGGATCTGAAATCAACTAAGATATGATTAATAAGTACTAAGATTGACCTAAACGTGGATGATCTACACTTATTTCAGATAACCGTTACTAATCTTATGGCAATTACGGTACTGTTGGAATAACATAAGAGTTATTGACATGCAGTGCGCTTGTGATGACGGAGTACGCAATGCCGCACGCAACGTCGCAAAGGCTGTTTGGCCCATACATTAGGGAAATCAATATAGGCCTCGCAATTCATATAATTGATTAAGATTCGCGAAAAACAATAGCGACATAGCGCCTAGTCATATATATATATATTGGTTGGTGAAGGATACCGAATATATATATGATATGATATAGATATATATATATATATATATATATATATATTATATATATATATATATATATATATATATATATCTATATATATATATATATATATATATATATATATATCTATATCTCTATATATATCTATATATATATATATATATATCTATATATATATATATATATATATATACATTGATCTTAAGTATTCGCTAACATATTACAGCAGATGCGTTGTATTTAGTGAACACATACATTAGGTCATATCCATCATAATTCAGTTTTGGGCGTTATGCTCTCACATGAAAATCTTTGATGGGTCGGAAGCGTAGCATATATTGACGGATCTTTGCTTTTTACTACTAAATGTGAGTTCTGTTTGCCCACAGCATCCACATTCAATACGCTTGGGAGTCAAATAGGTATAACATAATTGATGTGCCAAGAGCGTGATAAGGATGTTTATGCGGATGCACTCGAACTGAACGACGTGGCTATATAGATATATATATAGATATATATATATATATATATATAATATAGGTATATATATATAATATATATATATATATAATACATATATATATGTATATATATACATATATATATATATACATATATGTGTATACAAATATATGTATATAAACATTTATATATATGAATAAAAATATATATAGATAAATATCATACATATATTTGTACATGCAAATAGATATTATCATATTAATACATATTTACGCATATATATATGTATATATATATACATATATAAATATGCATTTATACAAATATATTCGTCGTATATATGTGGCTATATATATATATATATAAGTATATTATATATATATATAGATATATATATATATATATATAGATATAGATATAGATATATATATAGATAGATATATAATAGAGAGATATAGAGAGATATATATATATATATATATATATATATATATATATATATATATATATATATATATATATATTATATATATATAAGATATATATATATATATATATATATACGATCTATATATATAATCTATCTAAGATATATCTATCTATATATATATATCATCTACCCATATATGTGTATACTAATATGTATATCTAGATAAATATTCATACTAAGATACTGACATAGCTAATAAATCGTAACGCATAATAAAACAAGCTTAAATCAAAGTTATCTGTGTTCGAGTAATCATCCCGTATTTTGCAGCAAGCAGCCGCAAACAACGGCCAATCAGGTAACACCAACGTCGGCATGCTGCGGTTAAGCGTACTATGGTATCAGCCATGGTTCAAGGATACGATTGGGTGTTTTGACTGTCACATTTTGCCCCTCGTATTGAATCAAGTTTTATCAGCCCCACTTTCAATGCGATTCGTCGCCGTATCACAACCAAAGTACTGAACTTTGTGATCACAGTACTAAATCATGCTTTCTTTGTCGCATGCTCATCTGCATATGGAGTAAACATTCCTATGAGGTTATCAACCCGGGTGTGCGGGTCATTATATACATGAGAAGTTTATGACTCCTTGTTGTAATAGAAGCCATGCCGGTATAGTACAACTAGATCTACAGCTCCGTATTTTGAAACATTACGACTGGAACAGTGTTATTCCCCTTGCTTGGACAAACCACCTTGTCTCGAGGCAACTGAGCCATTCTACTATTCCTCCACTATCATTGTGTGCGATTGATGGGACACGTACCTCGAATGAGAGAAAGTTTTATAGACCACTATACTGGGATGACGTGGTGTGATTGCATGATTAACGTTTTCATTCCCACAGATATCTTTCTATTTCTCAAAAAGCCACACTATGGGATTAGCCTTAAATTGGCACACCTTTGTTTGCCACGAGAAGCCCCCTTTGCAGCACACCTTTTAAATTAGCAAACGTAGCTTTAACACGTACGTAAATATTTTTTATTCCAACCGATCACCTACAAAAACTAACAGTATATTATAGCGTCTCTTTTTGTCTTCAGAAGCTAAATATACTATATGGCAATTCTTGTCATCGCTCTGTTCAGAATCCTGAGGCTTATTTGAAGTTTGTTTGAAAAATTACATCGCTGTAGGTGGGTTCAAACACAACATTATTTAGACAACAGATCATACTTAAATATATCGCTTAAAAACTGTATTCCAGTGAAGTACATACTGCCAAACAGACGCTACATTCACCATAATGTATTTATTTAAGCGGTGGACAAAATGCATGTGTTTGTAGAATTCCTTTGTCGTGGTCAGTTTGCATATAATGCAGTAAGTGCCTTTTTAATACAGTTTTCCACAACGTTGGCAGAAACCAACCACATTAAACGTCGGACGCAGCTATCCATATCTGATTAAACGTGGAGCTAATTATTGTGATTAACAGTGAATTAGACATCGTATCAAAATGTTTCTAATGGTTTGGTATATAGCCAGTCACAAAGATTGCGAAAAATTAAGTAAGGTTAAGGGTCAGAGCTGACGTGTTGCTATCTTACCGTATTGGACCCCATCAAAGAGCGATCTTGGGCACTGTACACTGCAAACGCCCATTCTGCCATGACTACAACAATATGATCAATTGTGCTATGCATAATCACGTAGCTAATCGGAATCTAAGCATTGGGTCTCTTCGAAAACATGCATTTTATTGGTGTTTCCCTCGAAATCCGTTAAAAGATTGATGCAGTAAATCTCAACTAGCCTGCTCCAAACCCGGCAATTGTCCGTCAGGCCATAAATACATGCTTATATACGTGACCATAGTAACTGCTCAATAAAGGAAGAAATGGTGATTTATCATTACACAAATGAAAAGCCAACCTAAGAATAGAATCTGATAGTGTCAACCATAATCTGCTAATAAAACAACAATGGACGTTCACTTGTCATAATATCATAAACCATACACTTGATTGACATCACGCGAATACACAGGACGCCTCTAAATTAAAATTGGGAATTTAAAGCACTTGCATCTATTCCTTGTCGAATACTGTGTGTAGCTATTGTTATTATTCCATCATGCATTGTAAAATAGTTTCCATCCATGTCATCTACGAGGACGTGTTCAGTCATTGCGGTTAGCTTCGTCACTTGCTAATAATGGTGTTCAGGGATTTTCAGCCGTGATATTTGGCCGTCCAATTTTTCGATTCTGTATGTCAAGCAATCCAAAAAAAAGGCCCTCTTTCCTTTTTGGGACATACTACGTCAATGTTGTAGCAAACGCTCCATTCAAAAACATATATAATATTTTTCCGGAAACAGTCGCCGCAACCGTACTTCGCCCTAGGATATTCATTTAATATGAAGTAGCATGATAATAAAATCGAACCCATTGGGTGCTTCCGTTAATTTGTATAGCAAAGCTGCTGAATAATTAGCTTTCCTCTTTCATCTAATTCTACACTCAATTCGGCTCGCCTGTGCTAGTGTAGATGTATGACATTCTATGAACGCCAAATATGGCAAAATCATTGTGGATTAATGATGGGCGTGTACTCATTTACCTATTTGGTAAAGCATCAACATAATACGCCACATTTAATCACATAATGATAGTAAGGTGCCTAGCTATTTACAGCGATTCCCCGTTGCTATATTTTGTAATATTCAAGAATTCTTTGCACCTTGTTTAATTTATATTACATTTGCAAAATTACAAATGTTTTCCTCCGAGGTCACGATTGATCTATTCCATTTGCAAGCACACCTGTGTTGACCTAGTGTATCAACACTTCCACTTAATGGCTCGATGGTAATGTGTTGTGCTCTCATCAGACGAAGGTAGATTCGCATCATTATGTCCTGTAGATTATAGGATATAGCTGTGTTCATTTCTCAAATTTGGAGTAAAAATGCAATATATCGTTTTGCATAATTCAGCAAAATCCTCTGAACGAATGCCGTCCTCACAAAGGCATATGTCAAATGCCTTAACCACTCAGCCATACTCGGATTTGGTTATTTGTGATGTGCAATTGTTCGTACAGATAAGTAACGACATCACTGCTAATGATGGATGCATTTATATGCCGAACCAGCGCTAATTAACAGCAACCAGATTCACATCCATTAATGTCGCAATGTCGCTCTCTAAAGGCAACACAAAAAAATAAAGGAGCTCTTAATAGCAAGACTATTGAAACATCACCGCCACATATATAATCATAAAAATGTTTATGAGGCTTGTAAGGTGTAAAATCAAATAAAGCAATAAAGAATAGGCTATAAAAAATGTAACCTTTACACCGCGGCAGCTGCAAGTTTAACGCCCAAATTCAAAAAACAAAGTCAGAAACAAAACAATAATGTAATTATTACCGTCACCAAAATTATTGACCACTCGACAATTCTGGTATGTGATCTCTCACATGAAACCCCTTATGCGTTCGAAAGTTTGCTACAATTGTTTTAATTTGGTAAAATTCAGCGCTATTTGCTATGTTAGAACAAATCTATTTAAATGCATATTTTTTATCCCACACAATCTACGTAGCTAAAGTGATATTTCATACGCATTCCGAAGTCACAGATTAGGTTCTGCGGGTACAAGCGCCATATATTGCACGGAAAACTAAGACTAATAAAGCTTACCTCGTCCAAGTTAATGTGATTTAACACTTGATTATATGATTTGGTCTTAAGGTCACCATGTCATCACCCTGATAGCTGGCAATAAGTGTAAACTGGTATGTGAGGAGCAGATAATTATGCTTAAATTGCCCGAGCAAGCACGTGGGTGTAGACCACTCAGTTTGTCGTAGCAAAACAAGCGCTAACGTCTGATGTTTATTATCATGTTCACAACACTAAACAGATAATTTTAGCTGCTTTTATTTATATTTTTGATACGAAGTAAACTATGTAATCGATAGATATCAGTCTCTCAAAGCGAGATGCTGTTTGGGAGTAAACCATTGTCTTTCCTAAATACATAAGCACACCATTGAGAAGATACAGAAATGCTAACTGGCTAATAGAAACTTGGATAAATGTGAAAGCGACAGAACAATAGATTCAAAAAGAGAAAATAGATTCAAAAATAAAAGTTAATTGTTCATTATCAAAGGGCCACTGTACCTCCTCTGCTCATAAAATGACAATATCTTGAATGTTTTTTTATGAATGAAGCCTTCAAACAAATATCGGAGAGACAAAAATATTTGTGCAATAAAAAAACGTGCTTTTAAATGAGGCATTTAAGAGAGATACAAATAAGTAAAAACATTTTTAGATTAAGGTCAGTCATAATACACAGGCTTAGATTTTATTGAACAAACAACCAACATTACTCATTGTACCGAGTCTAAAATGTCGTTCTTCAGAATTACTCTTCTTGGAATCTTGACGAAGGATAGCGTTGTATATTGTAAATTATGCCGGGTCAAAGGGGCATAAATATAGCTATTACTAGAAATATTTGTGGCTGCATTTAAGGGCATACACCTCTCGCTACGGTGTGCTAATGGCCATATAATTGTTTTTTTCTTCTCATGAAAAATACGATAACATCCAGGCAACACTGGCATAAGGAGCTTTTTATCAGGCATTAGGAGGGTTAATGAGCACTATGCAAGTTTTTCTTTATCCGATTTGATAAATTTGATAACATTTGCTACGCTTCTTAAAGGTTACATTCAGCTGCAAGACATATGTGGTATCTCTTTGACAAAAGAGTACGTTCTTGTCGTCATTTTTGAGCTAAAATCATGTCCCTCATGGATTGCAAAATATATCCGCGTAAATTGCGGAAATTCATGAAATCGACTGTAATCGAAGAGTGTCATGAGGATGCTAACCGTTGAGATTGACGTGCGTACGGTTAACTGTCGAAGACGGGCTAGAACTAAACAATCCGAGAGTATTTCAGGGTTAACATCTGTATGCGCAAATCACTATCACCAATGAGAATACAAAAAGGCTTTTTAACATAGGACTCCCAACTCCCTGGTTTGGATATTCAATTTATGGTCAACAAGTTCAAGGAGTTCTTCATAGATAAAATTAAAAAGATCAATAGCTCTAGATCATATGAATATACACTGAGGATCTGACTGATACTGAATGAGCATTTGATCAATTGGTGTAGAAAAACACTCATCAACTTGCCCCTGTGCTCCAATGTATAAACAATCGATCATTATCAACAGGCGTTATCCCAGACTTACTTAAATATGCACTGGTTATCCCATTCTTCAAAAAACCTTCATTAGACCAAAACACATTTGAGAACTATAGGCTAATCTCGAATTTAGCCTTAGCATCAACGCGTCTTGAAACGGGGATGGCACAACCAGGCTTATGTCGGAAAGAGAACAATTCGATAGAACCATACCAGTCAGCTTAGAGAAATGATTGTCGCACTGAAACGGCACCTGTGCGAGCCAAAAATGACATTATACATGCACTGCGCGGGTCGTAGGTGGTGGTGTTGGTGCTCTTGGACCTATCCGCTTTCTTTTGACACAGTGGATCATATGTGCCTTATACAAGTACTTCAAAGCATAGGTTTGAGCAATCCCGTGCTTAACTGGTTCATCACATATCTTGAAGGCCGCACCCAATGTATATCTACAAAAGGCATACCTAAAGCTGTCAGTTATGGCGTCCCCCAGGGATCCATCTTAGGACCACTGCTCTTCTATCCCAACACATCGTCGCCTGGTCGGATGATACAAACTTCTGATATCAACTATCATCTATATGCTGATGACACCCAGCTTTATTTAAGCTGCGATCTCAAATACATCGATGCCGCCGTTGAGAAAATTGAATTATTCATAACAAAGAGTTAAACATAGATGCATCAACATCGTCTGTGAATGAATGCAGAAAAAATAGAATATATGGTCATTTCGTCGAGACAGGGGTCCAACATCTCGGTGTAATATTTGCCTCTTTTGCATGAATGAAAACGCAGGTCACAGCCTTTCCAAAACTCATAAATACACATACGCACATGGCTGTAAAATAAAGCACTTTCTTGACAGATAGTCACAGGAGCAAGTAATACATGCATTTATAACATCAACAATAGATTTCTGTAATGCTCTTCTCTATGGCGCTCCTGCATTCCTCGTGTATCAACTGCAAAAAATACAAAACATCGCAGCAAGACTGATTACTGGACAAACAAAGAGTGATCGCATCACTCCGGTTCTGTGCTCGCTTCATTGGTTCCAAGTGGTTCAGCGAATCAAATTAAGATACTGGTACTTGTATATATATATATGTTGTTGCTCCCTATATTCCAGGACAAGAATTGAGATCGGCTAACCAGCGGTGGAATTTTTGTTGTACTGCCCCATTCTTGTGGAATACACTTCCAAGCTTCTTGAGACACATCGCCAATGTGGATGTCTTTAAGTCACGATTAAAAACATATCTTTTCGCCGAATATTTTACGGCTAATGTTTGCACATAGCACCTAGCACTCAGCGTTTCAGAGCACTTATTGTGGCATTTACGCAACATGAAATAAATTATAATTATTATTCCTTGGTCTTAGTGTTTCACGAGCTCGTAACGCAGAGCTAGCGAGAGTAAGCTGTTGTAACACATACATGCTACTTGAAAAATAGCTTGATAATACTGTATGCTGTGTGGGTTAGATTATCCTATACCAATCCTGTCAGGCAAAACATCCAGAAAATGTACAGTGTTCAATGTTACTATGATTAATCCCTGAAACAACCCAAATACCATTATCTCGGCACTATGACCTCGTACGATGATCTCAAGCATTCGCTAACAAATTGCATTAGAGGCGTTGTATTTGTCAAACACAAACAACGGGTCATTTCATCACAATTCAGCGCTGAGCTCTATAAGAAAATGTTTAAATGGATTATTATTGTGGGTGTTATGCATGAGAATCTTTGGTGGACCGGAAGCGCGGCGTGATTTGACGGATCTGTACTTGTATCAAATGTTTGATCTGTTAGCCAATAGCTTTCAAATGCATTACGTGTGAAGTCAAGAAGGCAATAACATGAGTCAGGATTGATGAGCCGAGTGCGTGATTAGGTTGTTTATTAGAAAGCACTCGAACTGAACAACGTTGCTTGTCGCCAACATCTAAAACTGGACTGACTGCGCAATTGATGGCGCGTTGATGGCTGTGTCTATGATTGATTAACATCTCGCTTTGCTGTTCATTAAAGATAGCTCCTTTATTACATACTTGCCCAAAACGTGTAATGTGATGACACGTTGATAAATTAAATCAGCACCCATTTATAAATTACTCAACTTTAGATACTCAAAAATGTTCTTGACTTCTGTCGACGCTTTACGGAGATTGCTTTCCCGATTCGGTGCACAAAGGTCCGCAGGTTACATTGTGGCGTCTACCTGTCGTGAGACACAGACTTCATGGACTGATGAACAATTGCGTCCTGATTATTCTCTGGAATAAATGAAAGGAGTTCAGCACATTTGACACAAAAACGATTAGATTAGTCATGAATTGGATATGAAGTATTTGCAGTGGCGCTACAATGCGCCTGTTGCCTGCTAAAACAGTTACATGGGCTTCCATATATGACTATGAAATTGAAGCAGTGTCTGTAACCTTCGAAGCTTTACAAACGACGCCATGAATCAAATGAGCTTCTCAGAATGACGAAGCATAGTAGTATATATATATATATATATATATATATATATATATATATATATATATATATATATATATATATATATATATATATATATATATATATATATATATATATATATCTCTATATATATATATATATATATATATATTATATATATATATATATATATATATCTATATATATATATATGTATATATATATATATATCTATATCTATATATATCGTTATATATATATATGTATACATTATATTCTATATATATATATATATAGATACTATATATATATATATATATATATATATATATATATATATACATATATATATATATATATTTATATGTATATATGTATATATATTTATATATATATATATATATATATATATATACATGCAATTACACATTCATGCATATTTATATATGTATGTGAATACATACGTGTATATAAACATTTAAATATAAATATACATATATTATTAAATACATTTCTATATTTAGATATATTCATGGATATATATGCATATGTCCTTATCTGACCCGGGTGGCAAATATTCAGGTTATCTACAGTACAACTTACGACCGTTTATTTATGGCGTCAACAGATTGCATTCGTTAAACAAACTTTATTGCCTCTCTTTTTCTATGGACGCTACGAATGCTGCTTAGCAATTCTTATCAAAGCTTTGTCTGTTGCATTTTTTCCAGAAAATCAATGCAATGTGTCTAGAATTTATTCATTAGATTTTTTGAGGCAGAAAAGTTACACTTTGTTGTCCGTAGATGGACGTTTTTTAAGTGCATACCGATCAACTGCGTTAACCGTACCGTGCTGAATTTGAAGCCACACCGTCTTTGGAGGCAGTGGGTAATCACCAATAAAACTGTGTTTAGATGTACTACTAATTGCTATGTTGACACATCCAAATGTCTCTGTTTACGTAACACAATCAGCATTTAGTATCGAGAAGGCTTAGCTGCTCATGAGGTAAACTGACGCATGTTTAATCATTTTTCTTGACGCTGATATTCGTCGCATTAGTTAATGGCAATATCGTAATTCAGAATAATTACCCTGATATCCGTCACCACGCAAAGCCAATCTACACCATATAATGTTATTAGCGTGGGATCACTCACTTATAGAGTACCTGAAGTACAGACGCTCATAACTGGAGATAGAGATGTCCTGTTCCCTGTGATCCACGTATGTCGGACATGTTATTGTCAGTCTCTTGGAAGCCATATTAAGTACAAACTATTGCTTCAGGTGCACATATGTGGCTAACACGACACGACACAGGCCTTCATTACCATCAGCATGCACCAATGGGCCCCACGTAGTCGTTCAAAGCTTGGATGATGAAAAATGATCATCCCAGTGACTTAACGGAGGTATCACTTCATTTGCTCGTACTACGGTCTGAGGTATATGTATTTATTAAAAATTACATCTAAATAGAATGAGTTTCATTAACTTTCTCAAGACAACAGCAACGTTTCGTGTAACTATTAACTGTCCGTGACATTTGTCGTCTCTATCTGTAGCCGGTATATATGGTTTAGTTCTTTGCGTTGCCCAGTCCACGTGCGTGTGCATGATAAAATGAGTAAACGAGAACAATGAAAGGAACCCTTACATTCACACTAGAGGCATTACATGGTACGATACTTTCATCTCAAGCTGCAAACATACATTATAATAAAAAAATTTAATTAATCAAATCATGTTTAACACTCGCACCATGGTGTCTGCGCATGGTTAAACGATTGTACATTTTAAAGTAGTGTAACTCAGTGTAATCCATAATCATGCGCGGCGAAATATAGATAGGAGAGTTGAGATGATTTTGTTCTGCCAATTTATGTTCATAGACAGTTGAAGTGTTTATTTTGCCTGAGGGTCGATTTGATGTTGTACTCTGAATTCATAGAAAGTGGAAGTGTTTATTTGGACTGAAAAACGCATTCATTCCGGAATTACATATCAATGTAAGGGTAGTGATCGTACACCTGTGAATGTAATAGCCCTGGGGCTTAGGTTCCAACCAGCTTCGTGATCACCCTTTTCGAGAGCTGTGCATTGGTTCTTCAGCAACACATTGCGTGGCCATTGTGTAACACCGACGCTGATTCCGAAGTTTATAACACACCAAGTAACATGGCTCAATGAAGAGTAGTCAGTTAAGCGTTTTGGTACTAGATAATGGTATTCAATGTTAATTTACCTAAACTCACGCTAGGTAATATATCCTTGAATGTGTTATGAATGTTAACGTAACTTAACCGTTTACATTGTACGCGTTTTAGGATCCTACAAGGTCCGATATTGCCGCTGAATTCACATAAATGGAAAACATGAACCTTTTATCAATCAATTCAGCGCATGTAGTGATTTGTTCATTGAGATATCCGAAGGACATACACGAACTAGATACCGACATATTGTGAACAAAACATGTTTTGATCGCGATCAGTCTGATAAACGTGCCTCCAACGTGCGCTCTTATATCCCCTTGCTTTTATATTTGCCGCCTTTAAATGTTCACAAACCTCACACTATCATTATACTTACCAGACAAATGAATATTTAACGAATTTAGTTAATTGATATATATATATATATATATATATATATTAGAACGAACGCGACCTTTAGTGGACAAACCGCCAACCTTTCGTAGACTTTGGTCCACGAAAGGATATACCAGTATGTCCACATAAAGTCAACGCACATTTTCGTCCAAAATAATTTAAAATATTTTGGTTTGACCATTGGAATGTGATAGTATAGTCTTAGTAACGTACACAGATAAACTTTCACGCGTGATTTCTTTGGATTTTGAATATAATAGCGAAATAAAATTTTAACAACTAACCATTCGTTGACATAACCCGCACACCTCAATATCTTCCATACAACCATATATACTTCGATCCAAATTTCCGAAATAATGGTTAATCATGTGTGTTGGATATGTTTATTTGAAAAATGAAGATATTTGATTTATTTTTCCATTTCATTACCGAAAAACTCTATTTTTCTCCCTATTCATTAATCTACAATATTGAATTAGATCGCAAAATGATACCAGTGGTTCATAATGATCACATCTCCAACAAATATTATGTTTCTAATCCATGATGACTGAAAATGATTTAAATATTTCGGTATTCCGCAAATATTCAAAAATATATATGGGCACGAAAGGTTGGATTTATACGTATAAATTAATGTCTTGACCTTTCGTGGACAACCTATCGAAGACCAAAAGTATATACCAGCAATAAAAGTGACAAAAAGTTTTTTATTCGCTTTAAACTATTTAATTGTAGCAATTAAAAGATGCCGAACAAATAATTGATAATTTATGATAGCAAAAATGTACTATAAAAATTTGTCCACGAATGGTTGGAGTCAACGAATGGTTGTAATCGTCAGTATATATATATATATATATATATATATATATATATATATATATATATATATATATATATATATATATATATATATATGTATATATATATATATATATATCAAGTTCAAAGGTAAAACGTGGGAGCACTTTAAATTAAATTAAGCGCATTATTTGTATGTTCATTGACATAGTTGGGTGAGATATAGCGACGATACAGCACCAGATTGAAAACAACCCACTGTTTTGGCTACGATTAAATGTGCCTAATGTATTCCCACGCTGCCTGCTTTGTTATACCCTCTTGGCTTTGCATACGCCCAGATAGGCTAATGTATGCAGCCATTAAACGTTGAAAAATCTCACGCTAGCATTGAAGTTAACAGCCAAATGAATAAACGGAATTTAAGTTTATTGATATATATAAAGCTTGACGGTAAGAGGTTAGAGCACTGATTGGCGGAGGTAGTCACTAATGAACAGCCAAAATATTGTGTAATGATGAGGAAACGTTACCGAATCTAATCGTGTTGACAAATAAACGATCGGGACGGACGAAATAGATAACGTCAACTCATAGCGCTACCTGTTAAGTATGAACTGAGAAATAACAGCACAATATGGTTTGGTACTGTTGCTACATGTGTTTAGCTTACTGGCTTACATTGAGACCCAATGCGTAACCTTGAATGTTATCACCCTTTATAAGGAGTTTGGCCGATCATTTGTTATAGTGATCAATTATGCAGCAAGGTGGGACGAGGTAGGTCGAAGATGGACATCAAGTCATTAGTCAGTCCAGTTACAACACACGAGCGGCTTCAATAATAGAACTCCCGTTTTTAACGCATGAATCATCGTGCGTCTTTAACGTGGAAAGTCATAGATGTGACCGAACGCTATTGCAGCCTTAACAAGATGGCACAAACGCTCACCAGAGAACAGAAGTGAGTGCTATAGGTAGATTTAATGGAATGCCCTCATTTACTCAGTAGCAGCTGCCGCCCATGCATTGCTCTGTCGCATTTCAACAATGTAGCTACTTGTGATAGCACCTGGCACTAGATCGTAATTATCCTGCGGATCATTCATTCTCAAGGCACGTGGAACCCGTGCCTTAGCAGCCTGCGGATCCGTCATTACCATGGCAGGTTGATATCTGTATTTATACCGTTACGTTGGCATGCATTTTACTAATAGCATACAATGTACATGCTATCCATGGATTTTATAAAACCGCATTCTTCCGTACAATAACAGTTGTTTATTTAGTTACAAGTACGTAATAAAGATATGACTTGCATGGGTATCACCCACACACTAGCTGTTCCTTGCATGTCAATAATAATTATAACTCGCTTTTCGTCAACTGACCTTTGATTAACCAGACACTTGCTCCTTCTAATTTGCACATGCTGTGGGAACGCCGGGGATACATTTGTTTTCTTAGGCTCGTTGACGAGAAAACATAATGTATTGCACACTTGTTCAGCTACACCAAAAAACCTTGACAACTGTTGTCGACCGTTGGTTTACAACATTAACTAATAGTATTCGATATATAAATGTTAAAACGTGCTAACAATGATTACATTCCTGTTTGTTAATCCTGGAATATGTGTCCTAGAAGATTATTGCCATTCCATATATATATTCGTTCACAAGGTTAATACGTACCATAAGTGTTCAATATGATCAATCAACCTCAAGGCAGTATAAAGAGTCTTACTTGCTTTTCTACCGGGAATAAGTAAAAACATTCATCGCGTCATTTTCAGACAACTAATGTGTAAGTCAATACAATAAAAAGGCAGCCAATGTGTCGAAATGAATCACCCATCACAAACCCGCAGTCTATTGTTGCAGACAGCGACCATCATTCACAAGCTCTAAAAACCTGCCTCTCCCTAGCGTGTCATCAGACAATCAATCATGTGTTGCGTTTACCAAGAAATCATTATTGCTGATGTCTCGTTTTATTCTCAACATCGCAAACTGCGCAAAGGGATGGGTTATTAAAGAGAATTAACGCCACGGTTTACTAGAACGCTCCACGATCAACAGAACGGTTGATTGTGGAGCGTTGATGAAAGTCCTTACCGTTGAAGCTTGCGACTGACAACCACCATAAAAGTAAATCGTATACGTTGCGGCTCTTACGTCTGGTTAATCAATGTAAAGCCCATCAAGCTGGCTAATACATGGCTTGTAAAGGATTTATGGGTCGTCCATCCATCAACCAACCTTACATTAACCCGTTCAGTAATCACGAATTATTTAAAGTGATCTAAGTGAAATGCAGCGCGCATAAACAAATTAGGTAACTTTTGCATACACAGATAGGTTGATGAAAGACGTTGAGCAATTAGACACGATGTACAGGTTAATCAGTGATGTTTCTTGTTATTCGGGACAAACAGGCAGTCACCTTATGTGTGATAAATTGCAGGCCCCCAACGTTAATGGAAGAATGTCAGCATATTATTTAAGCGAGAACGCGTCCGAATAATTTCACCTTTTGCCATTTGGCCATAGGTTTGCTTAAAAGTGCTACCCATTGGGAAGTAAAATAACATAAAACAACCCCAATGATCTCATTGCATGACAGCGAGACAGACTTCCGGCCCATTGCTTACATTTGAAAGGTGCAGCATTTATTCAACAAGAGTAAACCAAGTAAAGTACTGTTGCGAATAAATTAGTAAAATTCAGGTGATATCCCAATTAGTCAGCTATCACTACAGAACATCATGTAACACTTCAGCTAACACGTAACTCAATTATGTGTGCTGCCCAAATCGCGGGACGAATATTGGACTTATAAACCGATGCATCCATTATTCTACGACCTATCGCACGCATCAAGTAGTCAAGCGAGAAATTTTAGGCAGACAGACTTAACATCGAGCTTAGATTGCATATATGTCCGAATGTTTCTTTTCGACAGGCGTACTAGTGTTTTGTAGGTCCTTTATTGAATAACCTGCTCCCAGCATGGTATTAGTTTGAGATTGTCAGAACTAGGCACAGCATAACTGGCGATAATTGGATGAGGATATATTTGCATACTCTCACTCCAAGACATAAATTAACTCTCTTCTTGAAGCGACAGACCATTTCCCTCTGAACAGAAATATATAACAGTGGAATAGGAGCGTTATCGGAGTTGAGGGCATTTCATGGGCATTATAATGCCCCAGTAGTATGTAAATAATATATTGTCAATGCCGGATAGCTTCTGCTAGGGAATCACATTATCAGAGTGCATGGTCAGTTATAGTACAATGCAATTTAGACAAGTTGTAGGAGGTAGTGTCTCGAGTACCTATTAAGGAGTCTACATTTATTATGCAGCGCTGGTGGAGATACTAAGATGCAAAACCATACACATTTACCCCTCTCATGTCACCTCCTCTCCTCATCTCCGAAATGGAATAACCATTATGCTTACGCAAATTGTATATACCTTACCTAGAATTGCAATAGACACCCCCGTTCGGCACTATGATATATGGCTAATAAACAGCAAATGTACAATAAATGAGCCACATAACTTCAGTTTCTGGTTTACTTTTATGCATTGCATTTGGTTATCACGGTTTAATTTAAGCAATGTGATATGTGTTTTCGCTAGACAAATATACACTGCCTTGAAATCAGCTCATGGTAAGGCTCATGAGTGATAAATCAAGCTCTACGCACCAGGGGGAGAAACTGCGGCTCAAATAACGCTCCATGAGGTGTTACGCTTGCTTGGTGAGTCCTGTTGATTCCCGGCTATAACAAGGACTGCTTTAAATGCCTCAACGTCACAGCGATCATCTATGTGGTAAATATTTCAGCCAAGATGGTTTTTACATCATGGATGTTATTTTAAGAACGTGATTGCACCTTACTCCTACACTTTGTTTCAGGAATCAACTGCTAGGGAAAATAAACAGCTGCCGGAATTGGTTTCGCCTGGCTATCGCATTCATTATTCATTTCTTCATCCAAATACTAGGAAGCGCAATGGTAATGGTAATATTAGGGTTCTACGTCACTTCCTGCAACGAGGTGATATTGCGGCGGTGATTGATGAGGATGATAATGATAAACCTTGCTAAAATACACTATCAAAATATAACTTCAGCTTCTCAGCAGCAGCGCATTATACCTATTTTACTGTTTGCTTCAATATGTATATGCTGCTGGGAGGGGCCCAGGTGCTGCTTAGGTGTACGGTGGATTAGTCTGAAGGCGACGCCTAAGTGTTGCGAAATGTTGAGATGGTGATCACTCGAAGACTTGTTTGAGTTATTTCCACCAACAATTTATCAATTCGCAACGCTTATAACATACTGCAAGTAATTTGCGCTGAGTTGTTAATGTCTACAAGGCTGCAACACAGTGAGTAACATCAAGAGTCAAAGCAAATCGTAATCATCTATCATACAAAGTAAGAAGTTGATAAATGACAACGCGGGCTTTAAGTTAACGCACCTTGTATTAAAATCCGACCACGCGAATGTTGTCGTAAAATAACTAGTACAGCAATTATTTCCATCAACACTGTGAGATAAAGCATGATAATTAAGTTAAACCTTTCTGGAATCCAGTACTGAGGTCAAAACGCCTGTAATGATGAGAAGAATCATCAGTGTGTATAAAACATTACACAGATTGTTCGATTTAGAACATAGGCAACCTATTAAAGGTCCGATGTTAGGGTAATGTGCTGCTTCATTTATACCCCTTTTCGATAAGGCTTGTGAATAGTTTGTATGGAAACATGCTGAATCTACCATCTAAGCGCCTTTTCTTTGACGCCAATAATGAAATCATTTAGTCGGTTATGCATAGAAAAAAACATTTGTGCACGAAAACACGTTTGGCTTTGATATGAGCAGTTATATTTAGAACCAATTGCCAATAAATGGTCCAATAACCAGTGAAGCTGATAACTACTTCGTGAACAGCCTCTTTCGCAAAATACTATGCAGCGCCTTACTCTCATCTGACTGTCAATATACGTTTTTGTTACGTTTAAAATTAGTGTCATCGCCAAATTAATTTGAATATACTCACTAAAGTTTTATCTCTCATTAATCAAGGAGGCAATATTGCTGCTGTGATGAGTGAAAATAGCTGGGAAGTTAGTTATCTGAACCGAGTGACCAGCTATTTGTAAAACGCTCTCATACAACTGCCTAACTATTTGGAATCGCTGACGGGTAGTTCTGGATAAGTTTATTTATTGGAAAGAAACGACAAAGCAAGGTTTATTAGATATCTGATAACGACGTTGGTGTTATGAACAGGACACCGAGTTTGGCTAAAATTTTACAGATTTCGTCGTCAAGATTGAGGTGGTGACGTTAATGTAATAACTTATATCAGAACTGCGTTAGAAAGGTATTTATTGCTCCAACAACACACTACTAATTTGTGTCATTTTCGAAATTAAACCCCGGTTTGCCCTTAAATTATCCGATGCGCAAGTATTGGTTAAACCGACTATCATAAGACCATGTGAATTCAATACAAATTTACTGTACTGGTAATACGGGTGTCATACAAGCATTTGCGTTAAATGACCATTATATGTTCAATGGCACATATTGGCACGGCTGCATGGGTAATGCTAAGTTTAAGAGTAGTTAGCAGCGTCAGTGGTCCAAGTTGATGCATAGCAGAGTGCGATTGCCAGTGATTGTCTGCCTTACAGAAAGCCGCAGGTGTTTACTGCTCATTCAGTAATACGACACTGCCATCGTGTTGCGATATGCTGCCAGAAATAGAAGGCAGTAATGAGGTTACGTCTCCAGCGGACATTCTTCAGCTTGATCAATAGGAGTGAATAAGCCTTGACGACTGATATGCTTGCGATGCAATGCTCACATTAAGCTGCCAATTGCGGAGCTATTCAATGTTTTCCTCTTAGAATAACGGGAAAGCGAGGAACAAGTAAGCCATGTGACATGAGTTGTATGTAATTCATTGTAGATGTACCTTGATTATGATGTCATGAATTAATTGGACTATTAAGCCTGGTTGAACACTGTATAAATTCGATTCAACGATCTTTTCGACGTCGTAGCTGGGAGTGAATGGTGGTTACGAATGTGTACTCTACATTGCCACGAACACTGATGTGATCGATATTTTGGTAAACTATAAAAAATTATCTCGCGAGTTGTAATTGCATTTCCCATTATGACCTAGTATCTTAGCTGTTGGAAACTAGACATGGTCCTTATGAGTAACATATACGCCTTGTGTCATTGGCAATATTGACTTATATGCCCATCGGCGTGAACGACAGACAAATGAATAGAAATGTTATGAAATGCCCGTGACAACCAGTTATGTCAGATGTGGTCGCAAATAACAGATAATTGGTACAATTTACACGTTAACGAAAACAATTCAATCGCCTGCGCGCTATGCGGATGACTTTTATGGAAATCACGAAAGATCAGAGTTGATAAAAATTATCTATTGATTTCTAAACTCGGTGACAATGGCTGGTTATCGGGAGAGAAATCTTTTAAATTATATTGCACTGAATAGAATGTATTCATGTCGCTGAAGAAGTCTCGCGGTTGTATATATTGGCCTTCCATGTTTTATATCACACCTCAACCTAATGGAGCTAGCGCCTCACTCGAGTGCCGAGGCCGTATATGTCTGGAAAGCCCTAGAGAATCAGCTATCGTGTTTGTACTGCCCTTCAGAGAAGAGGATGCAGCAGTCGCATTAATGGTGTCTATATCCCAAATTGGAAATTGTTATACATAGAGCCTTCGCATTCGAACGAGCGGCAATAATTAACGACTCTTACGCATATATACTCTACACCGTTAATTGAGTAGAAAGATAATGCCTCTATCGAAAGAAGGCTTGGATTTTGGCATTAGTTTGATAAGCAGCACATTTTGTGCTAAACATGGCGTCAATTCATGATCAGAGAACGTGGCTGATTATTAGATCCAGGCCCACGCGGGGGTGTTTGTCACTTGGTAATCGCCGATCACAGGCCTAAAGTAGACGACGTTTATGGCCACTTATGACCGGATAAACCATCCTTCCGCTTGCTACAGACGAGGTTATATCCGCTTCCCTTTACGTCACACATTCGAATGTCGTCTCGCACCGGCATATAAAAGACCGTCCTTATGTATACAAGGGATGAATTATGAATAGAGGTAAGTCTGTTTATCAATCCTTTTCTAAGCTTTATCACCATCTCGACAACAGCAGTATACAATCTGTTATGATTATAGACGGAAATTTATGTTAGTGCCGCAGCAGAAGCAGCAGCCGTTATACAAACAAAATGTAAACAATATTAAAAAAAGTAATGATTTCTTGTGTATAATGAATGAAGGAATTAAAGAAATTAAGAACGCTATATAATGTAAATAAAATGGCTAGCGTCCGTTTCTAAAGATATACACACGCAACTATTGGGTTTTTGGCGTCCCTTTCTTTAACAGGGAATGTAAATACGAACAGTTGACAAGTGATTGTGAAAACAGTAACATAACACAACCGCATTGAATACCGCATTGACACCAGTTTTGAAAACAGTGCATTAGAGTAGTAATTCAATAAGAATGCTTGTGTAAAAATTAGTCAACTTTTTTTTATCAACAAAGCGTCACGAGCAAATAATTAACGGATTCATGCTACAAGCCGTAAATGAATAATTGATTGCAACTATCTGGAGACTATGGTCTATGTTGCTCTGATTAATTGTAACCGAGCGTTAAGTAGACTCAGCAGTCTTGGTAACCATCAACAAAACATCGTTAGCTTCAAGCATATAGGCAACCCAGTCGGTGCGTCATAATGCCAATGCATCTAACAGAGAGATGGTGGTTTAGTTTGGCAAGATAAGAGACGTTTGCTTAATCGGTTGATAGCCAATTTGATATTACATTGCACCAACCAGTCTTCATCACTGTGAACCAATGTTGACGTCCTCGTAAAAACTCGCAACATTTGATGGGCCTATGATGTATGAGATATGGAATTAAGACTACATGTTTCGGCTCTGGCGTCTGGACTTGTAACCATTTGTCTGGATTCTGATTAACTTTGACCGATTAGACGCTGCATAGGAATCTTAGCAATACCGTCCAGGCACTAGGACTACAATTATGTTGGTAGACGTTTTGCGCCACAAACAGGATGACGAGAGCATACATTAAGCATTACACATTTAAATACCAACTACTGCACCGATGAATGGGAATATCATCGAATGCTGAAAACTATAAATGAGGCGCAGGCAGATCGTTGTTGTCATCAATACCACCTTTAATATTCAATAAGTAATTGTATGTTCCCCATATGGGAAACGTTATGAAACAGCATATAACATGACAGTCATTAATTCACTTCTCTGTCAGAGCAGTTAAGAAAATGTCGGCTGTAGTAATGGTGCGCTAAGGATCAGTGATCGAGCATTGATGCCGGTTTGCTGCCATAGGTAGTTCCTACACCTGCGGTACTTACAAACCTAGTGACACTTGTTTATGTATGTGTGTTAATACAACTGAATTTGGCAATCTACAGCTACATGCTCTCACGACAAGAATATATAATTTGGCGAGCCGGGTATAACCACCTAGCGAATATTGCGTACCATGGGAATATTGCAACGGTCATTTATTGTTTTACACATTGAGTGGTGTTACTCCCAATTATTCAACCCATTCTCGAGCTTTCACTGTCAACCACTGTATAGTGGCCAATGCCCGTTAAAATATCATAGCTTGGATAGTATAAGGAATCCATTATTAGCGGCTGTATATGCGGACATTTGCTGATAAAAGGAATACTGTACATTTCAATATTATCATATAAGATGGATGATAATAGAGGCATGGCATAAACGGATCAACTCTGTTTGCGGGTACTAAAGGCCCTCTTCCCCTGATTCGAAATATATTGCGTAAGATAGAGAGCGCGTTAATGTTCCCCGACTGATGTTAAGGCGATCATTTGCATACATGATAAGATAATTATCTTTGTCATTACCATTGTTAGATGTGGAGTGTTCACTACTACTACTACTACTATGTCAATATGTTTTTCTGCGCACTTACACGCTGTATTAATAGTAAGGATTCATACATCATTAGATGTCTACATCCTATTGCTTGCATGCCTTATATATGGCATAATTTATATGTGGTTGTTCCAAGCAATAAATTATTATGGCTGGTTAAATGACGTATTGTATTGTGCAAATTGTCAATTTGGTCAAATTAAAACAAATAATGTGGAATTACTAGAAAAGGCTGAATGATTGCCTGATACTTCGTGCCGTCTGAATTCGTCTTGTTTTGCTCGGACAAGAGCGTTTTTGCCAGACTACTTCCTGTATATGTTACCAACTGCGTGCACTATTCTGTAAAACCTTCTAAACTCGTTGACAATGACTGATCATTTGGAGGATAAATCTTGCAAACGTTATTGCATTACATAGAATGTATTCATATCATTGTTGGATGAATGGTAGGTGCAAAACTAATTTGACGTGCTGTATCAAATCGTATAATTGGATTTGAAAGCCTGATGCTATGATGCCTAGATGCATAACTAAGATTATACGTTGGAGTAATAGTATAAGACGAAGACCCATGTATTATCCGTCATATCATGAAACTAAAAATATTAAAACAGGGCATTGGTGTGAAATGTCGGCATTGATATACCTCACCGATTGCACAGTATATGTGGTTATATCTGCAGTTACTGACAAAAGCACACACCAGCGTCAAATGAATAAATATTAAATAAGATTTAAATATTATAGTTCTTTGTTGCATTCCTTGCACACCACTTAACCGTACTGAGGTGCTGTAAGTTTTCAATTGCAGGTTTCTTACATTAACTCAATGACGATTTGAGAGGCTTAGTAACCCTTACCGTATTTTTCACTTTCTGCACGACAGTATGCGTTAACATACCTCGTGCGTATATTGAGTCGTTGATCATCCGTATTGCACCATGAACTGTTCGCGGACACTGTGTAAGGACCAGAGACATGATGCTTGATTGGTGACATATGAATGTTGAGTGTTCGGATCAAAGGCAAACCACGTGTCTCATCTGACAGCTAACTCAGCTGGCTACAAGCTAACACTCCCCTGGTGATTTTTTCTCGTTCATTATCTGGAACACTTGTGTCCGCCTTATACGGATCCCGCTGCTAGCTGCATTGTTGGCATTAATCTACAAAAGATCTACAAAAGAAGCAATAACCTACGAAAAATACGTTCCGGTTGTACGACATTTATCAAAGCTGTACGTTTTTAATTAAATTATATTTCTCACATTTCAATACAGTTTGTGAGTCGATGAAATGTGTGTGATAATGTGAACTGCTAATTGCATACAATGAAAATGCTGAATGGGTCACTGAAATGACAAAAACTATCATTATATTTATCTGCAAGCAATGCTTCCGAGCGTTTGGTAATATTCGGAGAACATAAAACGAATATCAAAGCGAACATTCATCCAATATAATCGACTGTGTTTTTTTTTTAACCGCAATTTCAAAATAGTTATCCTTTCACCTACTGTGTCAACACAACCATCACTAACATTATAGTTTTATCGCAATCTGTCTATGACAAAAAACGTGAGATTGGTATGGATCGGATACCAAGTACTGCAACTTGGATGTCACCTTCTATTCGACCAGCAGTAGTATAGTGTCGGGTGGCGCTAACTATAACTGTCATCGTTACATAGGATACCTAATTTTATCACATAGATATATATATGATATACACATGATATATACATATATATATATATATATATAGATATTTATATATATATATAGATATATATATATATATATATATATATATTATATATATATATATAGGTATTGATATATATATATATATAATATATATATATATATATATATATATATATATATATATATATATAGATATATATATATATATATATATATATATATATATATATATATATATATATAAATTTATATATATATACACACACATAGTCATCCATTCGCCGTCCAAGCGTGGTTACACAAACCTCAGTAGGTAAATCAGGTGATAAATAGGTTTTAATAACTTTATAACTGGTCTTTATTTACCAAACATAGTCATGAACGTTATCAATGTAATACAGAAGTCAACGACTTTTAATATCAACTAGCATATTGATCCACAAGCCATTCACAGCCTTATAACATTGGCATAAAGTCGTAGTTTTAAGTGTTTTGTAACCTACTTAAGTATAGTTGTTATTTATTATGATTCCTTTGAAATGATATTTAAAATAATAAAATTTGCATTTTCGTGCCGGTGGGTAGCAGATACTGATAACTCATTGTTGAGAAGCCAAAATACATAATCGAGACGTCCACTTACTTACAGATAATTTTAATAAAGTCCAGAGCTGACCTATGAAATATCAAACGCATCATAATATGTGTCCGTTAAAATCGATAGTTTATTAAAATCATTTAGGTTACGTTCGTGAAGCAACCACCAATATTGCTGGATATTAAGGAAGAACTGCAGTTTTCACGGGGCCTTACTCAAGGTAAATATCTAATGATATGTCGAGAGTAAATCATTGCTCACATATGTATGACATTTCACTAGCTTCTCCTTTGTTAACCCAATATTTTATAGTTCTCCTCAACCTAATACAGATACCTTCTCTCTCGAATGCTGGGGCCGTACTTAGCTAAAAAGCTCAAAGGAATCGTGTATGTAATGCCCTAACGAAATGAGAATACGCGTAAAACCCGAACATCAATTTGCATCGCAACCTTGTAAAGGCGGGTTAACCTTGTACATTGTGGAAGACGATGTGGCTGCCAATGCAAGCACGATATAATTAATGCCGTATAGTGCTAATCTATCTCGTGAACTATCCCGAAACGTATTTCATAATTTCACACAAGAAATAAAATACGTGATTGGTGAATACGATAGAGAAATTAAATTTTGAATTATTAATTATCTATTTTACTCTATACTGCGTAATTCAACACAATCGAGTATTCGTCTCACTGAAGAACTTCCCCGACAAATGTGTAAAGTTCTGAATGTCCAATATATGCCTTATCACCTCGTAAGTGAAGTCGTGTAAACTTTGGCAATTACCTTTATAGCTAAGGGGGAATTCAATAACTTGAGGCTTTCAGCATGTAGTTCGTCAAATGGTATGGGCAATCATTGGCGTCGCTTAGTCACACAACTAATGAAATGCCTACACAGCATCTAAGCATTGCATTGTTGCCGTTGGCAGTGGTGGTGTCATGTAGATGCCCATAGCGATGGACATACATGTATGAATGTTCTGATCATATTGATGAAAATGACCAATTGCTATGACCATGACAGGCAGATATATTCAATCAAATGTGAAGGCGACGCATTCATGTTGTCACCACAGGGTGTATAATGTTGTCAGCGCCACCCGTCAGAAGGATAGCTCAATCGCACAACCTGTTTATAATTTCCATTATCATCAATCTGTCAACATCTCCATATAACCACTTATTCAGGAGGAAGGGGTGTTCAATCTTCAATCAAATGCTTGGTGCCAAGAAGAACCCTACATGATCTAAAGCATTTCCGTGGCGTTGCATCAGACCAACAACCCTCGTTTTGTCTCAGCCAGTTAGATTGGCGGCCATAAAGAGCATTGCACTAGTGGCAATAGCTGTTTACAGGCATATAAAATGACGATTGATGACGGGATAACGCATCCTTCCGTTTGCCACATAAGGGACCATATCAGCTCCCTTTGCGTTACACATTCACCTATCATCTGGCACTGGTATATAATTGATCCGCAGACATGCAGACATGCAGACTGTGGTATGCAAAGGATGAATTACGCACAGAGCGGAGTCGGTGTATCAATCGGTTTATAATACAGCTATGCTTGATCAGTATTTCGGCACAGGAATGCTGTTTAGAAGTAAATGTTGCATATAATAAAAACGAAGTATTGGAAGCGAAGTGAGGGCTAGGTTTAAACGAATCACGATGTTTTGAAGGACTGGCAAGTAGAGCTACTTATACAGGGTGAAAAGCTTTATATGCCGTGCTGTATATGTCATAATAATGCCTTAAATATGACATTATGTCCCATTTACTAATGCACCATGACATGCTAAGTCGTACGAACCGAATAATAACCCTGATATAGAGCCATCATTAAGCACAACCAACGTCATGTCAGTGTGATATGGTATGAACATAAAGGTATATTTTAAGGAGTTTATAGCTGCCTTAAGAGTTATAAAGCAGACAACACGCATGACTATTGGTCAAACATCTAGAGGTTCGGCGTCTGTTAAAATTATGGAGTCTTATGATTGATAAAAACAACCACTCCTCCGAATTAATCAGATAATTCAACATGGTTTCAAAAGTCGCTATTGCAAAGCAACGCGCGGGTCACAGGTAGCGATTTCATAGATTTTCTCGGGCGGAGGTAAACCCTCTTAGCCTAGCTGCAAAGTCTATGCTGTTTGTGCAAAGTCAGATTAATTCATGGTCGAGAACATTTGCGAGAGCAAACAGGGGAAGATTGTGGAAGGTCCTACATATATCTCTTGCAACATTTAGCTACCTACATATCTGCAAAGGTACCGTGGCTTATTATTACGCATGATAGGGCTAGTAGCAATAACATCAGAAGCCAGTCGATATTAATATAGTTTTATACTTCCAATACACATTAAACATCGTAAATAGGCTTCTAGTTAAAGAAAATACATTGCGTATCTATGTGAGGATGAGATAGTAAAAAATACACTTTTAAACATCATATAAACACTTGCTGGTGATGCCTTGAAATATTGCACAGTCTTTCCATGCAGGTTTTTTATACATACGAATAATGCAATAACAGGTTAAACGCATTACAATGTCCAGGCTTATCAGATAAAATAGACCATATTGTTAATTGTTTTACTGGTTGACAATTATTGTCCAATTGCGCTTGCAAATATGCGGTTTTTGAGTTTAATCGCTATTGATTCAATGAACTAAGTCTGCACTTTATGGCTTGTTGCAAAATAAGACCCTTGGAAAAACCTTTAGCCTTTTCACTCATTATATGCAATTTGGCCTCTGATAACTACTCTGAGACTCATCTAGCCGATAATATATACACAGTCAGTGTCACATAATTCAGAAAGACTAGGCTACTCTCCGTTATGCATATATAAGACAAACATTAACAGTGTGTAATTAACGCGTCCGGAAGAAGTGTACGAACCGTTGTTCATTAGGTGCATATAGCAGTCAATCGTGCATAACAAATCAGTAAATTCCGCTCTGTACGCACTTGGGGGAGCTGAAATTGAATTGAATCCGACGCACTGGTTATAAAGGTTTGGCATATATTTAAACATATCATTGCACATGCAACGGAAAAAAAGCCGTTTGTAATCAGATTTGAAGTCTGCTCCTGCACAGAGAAGCATCACACATATTTCGAAATTGGACTAATTTACAAGCATCTACAAACTTTCTATAAATCTGATTCATAGTATTTATCGATGAAATGTGTTTATGTAAGAAGGATATATCTTTGATTATTTCAGTGAATCAGATAGCGTTCAGCCTAAATATCGATTAATATCTTATAATTTGTAGTCAACAAGACATGGCTGATGAATTGATTATTAGGTATATTAGTGATATACCAACCAAAATACGTCATCCAACAGGCGTTTATATATGTCAACAACATAATAAACTCGATATTGTCCTGTCAACACACGTTTCTGCAAGGAAAACTACTGTCGATAGTGCTTAAAACAACTCATAACACATTTCAGGACATTAATCACGAAGCTTAAGTCGACATTACAATCCCTTTAGCACTGACCTTTGTTAGAAACAAAAACCCATGGTGTTATTAACGCCTTTGACTTGCAAGTATCAGTTACTGTACTTAGGATGCAAATAGCTAAACCATAATACAGTCAACTCTTCTGTTCAGTCAAGCGAATGGTAGTGAAAAATGGCTTAATTTGTTTCGAACCGATGGTTTATCCCTGCCGATAGATAGCACTAGCAGCACTAGTCAAAGAATAATTCTGAAATGCACCACGTATTCATTATGGAAGCAATTTATGCTACTATGTCGTAAAGATAATGGAAGACATGATACAAATATATAGCGTTGGTGTCCAATTACACTGTGAGCATCAATCGGGTTGTTTATTTTACTTCCAGTCTCCTTCAATGCTTTATAAGCAAACCTTGCTGTGAACCGCGTTAGTATTCTTCAATTTGACGGCTATTCAGGCATTTATTAAATTAAGCTGGCAAACATAAAATTAATGGTGATAATCAGCCTCTGAACTCCACATAGAAATCTATTCTAACCTACATCATCTGTTCTACGGCAATATTAGAGGCGATTGAACCAAATTGGAATGCAGCTGATGACCTTGTATATCACAGTGTTAAACCGTACAATCCTAACCTCTCCGTCGGAGAATAAATTAACAATTTACATACATCACGTATTTATATAGTTTGTATTGGCTACTCGATGTAAAGGGGTGTGGTTTGTGAGTTTTGCCACCATGAAATTCCATACAAATCATTTCACAAGCCGTCCTAAATCAGTCTGCTTATGATTTGAAGAGTGAATATTGGTGCCGGTATTTATGTGTCTGAATTCTGTGTAGCTATTACCGATCTATGACAGATATTTTAAATGAATCCTGGGACAAATGAATTTCCATAACACTAGCCTTGTTTCGGCTAAAAAAAGATAAAATAAACTCGTTGACAATGACTGGTCATTTGGAGGATAAATCTTGCAAACGTTATTGCATTACATAGAATGTATTCATATCATTTTTGGATGAATGGTAGGTACAAAACTAATTTGACGTGCTGTATCAAATCGTATAATTGGATTTGAAAGCCTGATGCTATGATGCCTAGATGCATAACTAAGATTATACGTTGGAGTAATAGTATAAGACGAAGATCCGTGTATTATCCCTCATATCATGAAATTAAAAAAATTAAAACAGGGCATTGGTGTGAAATGTCGGCATTGATATACCACACCGATTGCACAGTATATGTGGTTATATCTGCAGTTACTGACAAAAGCACACACCAGCGTCAAATGAATAAATATTAAATAAGATTTAAATATTATAGTTCTTTGTTGCATTCCTTGCACACCACTTAACCGTACTGAGGTGCTGTAAGTTTTCAATTGCAGGTTTCTTACATTAACTCAATGACGATTTGAGAGGCTTAGTAACCCTTACCGTATTTTTCACTTTCTGCACGACAGTATGCGTTAACATGCCTCGTGCGTATATTGAGTCGTTGATCATCCGTATTGCACCATGAACTGTTCGCGGACACTGTGTAAGGACCAGAGACATGATGCTTGATTGGTGACATATGAATGTTGAGTGTTCGGATCAAAGGCAAACCACGTGTCTCATCTGACAGCTAACTCAGCTGGCTACAAGCTAACACTCCCCTGGTGATTTTTTCTCGTTCATTATCTGGAACACTTGTGTCCGCCTTATACGGATCCCGCTGCTAGCTGCATTGTTGGCATTAATCTACAAAAGATCTACAAAAGAAGCAATTACCTACGAAAAATACGTTCCGGTTGTACGACATTTATCAAAGCTGTACGTTTTTAATTAAATTATATTTGTCACATTTCAATACAGTTTGTGAGTCGATGAAATGTGTGTGATAATGTGAACTGCTAATTGCATACAATGAAAATGCTGAATGGGTCACTGAAATGACAAAAACTATCATTATATTTATCTGCAAGCAATGCTTCCGAGCGTTTGGTAATATTCGGAGAACATAAAACGAATATCAAAGCGAACATTCATCCAATATAATCGACTGTGTTTTTTAACCGCAATTTCAAACAGTTATCCTTTCACCTACTGTGTCAACACAACCATCACTAACATTATAGTTTTATCGCAATTCTGTCTATGACAAAACGTGAGATTGGTATGGATCGTCAAGTACTGCAACTTGGATGTCACCTTCTATTCGACCAGTCATGAACGTTATCAATGTAATACAGAAGTCAACGACTTTTAATATCAACTAGCATATTGATCCACAAGTCATTCACAGCCTTATAACATTGGCATAAAGTCGTAGTTTTAAGTGTTTTGTAACCTACTTAAGTATGGTTGTTATTTATAGTTATGATTCCTTTGAAATGATATTTAAAATAATAAAATTTGCACTTTTTTTTTCGTGCCAAGGTGGGTAGCAGATACTGATAACTCATTGTTGAGAACTGATAACCAAAATACATAATCGAGACGTTCACTTACTTATAGATAATTTTAATAAAGTCCAGAGCTGACCTATGAAATATCAAACGCATCACAATATGTGTCCGTTAAAATCGATAGTTTATTAAAATCATTTAGGTTACGTTCGTGAAGCAACCACCAATATTGCTGGATATTAAGGAAGAACTGCAGTTTTCACGGGGCCTTACTCAAGGTAAATATCTAATGATATGTCGAGAGTATATCATTGCTCACATATGTATGACATTTCACTAGCTTCTCCTTTGTTAACCCAATATTTTATAGTTCTCCTCAACCTAATATAGATACCTTCTCACTCGAATGCTGGGGCCGTATTTAGCTAAAAAGCTCAAGGGAATCGTGTATGTAATGCCCTAACGAAATGAGAATACGCGTAAAACCCGAACATCAATTTGCAACGCAACCTTGTAAAGGCGGGTTAACCTTGTACATTGTGGAAGACGATGTGGCGGCCAATGCAAGCACGAGATAATTAATGCCGTATAGTGCTAATCTGTCGCGTGAACTATCCCGAAACGTATTTCATAATTTCACACAAGAAAATGAAATACGTGATTGGTGAATACGATAGAGAAATTAAATTTTGAATTATTAATTATCTATTTTACTCTATACTGCGTAATTCAACACAATCGAGTATTCGTCTCACTGAAGAACTTCCCCGACAAATGTGTAAAGTTCTGAATGTCCAATATATGCCTTATCACCTCGTAAGTGAAGTCGTGTAAACTTTGGCAATTACCTTTATAGCTAAGGGGGAATTCAATAACTTGAGGCTTTCAGCATGTAGTTCGTCAAATGGTATGGGCAATCATTGGCGTCGCTTAGTCACACAACTAATGAAATGCCTACACAGCATCTAAGCATTGCATTGTTGCCGTTGGCAGTGGTGGTGTCATGTAGATGCCCATAGCGATGGACATACATGTATGAATGTTCTGATCATATTGATGAAAATGACCAATTGCTATGACCATGACAGGCAGATATATTCAATCAAATGTGAAGGCGACGCATTCATGTTGCAGGGTGTATAATGTTGTCAGCGCCACCCGTCAGAAGGATAGCTCAATCGCACAACCTGTTTATAATTTCCATTATCATCAATCTGTCAACATCTCCATATAACCACTTATTCAGGAGGAAGGGGTGTTCAATCTTCAATCAAATGCTTGGTGCCAAGAAGAACCCTACATGATCTAAAGCATTTCCGTGGCGTTGCATCAGACCAACAACCCTCGTTTTGTCTCAGCCAGTTAGATTGGCGGCCACAAAGAGCATTGCACTAGTGGCAATAGCTGTTTACAGGCATATAAAATGACGATTGATGACGGGATAACGCATCCTTCCGTTTGCCACATACGGGACCATATCAGCTCCCTTTGCGTTACGCATTCACCTATCATCTGGCACTGGTATATAATTGATCCCCCTTTATGTACATGCAGACTGTGGTATGCAAAGGATGAATTACGCACAGAGCGGAGTCGGTGTATCAATCGGTTTATAATACAGCTATGCTTGATCAGTATTTCGGCACAGGAATGCTGTTTAGAAGTAAATGTTGCATATAATAAAAACGAAGTATTGGAAGCGAAGTGAGGGCTAGGTTCAAACAAATCACGATGTTTTGAAGGACTGGCAAGTAGAGCTACTTATACAGGGTGAAAAGCTTTATATACCGTGCTGTGTCCGTATATGTCATAATAATGCCTTAAATATGACATTATGTCCCATTTACTAATGCACCATGACATGCTAAGTCGTACGAACCGAATAATAACCCTGATATAGAGCCATCATTAAGCACAACCAACGTCATGTCGGTGTGATATGGTATGAACATAAAGCAATAGTAAAAAGAGTTTATAGCTGCCTTAAGAGCTATAAATCAGACAACACGCATGACGATTGGTCAAACATCTAGAGGTTCGGCGTCTGTTAAAGTTATGGAGTCTTATGATTGATTAAAACAACCACTCCTCCGAATTAATTAGATAATTCAACATGGTTTCAAAAGTCGCTATTGCAAAGCAACGCGCGGTTCACAGGTAGCGATTTCATAGATTTTCTCGGGCGGAGGTGAACCCTCTTAGCCTAGCTGCAAAGTCTGTGCTGTTTGAGCAAAGTCAGATTAATTCATGGTCGCGAACATTTGCGGGAGCAAACAGGGAAAGATTGTGGAAGGTCCTACATATATCTCTTGCAACATTTAGCTACCTACATAGAGGTACCGTGGCTTATTATTACGCAAGATAGGGCTATTAGCAATAACATCAGAAGCCAGTCCATATTAATATAGTTCTATACTTCCAATACAGATTAAACACCGTAAATCGGCTTCTAGTTATATAAAAGAAAATACATTGCGTATCTATGTGAGGATGAGATACACTTTTAAACATAATATAAACACTTGCTGGTGATGCCTTGAAATATTGCACAGTCTTTCCATGCAGGTTTTTTTATACATACGAATAATGCAATAACAGGTTAAACGCATTACAATGTCCAGGCTTATCAGATAAAAAATAACCATATTGTTATTTTTTTACTGGTTTTCTATTATTGTCCAATTGCGCTAGCAAATATCAATCGCTATTGATTCAATCAACTAAGTTTGCACTTTATGGCTGATTGCGAACTAAGACCCTTGTAAAAACCTTTAGCCTTTTCACTCATTGTATGCAATTTGGCCTCCGATAACTACTCTGAGACTCATCTAGCCGATAATATATACACGAGAGTGTCACATACTTCAGAAAGACTAGACTACTCTCCGTTATGCATATATAAGCCAAACATTAACAATGTGCAATTAACGCGTCCGGAAGATGTGTACGAACCGTTGTTCATTAGGTGCATATAGCAGTCAATCGTGCATAACAAATCAGTAAATTCCGCTCTGTATGCACTTGGCGGAGCTGAAATTGAATTGAATCCGACGCACTGGTTATAAAGGTTTGGCACATATTTAAACATATCATTGCACATGCAAAAAAAAAAAAAAAAAAGCCGTTTGTAATCAGATTTGAAGTCTGCTCCTGCACAGAGAAGCATCACACATATTTCAAAATTGGACTAATTGACAAGCATCTACAAACTTTCTATAAATCTGATTCATGGTATTTACCGATGAAATGTGTTTATGTAAGAAGGATATATCTTTGATTATTTCAGTGAATCAGATAGCGTTCAGCATAAATATCGATTAATATCTTATAATTTGTAGTCAGTAAGACATGGCTGATGAATTGATTATTAGGTATATTAGTGATATACCAACCAAAATACGTCATCCAACAGGCGTTTATATATGTCAACAACATATAATAAACCCGACATTGTCCTGTCAACACACGTTTCTGCAAGGAAAACTACTGTCGATAGTGCTTAAAAAAACTCATAACACATTTCAGGACATTAATCACGAAGCTTATGTCGACATTACAATCCCTTTAGCACTGACCTTTGTTAGAAACAAAAACCCATGGTGTTATTAACGCCTTTGTCTTGCAAGTATCAGTTACTGTACTTAGGATGCAAATAGCTAAACCATAATACAGCCAACTCTTCTGTTCAGTCAAGCGAATGGTAGTGAAAAATGGCTTAATTTCTTTCAAACCGATGGTTTATCCCTGCCGATAGATAGCACTAACAGCACTAGTCAAAGAATAATTCTGAAATGCACCACGTATTCATTATGGAAGCAATTTACCACTACTATGTGGTAAAGATAATGGAAGCCATGATACAAATATATAGCGTTTGAGTCCAATTACACTGTGAGCATCAATCGGGTTGTTTATTTTACTTCCAGTCTCCTTCAATGCTTTATGAGCAAACCTTGCTGTGAACCGCGTTAGTATTCTTCTATTCTAACCTACATCATCTGTTCTACGGCAATATTAGAAGCGATTGATCCAAATTGGAATGCAGCCGATGACATTGCATATCACAGTGTTAAACAATACAATCCTAACCTCTCCGTCGGAGAATAAATTAACAATTTGCATACATCACGTATATACAACTTTTGTATTGGCTACTTCATGTAAAGGGGTGTGGTTTGTGAGTTTTACCACCATGAAATTCCATACAAATCATTTCACAAGCCGTCCTAAATCAGTCTGCTTATGATTTGAAGAGTGAATATCGGTGCCGGTATTTATGTGTCTGGATTCTGTGGAGCTATTACCGATCTATGACAGATATTTTAAATGAATCCTGGGACAAATGAATTTCCATAACACTAGCCTTCTTTCGGAAGCGCCATTGTTCCAAGCTCATTACGAATGCTCCTCCGTCTGGCTGCACGTTAAGATCTATTTAAGAAAGCTCATAATACGATTGGCCTCTTCGTGTTTAGTCTGTTATATCAATATTGTCCCCGACGAGACATTTACATATATTTATTGGCTCGACTCTTTCTGACCATATGAAGACGAACACTCACAATATTCCCAAATAGTCTTAGAAATAGTTATTTAGCATACTGCAAACACAAATAGCCGCAGTCTGACTATCTGATGCAACATAATGACCGTTTTGTCTTTACTTAGCAGATGATATTCGTGGATAGCCAGACTTTGGTCGCCTTGTATTCCAAAAGGATGCGTTAAACGTTGACGATATTCAGAATCCATGAGATCGCACAAGAAACTAATTTCTCGTGCAAAGTATCATGAAATGATATAAAACCATTATATCCTTGCCTAATGCATATTCAGTATAATATTGAATATAAGCTGGCTTTATTACACATATTTTGACACATCTGTGCAATTTGTTGATTTATATTGTACTTTGACAGCTGTTATTTCTGACAGGGCAGTGTAATTATCAGTTGATCTCAGAATGATTTGATGAATATAATTTAAAATTGCATAACAGATTTGCTATACTGCAAGGCAGGTTTTGTTCATTCACAGCGTCATTTACTCTATCAAGTAAGTACAAGCATGATTGCTTACAGAAATGCAGTTTTTGTTCATTCATGCAGCGTCAGTAAAAATTTAGGAGTAAGAAATTATCGTTGACTACAACAATTTATTAATTGAATAAGTGAACAATCTAGTTGATATACTACTGACAAAACAACCTGCTATATATGCACGGTAATCAATTTATATTTTGGCACGAATTTTGCTGTCTGTCGCGATTTTACAATCGATTTCACAATCGAGATCGATTCCTTCTTGTTTTTCATTTTAATACTTTTAATACGTGACCACAATGTCCTAAAGTTGTTATTATAATGTGGTGTTAATGTAAGAGCTGCCAAAAATGTCTTTTATGTTCACCCCAGCAGTGTTCTATGTGACTACTTCCGAAGTCGTAATATCGCATGTTTTTCTAACCGCAATCGAACGTCGTATGTAAAACCAGATGAATGGTTTCATTGATTTGATTTTGAGTGATTAGTCTCCCCTAATTGTACATGAATGACCATCAGTGGTTGGTGTATGTCTTGCCAAATATGATGCATTGGTGGTGTCACCTCACGCTTTTCCTTCATATATCGCAAGGGGAATTTGAAATGGGTTGGGTCGGTAAGAACTAATGCACTTGGTTTAAAGGAGTGGGAATATACTTGGTGCTAACCAGTGGATGAAATGGAGAAAATGACTATTCTGACTGTTTATTGCAGATGCTTGGTAATAATTACAATGCTACTTGCGTTATTAAGAAGTCCACACGGGGTATACGACCGCCTTTTATAGAGTCAACCAACATTTAACCGATCAAATACGTCATTGGAGGAACAGAATACAGTGAACAAGTGACTATGAATTTACAATGTGTATTTCGAAGTTACAGGGCGATTTAAGTTAGCAAAGAGTTCAGCGTTTAGAAGCCGGTCAAGCATTATTCGTATATGCACCAAATTCAGGTCACGCTTACGATACTATTAAACGTTAAACCGGGCAAGTAATGATCATGTTTTTCTTATCTATGGTAAGCTATTGTAAAAAGCTTGAAATAATATATGGCCCGAGAATAATGCAGGCATTACATCTCTATTGCTACAAACTGTGAAAGTGTTTCCAATATACTATTCTCCCACCTCGTCTAGAAATGATGGTTCGGCTACAATTAGCTCCCGGGCGACATCGGTCTGGAACTACTGAATGCCTCCTTATTCCATTGTTCGTATATATCGCCTGTAAATACCTTGTTGTATTAACCGGCACCCTAAAATAGCCCCCATTAAAACTACTAATCCTATCACTTCAATGAGACAATAGTTGCAGACAGAAACGCTGAAATCAATCGTTCGATTACATTGTCCACATAAAGTCACTTCAGGTTAATTGAATTGAATGCTGAATGCTCGCTTTATTGAATGTTCTATCTATGGAGCAACATGGAGGAGCCACACGACTACCTTTCATTAAATCATTAATGTTAATGAGAACATTTGGTTAAAGCATCTTGGTCAAGACGTAACTGATATGGGGAGTTCTGCTTGCATGCAGGGTCAGCTGATGAAATGGTTTTACTAGAGATTCCTGTATTTACTCATATCATAATCGGTTGGTTTGCCCGAATAACCATTTAGAACTTTCTTAGATTTGCTTCGAAGGGCGATGGTGCGTACAATAAATCAGCAGTTATAACTAGTCAAAATCATTTTTAAGTGTATCCGTAAAGGTTGCAACATGCACACATTTGCATTTCAGTTAAATAGTGCCATTCAATTACTGCATACATTTACAGCAGTGTGAATGCGTCCCTGTTCATAATGTTTTCAATCGTAACTAGTATTATCACTATTATTCAACCCACAGGAGCATTATTTTATGGGTAGTCGCAAAGTCGTGGATGTAAAATGTGAATGTATCAAATTAGCAGTCATAATTGCATCATCTATATCAACTTAGTTTTACAAAATAGTGGGACAAGTACAGGCTTGGTCGCTTTATCCCGGCTGCTGCGATTGGTTGATTTTGGATGTGAAACTGACAACGAAAGTTCAGCTTTACTGGTTACGTATTGAATTGGCAAGCTCAGTGGTTGTGCTGATAAAATAAATTACTGCCCATTACTTTAACAGGGATTGGTGACTTATGGATTCCTCTTAAACCGCAATCAAACAAACAAATAGCTGCTGCGTACAATCACGATTGCAGTGAATATCCCACTGAATCCTCATCAGCGATGGTATTTGCGGATGAATTGGATTCAGAAAAGATGACACCACGCCTTCAAATGGTATTGAATGAAGTGTTACCGTAGACAGAAAACATACTCGTTGATGCATAACCCTACTTAATGGAGGATACATCGCAAATTGATTCAATTTGCGCTTGGAAATTGCTTCGTAAATCATACTGTTTACTTACAACTAACCTACAGCATTTAGGCCTAATAGACGAACGATGTTGCCCCCAAATTTCTAAGATAAGATGCTGAACTGAACAAAGAAGATATATATAGCGCAGATAAGAGCTGGCTGGACGGATACGACGAGAAAGTGCCAAGATGGTAATTTTTAATTCATTGATCATATCCATATGTTACCAGATGCAACTATCGTGCTTACAGTAAAAACACCAGCATGTAACGATCCCACCGCTGTTACTTTATGCACGACAGATGCTCGTCACATCAAGACAAATAAACCGGGATAAACAGAAGGTCGATGCTTAATGTAAGGAGAGGATCCATGAATAAGAACACATACGCATTGCTTGGATATCTTTCTCAATAAACCGTTCTTAATTATCAAGTAGGTCTGTGAGGCGCGCTGGATTTGCATACATACGGAAAGACGAATTTGAAGGCGTAATGGCCTGTGCACAGGTCGTCTTATGTATCTCCGGCATCTTGTATGTTTAGTTCAGCGAGTGAATCTCGATTTCTTCTTTTGGTATGAAACATCGGCCATTTATCATCATTTGTTGAACGTTAATTTGCTTAGTACGCCATTGCCTTCGAGGAATTCATCCTTTTAGTAAGAGTTATTTACTAGCGAAACAAAATGATCTAAGACAGCGCCTTAGTCAAGGAACATTTCTAATATGCATTACAATTTTATGGGAGATATGAACTGGTGAATAAGCGTAAATGTATAGGAAGAATGGAAATTGAGTTACCGCCCCGTGTGCCATTGACGCGCACTGCATTAAATACCATGCGTCTTATTTAGCAGTGAAACCATCATAATGACAAAGACAGCGCCTTAGACAAGGAACATTTCTAACATATATTACAATTATAAAGGAGATAAGATATGGTGAATGAGCGTAAACATACAAGAAGAATAGAAAATTGAGCGACCACCAGGCGTTATCTTTTTTTATCTTACGGTGTGTGTCATCCAAACGCACTGCATTGAATACCATGGAACGAAAGGTGTGGATAACACCATTATCTCATTGTATGATAAGATAACATAAAATAAGACCACAAGCTAAACCACGCCCATATTGTAAGGCTGCTGGACGAAATCGCCCAATATATTACAACGTAAGGGATCAACCCCTAATATCTACTACGAAACGTAATTATGTATTGTCTGTGACAATATCAAATAGCACGATAAATCGTTACAGGGCTTTGCGAATTCGAAATCTGTGATTGATGAGACTATATATACTTGATGAGACTATATATACTATTATGCGTGCGGCACCGTAAGGAGTGCACTAACTGGTCAATTGTTGTTCCCTCTCTGAACAACCAATTAACTATACGTGGTGGACACCTGAATCACTCCTATGCTTAATTCTGTCGTTCAACCCTATAAAAACCTTCACATTATTTACGCATGAACGGTTTAACAAATTGGCTAATGTGGCGCTTAGGTTGTTTAAAACCATTGGGATCACCTGCTGATTATAGTTAACTTGTACATTTTCCAAAGCCATGATCTTCCGAAGCTTTTTAAAGGATTCGTAAATTTAGAATTTCATAGTAACTTTAATCATGGCAGCTGTAAAGCAGAATAATTTTGTAAGAGGCGCCGGATAGAATCAATGAAAACAACAAGTTATCCGGTGGTTAAGATGGGCTGCATTGAAATTGCAGCAGTGAAATGTAAAAAAGAAAGGTAATGGCATGACACGCTGTGGTAAGAGCGGATTGATAAGTACCTCACGTGGAGTGCATGCATTATGGTGATGCTTAAGTTGCCGAACACATCTGTCAATTACCGACGGCTATCTGCTGATATTCATGAACAATGATTGTTTATATGGTGTTTCTTCGTAATGTACTAGTAGGAGAAGCCATAGCAATGTCGATTGTGCCAGCAAGTTGCAGATTTTGTCTGATAAAGGACTGTCAGCGTCGCAAGAGTATTTGTAGCTCCTTAGATATCGCAGGGATCATGAAGAAATACCAAGATATTTGTAGTTTAGCAAATATTTAATGAATTACCCCATGTTCCCTCAGCGCCATGCTCATTCCGATTGAACAGCTTGTCAAACGAGTTGTTGTTAATGCAGAATTTTTGGTGTGCAGCAATTTGTATTTACATAGCTGTCACGATGTAGCAATATCCTGCATGATTTGATAAGAGAGGTAAGAGCATCCATGACATTTTTACAGCAGTGAAATCTTTGTTTGGTGCATTGATATGACAAAATCGCTGGTTGATGTTCGCCTACTTTTTATAATGTATAGCTATTCATTGCTGCCAATATCTCCACACATAAATATTATACTCTCTGCTGAAATTAGAAAAAAAGTGAGAAGTGTACACTATATACATATATATATATATATATATATATATATATATATATAATATATATATATATATATATATATATATATATATATATATATATATATATATATATATATATATATATATATATATATATATATATATATATATATATATATATATATCTATATATATATATATATATATATATATATATATATATATATATATTTTTTATTCCAGGTATATTGTTGTGGTCCTCTATAGGTCGTCCACGAAAATATTTACGTATAAATCAATCCTTTCGTGTCCATATATCGCATATATTTGCGGAATATCGACATTTTTAAACCATTTTCCGACATCATGGATTAGAATCATAATATTTGTTGTAGATGTGATCATCATGAGCCATTGATGCGCTTCATTCAAAGTTCAAAATAGACAAATAATGTGAAAAATACAGTTTTCGGGATTAAATCTTTTGATACTTCAGCTAAACATATTCTACACTCATGCTAAACATTTTATTTACCATTTGGGCCAAAGTAGATATGGTTGTAGGGAGTATATTGTGGTTATCAGGTTTAGTCAACGAATGGTTAGTTGTTAAGATTTGATTTTCCCATAAAATTCATAATTCAAAGAAATCATTCGTAAAAGATTATTTTTGTACGTTATTAAGACCGGAATATCATATTAAAATAGTCTATATATATCATGTGTTTTTACCGTTATTAATATAATGAAATGAATGGTCTCTATTTCGCTCCCCATAACACAATGGCCAGTTCAATTAGACGTTGTGTCAGCCCATCCTTTCAAACCTATCTCTGAGAATTTCTTTCTAGCGCCACATTCCATATGTACTAAAGGTAGCAGATGAGAATAAGAATTGTTCATTTGCATACAGATTGCAGTTGTAATATAGCCACTAACAAAATTGATTTAGCATACCTACCAGCACTATGTCTAGTGCTCAAAATCTGATCACGTTGCCTCTGGAATGACAAAATAGCATCCTATGAACTGATATAATCACATTGTGACTATCGAATGCAACGTAATGGCGGACAGTTCTCTCTTAGCGGTTGGCGTGTGTGTATAAAGGCACCTGCCATCTTTTGTACGCCATGCATTCCGCTGAGAAAGAGAAAATGTTAAAGCGGTATTGAAAAAGGTAACACGTATGACGTTTAAAATTGCTAAGATAACGCAAGCGCTAATATGTCTAAGAAAATAAATGCGCTACTTTCCTTACGCATCATATATATTAGTTGTAATTATGAACTCTTGTTTTGACAAACGGCCGCAATGATTGTAGGTTATTGATTTCTTTAGATTGTAGTCCGAACATTCGGCAGTTTATGACATTCTCGTTTAATCATCAACTGAGATGGGATTGGTTTTATATGCTCGCACTGATTTGCATCACTGCAATGAGAAGTTTGTCCATTCATTCATTGCAGCACGACTTACGGTATAATCCACACGCAATCCTATGTGGGATAGATATCTAACTTATAAACTGTGTCTGTTACAAGAATATCCAAGAACGCACCTAAGCAATTTGTCTTGTATCTCGGTGTCATAGACCAATAATTTTCATCCGTAGTTGAGAAATACCATATACATAACACATAATATGCAGACCTTGAAGTACGCCTTAATGCTTGTTGAACATTTTCACATGTATCCGTATAAGTTAATTGCAGGAGAGTGGTTATAGACGTAATTGCTAAGCGCATTAACGCCTATGTCATTTTAGGTACATTCTAATGCGATAACTTAGTAGAATTTAAAAGAGTACTCTCAGCTTCTACTGCTCATCGAAGTGGACTCAGGGAAGCCCCTAAAGAGACCACAAATAAATGGTTTATGTAATTTATAGGCATCGATATGTAGGGAGGCTTTAAAGAAAAAAGGTCTTCACTTTTGACATGTTGCCTATGATCATTTATAAAAATTAAGGTAACGTTTGAACATGTTGATAAACAAATGCGTTTACCGCCTGTATGTAGATAAATCATCCTTAGCAGGAACTGTTTGAGGCTCATATTAAGCCAAATTGTTTGCTTGATTGCTTCCCATCGAATATTTCTTATACTAATTTTTTACCTTACGGTTTGTCAAAACTTTAAAACAGTAATTTTGAGATTTGAGAATTGAAACGCTATTTCCGATAAGCGAAGCTAAGTGAAGAAGTCATTCATAAATCATTGCACGGAATCGTCACCGCTAAGCAACTTCCCACAATCTAAATATAGCAAGTAAACAACATCACGTGCTCCATCCCTGCACTGATACCTGAAATGTTCTGCAGAAAGCATCTTGGTTGATGCATCATCGGAATCTCGCGAGGATAACCCCCAAATTGATTCACCAACCGCGTAGAAATTACTTCGTAAATCAAACTTCATATGTTTGATTGAGCCCACAGCGATTCAATCAAATTTGTAACGGTCGCTGGCATTAACCTATGGCTGAGTTAAGCCTGTTTGGAAATAGCAAATAAAAATTTTAGGTCGCAAAATATTTCTCTGCATCATTTTAATAATTTTTGTCCTATGTTTTGTCCGAGTCTCCTTCTTGGCATCATCATAACAACAGAAGGAGATACTCGCATAAAACAAAACAAGCCCATTACTGCCCGATTGTGAAAAATAATATCATGCAATTTCACATAAGTTATCATTGAAAACATCAACTGAAAACATCATTATAAGTAATATATCGCCCTGTTTAATGCAAGGGTGGTTTGTATTAGTCTTTACCAAAAGTTTCATGAGATAAATATCTTGCAAAAAAGGGTTGAATTAAAGAGAATAATGGAAAATTGAGTGACTGTCAAGCGCTATCCTTTTGTCCTGTTGAGATATTTTATCCTTCCACACAACATGCACTACCATGTGGTATCTTATTTTAACGAAATGTTCCAATTCAGCTCGGTCTGTTGTCACCTACAGAGAATTTTCCGTCCTATCTCCCCTCACGTAAGACTTATCATCCTCATGGTGTTTATGCACGTGATGTGAGGACGTGTGAGGATATTCCGTGACCTTCTTGCACGAGGTAATCAATAGCAAGAAGTCGATTCTCGGGGGAGCTATCATAAACAGTAACGTTATCCCAAAGGGCTCATCAAAACTACATTAGATCGGCTGGATGAACTGCCAAGGGGGCACAATGCCCGCAGTGATACACGGATTTGATATTAAGGGAAGGGACGCATGAATCCGAACGCGTACAAATCATGCAAGTAAGGTACGTAGATTTACCTACTTGCAAGTACAATTCTATTCTTGCATATTTCACTGATACGGCTGAAAATACATCATAGACAACCGGGTTACATAATTTGTGCTGCCTTGTTATGTATCTCTGAGCCCCCAAAGAAATCGCACCATATCTTATAATTCAAGGGACTTGAAACACTGATATAATGATAACACTGAAATTATTTATCTGGGGTTTCTGATGTTGTAATATCTATTTATAACGTACAAACAAGTAGTCACTGCTGCCAGCAATATCACAAACGTACTTTTCAATCCTCTCTTCTGGTAGAAGACATATCGTTGCGTTTTGAAGACGTACGTCAACTGCGCAGCCAACATGCTACAACATATGCTCTCAAACGCATATATATTACAGACAAAAATGCCTCTAATACAATTCATATTATATACCGGTGAAACCACAATAAGATACATCGATAAAAACTGCCATGAAGCTGTAGCCACGGTATAAAGTGAACTGACCCAATTCACCACATGGTTCAAAACTAATGAAATGTCGCTTAATATATATCAAAACTATAGATATGATCTGCAATTTGCGGGAATCACCGGAAAACTTACGTAAATCTCTAGAAGGAACATATATCAAAAGAGTACAGCAAATACGACATTTGGGTGCCATGAATGATAATAAGCTAATTTTAAAGGAACACATCAAACTAGTGGCCGCTAGAATATCCAAAAGTATGTATATTTTGGAAGCTACGAGGAATCGCCCACATTGATCCATCACTTGGTCGCGCACATGTTGCGGAATAGTGTGGACTCTCTCTCTCTCTCTCTCTCTTGTAAGGCAATGCATTGTATTGCAAGCAATTGACAACAAACGATTGTTCTGGTGCTTCATATTTTAGAAAGAAACCCTGCTTTGGCCATTAAAACTCAGGTTGTCTGGTACTTAAATTCACAATATATGACCGCTAAATCGATCAAACGTCCTTATATGATAGAGTTGGTAGCTAACCTCACTTAACTAGTTACTGACAGGGCGGAGAGTGAAAAAATAGACTGACCCATAACATTTTTGTAGCCCGAACTTCAACAGGATGATATTGTTCCAGACTGAACAGTATCTGATTTAATCACAAAATACATCAAAATTATATGACACGTAATTGCGTATTTTTTTAGTTACAGGACTGCAGGCTGTTGCATCAGAGAATATGTAGGTAACAGACAAGATATGTACACCTTGACTATTCCAACAACAGCGCATGCTAGGCTCTCATCGCCAGTACTCCATTTGTCAGTCATAACGAGTCCGTTATGGGTCGTCATATTTATAGATATAACCCGTGTATTCGACTGCGTATTACATCAAAATATTTCTGAAAAGGAGTATTGCGTCTGCAAAACAAATTATGCTTGGAACCAACCAATAATGCGAATAGACCGATTTGCCAATTTTCAACAATCGATATTGCATACATTCTCATTTAGATTGATAAGTGTTATGCCGTCACATAACCAAACGGCGATGCTCGTTGCTTTGTTGCAACCGTTTGTGAGCACGTCACACGCACAATGTATCGCTAACACATTATTTATACACAGCAGTAATGCTTCATCACCTGACATATATCACACATCATCATCAAGTCGAATGATGCGTCACCGTTCATTTTATTTCGTATCTTCTCAACAGGCCTATTTTATTATCACAGCATGTGGCATAATGATGGACTTATCGAGACCATGAACTAGCTGCGATTATTTCACGTTCTATTTGCGGAGAAAACGCAACCGTGTTAATTATCGTCTGATGGCTTGAATAAAGTTATGAGCTTGGCCGTATCCATAAGGAAACTTAAGTTTGCAAACTCAGGTTTTTGAGACGGCAAAAAGAATCCAAAGTCTTTTAGCGTGCTTAACTCTGAGTTAGCTAAGTTCGCCAGCTCAAACTTAAAAATTGCGGTAATATTTCCAGGAAAATGCTTTCACAGATATGAATAAGAACATGTATGTTCTTAAAATGAACCAAAACATAATCAGTTCGTTATTTATGACAAACCAATTTTTAGCGGGATATTTAAATTATTTACGCTACAATCTTTTTTTGAAAAAACGAAGCGGGGAATTATCCGCAAACGCTTCGGACAGGGTGTTGTTAGTCTGCCAAAGAGCGAGATGGCCTGCGGTGGATTTGAATTAGGAATGGTTTATGGGATGATTAAAGTGGGTGGGAGTTTTCATATCAGTAACGCAGTTATTCACGAATTGTCATGTTATAGTGAATTTTCTTTAACTTCACAATATGAACAACGGCGCTAAGATTCACATTAAGTATTAATGAATATTGGGAAAGTAGGCTACAAGTCTATGAATTCACTTCATGATAACATGGCAGGTACAGAAAGTGCCCCCAAAGCTCACCAACGAAAGTTTCTTTTTTGCGATAAACACTCCCGTTTTATGCGTCAAAGGAAAGTCACGTCATAGACTAATGACACGCAGTGACCCAGCAACGCGCAAATTCCAACGGACTGTCAAACAACAAAACTCAACAAGGAGTGTTTATATTTATCGCGGAATAATAATGTTATTAGTGCTAGCATGGTTGATTTTTTGTGTGGATTAGCCGTGATTATATTGCCGATTATAAAACCTAGTAAGTGTGTAAATCGTCTCCTTAAGAAACAATGGTTCATCGTGCCGTTGGCATTGTGGTCACGTTCATGGATAACATTGCCGTAAATCAGAGTGCAGAGAATATTTGAATATAAGTTATTGAAACTCGTGGCCAAGGGCTGCACCGTATATTATACTTGATATCATATAAAATTATACACTCTGATTAAATAAAGGTGCGTGAAAGATTCATAAACAACCAGTTGTAAGGCTATTCCTTTTTTACCTTTTTTTGATAAAAGATAATGGCGGTAGGTGTAGACTATATTATATAATAGAGTCAGATTAGACTACTTCATTTTCGTCGTCTAAATCGATCATTCTGCGCCATTTTATTCCATTTTCTGTCCTATGAGCACATAATAACACATTGTTCCCTTTTCCTGTAAGACACAAACTATGATCGCGATGGTACATGTGTGAAATTATAGCCACAAATCTTTTTTTCCTGTTTGCCAGCCCTGAGCTGGCGGACTTAGCTGAGTTTGCTATCAATTTGTTTTGTGGATACGCCTGAGTTTGCTGACTCAGCTAAGCTCGCCGACTCAAGTTAAGACGACTCAAGCTAAGATTCCTTATGTATACGACCCCTGAACTTCAACCTGTGTCTTGATTTGACTACAAAGTTTCATGGTTGTCATATGTATATTTTACTAAAAGCATTCGAAATGTTGCACATTATTTGCAATGCAAACTATACAGTACCGCACTTTCAAAGATATCAACTTTGTTAAATAATGCAATAGTTGAGCTCCGCCTCAGATAATGAACCCCGTGTTGATGAAATCTTGTAATACTTGCATGAAATAAAAACACACTATTCCATAAATAGTGAATCCATTAGTAGAAACCCAATAATTACATTTTAATGACTTCTTAGATGAAATCTTGTAATACTTGGATGAAATAAAAACACACTATTCCATAAATAGTGAATCCATTAGTAGAAACCCAATAATTACATTTTAATGACTTCTTAGATGAAATCTTGTAATACTTGGATGAAATAAAAACACACTATTCCATAAATACTGAATCCATTAGTAGAAACTCAATAATTACATTTTAATGACTTCTTAGAATCAAACGCGGACATTTGCACGGGCAATTGGTTCTCAGGAGGATTCAGTACCAGTTATGCTGCTCGGTTAATTCACGAAATTACATTTGCCTACTTTCAAATTATTTTTACCACATTAGTTATGGTGGATTGTGGTACTAGCTGTGGTTGTTTGACTGGTTAATACTTAACACATGCAAGAGATAACCCTGATTAATATATTATGATATAGATTTTCAACAACCTCATGGATAACAGTTTGGGTATATTTGAGAAAAGAATCGATAAATCATAAGCGTAGTTTCGAAGCGTAATTCATGAATCCTATACTTATAAATATATAGCATACACATAATACTGGTCAATTTAAATAGCGAGATAGACTTTAATAGCTATGGCTAACAGTCTGCACCATATATATTATATATTTATTCTCAAATCTTGATAAAAACATTAATCACCAACTGAAACATATTTATAACTAAAGGCGAAACGTTATGGCATTGGGTTCTCTGCTTTTTAGTTGTACATTGAACTTTGTAGCGACGAATAAGGGATCATTATGATTGATGAATTGTATGTGAGGACGCTATAATAGATATGTTTCTATGTTTATATCCTGGTCGTTTGTTGATTCTGTATATTGAACAAAAACCTTTTTTCAAATGTTACGCGGTAGTTAATTCTTATATGAATGTGACATAATGATTTAAAACTTGCAGCCGTGTATCTAAACTGCCTTTTTAAGACGTTGTTACGTTCATGATTATTGTCAAGCAATTAAATTTGCATATATAAGATAATTACTTGCCTTTTTCACTTTTCAGTATACATGGGTGTCCTGAATGAGACTGTGTCTGTGATTTCATCTGTGATGGCAATAGTGTCAACCCCGAGTGCACGATAAGAATACACGAAATAGGTAGTGGACTGCTATTTAAAATTTTGGCACTATTCCTTGGCCCTGATATTCATAATCTTTACAATATCTTATTCCGTTGTACTCTAAATGATCCGATAAGCCACCACCCCTCATCTCCTCTCACCCTAACCCACTATGCTATTGTCAATATTACATCATGACGATGAGTGACATGGACATATTTTGTTTCATTTATACGTCCCTGTACGCTATTAATGGGTGTCGACTATTACAATTTTAGTTAGTAGAACGTTCTGCGCGCTATGACTTCCGCTCGAAAGGTACGTCGGACTCTTTTTACACGTAAACAATTTCGAGTGCGTGCATGACAGTGATAGAAAGTACTGGGGATTTGTCTGGAAACGCAGAATGTGTCAAATTACTCTGTGAGCACCTGTTTATCTCACGTGACTTAGTTATAAGGCGTTAGATGTCTAGCAGATTGAAGCTTCTCAGCCGGGAACGCTTTCATCATCTCATCTCTGTATCAAATGACGCGTGTAATTGTTTTGATATATACCAGGTATTGAAAAACGGTCAGCTAAAAAGGCCTTTTTCATTCTACAACTTATAACTTGTGATATTCGCCCTCAGAGTGCGAGCCATGTATTCTTATTGACAAATTGGGCTTGGTAAGCCTACATAAATGGCAACACAAAACATGTGTTCGATATATTCACCATTTAGTTATAGTTATATTCAACAATACGTCGAGATTATAACAAGAGACTAAACAGTATGTCGATACTTTCAAGTGACAACAAAATGGCGAAATAAATCATAACTTCTGAAAGCTGTTGTGCATTAGGAATTATATATAAGCGACAGGTAATCTTAGCATTCCATCGATATTGGTAGGTTACGGTTTTGCATCTGATTGCCAGAGTGGCATGAAGAGTTTACCACTAGGTACCGGAAAGCCAGAGAGCGTATTTCGAAGAAGCTAATGACCACAAGACAGATACCCAGAAGGCTGATGAGCAGATATGATCTGGTAGTTCATAACAAGGAAGCATATGAGCAGGCACCTGATGACTAGGTAGCTGACGACCAGGTAATTCATGATTTGGTAGTTGATAACTAGGAAGCTGATCCGCAGGCACCTGATGACCAGATAACTGATGACAAGCTACCTGAAGACCGGTTAAATCATGATCAGGTAGCTAATGACCAGGTAGCTGATGACCGATAAGCTGATGACAAGGTAGCTGATGACCGATAAGCTGATGACAAGGTAGCTGATGTCACTCTTCTGACACTTCGCAAGCCAATGGCAAGCTTTCTTTTACAGTTGGAGATATGTATATGGACCATTGCACTTAAGTTTCATCTTGTCGAACTTGCACATCACCCATAATACAAGGGCAGCAGGTTATAACACACTGGTGTTTTGACGGAACTATACGGTTAATGTTGTTAATGCGTCTCCATTGAATGACATGATAGGCTTCCTTTAAGGTGCACATATTTCTTAAGATTCTAATGTTATTGTCTCGCTAACTACATAATAAACTAGGCATCCACGGATGTAGGTAGAATTATTACTATGGCGTATTGCAATATTGATATCGTTATGCAGCTCATAAATCTGTTCTATTTAGATACTTCTATATGCTGCTCTTATAAATGCTTAAATGATCAAATCATAGTGAAAAATGAAGACGTAAATTAAGAGCAAGGTAATAGGGAGCACATAAATCGAATACCTTTGGCATCTCACCAAACATATGTGACACACAGATAACATCCATTTGCGTTATTTCTCCCTTTATAAGCCTAATGTTTTGCTTTAATGTAATGCCATTTCGCGCTAGCCATTATTAGGTGTAACCCCATATTCATGTTTGTTATATTCACATAAAAGTAGAACATCCATAATTGTACTGGCACTCGTAGCTCCCTGAGTGGTCTTATATTTTGGTTATTACCCTGGCCCACATCGTAATATGGGGGTGCTGATAAATCATGGCATTTAATTTGTTTCAATTTCTATAGCAGGTAAACATATATTCTACATCATTCTTAGCTTCCATAAAACCGCTGCCCTTTGCGTGAATTCTCTTTTGTATGTATCATAATCATAGGCTCAGCAATAGTTTGGTCAAATAACATGCAATATGTTTCTAATTTTGCTAAAGTTGATGATACCTTCATTCTGTCCAAATCTAAGGTTAAGATAAAGCAGCTATTTTGAATAAGATGCAGACAGTTCAATACATATTCAACATGCGTGGGCTGGTCTTGAACAGTAAATATGACGGTTAGATACTGAGCACAACAAATTGTGATAAGAAAATTCAAATAAAGAACATTTTGTTACTTAAAAAGTGAAGCCAATCTTGAACCAGTGACACTGATGTTCTCTTTGCTGTCATTGTAAACTATAACCGCGGAACATAGCAGAACTGATCCTGTTATCTCCATATTAATCTTGCAGTTATCAAGTTGTTATTCAAGGCAAAGTAATTCACAGAGTAGAGCATTCGACGTGGTACATGTGACGATCATCATATTGTTTCCGAAAATGAAACCCAGATCATACATTATTTGAAACTACTTAGACGTGTTATTACGTCTTGAATTGCGTATGTTCGACCAAATGGTTACAACGATGATTGATATTAACCATTCATCTCATCGCAATAGCCTATCCTGCATTAGTACGTTTTCAGAGCTTAATGTCGGCAGGTTCGGCTATAAGGAGACACATCCTTACCCGTAAGTATTTTTCTGATCGGTAATATCATAATTTCAAGCAGATTAGCTTAGTCAGCATAATCATTTGTCAATGACGGTTACTGACATCGTTTGTGTTATCATTGCGAATAAGAAAAACAACCCACTCCTTATTCTTCCTCGACCTATGACATTCGTCATTACTTATGATTTATTGTCTGCTTATCGGAAGCCCGTAGATCCACAGCCATTTGAGGTGCCCTACATTATCCATCTTTCCCCGATACATTTCAATAGTAGTGTAGTTTGCCCCTTACCAATATAATTCCGACTCATTTCCGATCCGTCGTCCACTGTTTATTTTGTATGTGTGCACTTATAGAAGGTTCATGGTCAGGAGCATCACCATAACCCGACAGATCCGTTTTCAGCATCCAGTATATGTTTCACTCCGCTTAAAGGTAGATCACATTTGGTCGTTCAGAGATTCCCGCTATGACGCATTCCCGCATATTCAGAGATTGATGGATTAGGATACTTGAAGTGACTGGATGCTCCCTCAAGTAACATCTTCTGCTTATACGAAACCGACCATCAGTTGTTGCCTTACAGTGGTCGGAGTTAAACCGGTCCTGCTTTGGCCATGATGTACTCGATTTTGCAGTTAGACATTAGTGAAAATATCTATTATTATTGTTTACACCAGCACATACATCACATGAATATCGTATTGAGCGCGTTTATGTAGTGTATGGGGTATCACATGGGTCGTAATAACATCAATACATTTATGGGGTCTTGTTCAAATATCAAAGTACAAAGGTTATTTTGGTACTCATGGGTACATCTGACCGGTGTTGATATCCGATACATATAGATGGTAGACTGAGCAAAGCCGTGTTATACTCTTAAATGGCAACGAATGCACGGTGATTGACGGTCTCGAGTAACCCACATCATGTGCTCAGTATGTGGCCAATGTAATTTCCACAGACGTCATATCAACACATCAATTATTGTAGCCATGGAATCACACTCACTTATTTTAGAACCATTTATCTTCGGTCCTGAAATCCTTCGAATAAGTTAATGTCGATATCCTGGACAATTATCCTGATATCCTTTGTCTGTCATTTAAGAAAAGCCTACTTCATAAAAAACTGTAGATGATAGAGCTATGCGTACCTGACACGGTCAAATCCGTTTATCAACCTAGACAAAAAGACGCTCATAATTGGATGGAGAGGGTAACGTCCCGTTGCTGCAATCTTCTAGGAAACGCGCGCCTACGGCACTCCACCCACGTATGTCGGACGTGCTATTGTCAGTCTCTTTGAAGCCGCATTTAGCACACAAAACGGTTGCTTCCGGTCCACATATGTGTCTAACACAACACGACACAATCCTTCAACCTTACCATCAGCATGCCCCAGTGTGCCCCATGTAGTCGTTTGAAGTGGGATCATCAAAAGTTTTTGTATCATCATCAAAAGTTTTAAGGGGTACAAGGTATATCACATTTCATTTAAACTTCTCGCAAAAAGCTAATGCTACAGGGGGATACAAGTATTCGATATAGCGGAATTAAGCACACGGTGTGTTTCAGCATTCCCATGTAAATCCATGACAGCAACAACGTTTCATTTACAAATAACCATATATAAATAAAGCAATAAGATGATGACCAAACAAACTTAGCGGAATGATACTTACGGCATATATTTTTGAAGATATCGAAGTGACATACAGATTTATATATATATTGCATAAGCTATTAAATTCGGGCTATATAATGCGAATCTCACTGGTCGCCTCATCCACCGGACACATATACCATCAATCACAATCTATATATATACATATATATTGATAGATTATATATTGACCAATCTATATATATAAAGGGAGCATATCGTATATTACATACGTCAGCCTCTATATATTATCTATATATATGCATTCATATGTATATATACATGCAAGTAAAAACTTGTAATTATTCGTCAACTGTTGTGCCACCAATCTTTGCTTTAATTAACCAGCCACGTGCTTGATGTGATTGACACATGGACACGACTATATTCACTGCGCACATGCTGGATGAAACGCCGTAGTATATTACGAAGCTTGTTGACGCTACCGTATGAGTAGTCCGTTCATTCAAACATGCTTCATACCGCAAACAATGCGACTTTGTACACTATTTCTATACCCTGTCAACTTGTCAAAATACACTGGTAACTGTTGCCGATGGTTTGCTTCACATCGTTAATTAATAGCATTTTATATCCTGTGGTGACGATCCACGTAAATGATTGCTAAGTGAACACAAAGTGATCATTATGCAACTTGTTCGTCATGGAACTTGTGTCTTAGAGGATAAATATCTGTCAATATATGTTCGTTAACAAGGTATATACGTAACATAAGTGATTGATAGGATCAGTCATGCTCAGGGACTAAATATACAAGAATTTTTATTTTCACCTGAACTGATTAAAAAAACGTTTTCGCCTCCGTTTCGGACAATTAACGTATAACCCTTACCAATGCTATTTGTTTAATCATCTCGCAAGCACGAGAATGCATTCTCTTATAGTCGCTCAGCCCTGTATTATATAATAAAATGGTTTTGTCCGCATAATTTGTTTGCGTTTACACTGACTATTTATCGCAATAAGTAGTCAGTATCTTCTGCCTTTATAAACCCGTGGACAAAGATTTTATAGACATTGAAACGAATTTATTAACTGCAAATTACTCTGTCATCTGCGTGGCCCATTTAAGTAGGCCAAGAAGTGCTGGCATCCCAAACCTGATGGCACAGGCTGCATGCATTGATGTCCTTTCTCTGTCCCGTTTATTCATAGACACCTCCATCCGATGACGTCAATTGTGCCTATGCATTCTGCTTCACTCTTTTGAAGTATCAATTCAAAGACTAGGATTCATTGTATATAGGAATAGGCTCTACGTGAATATATATATGCTATATATATCTTTATAGTTGTGGCATGGCATTGTATATATTGACTTAAGATATATATATTACATGAACATCTGAGATAGCTTTATTATATCAGGCCGATTGACTGGCATTCAAACTGATTGTTGTCCCTCACTACAGGAAATACTGCATCTATATCTCAGGTTCTCATTTGCTGATCGCCTCGTCTTGCTCTCTTCCGGATGTCTATCTCCTCTCTCTATCTCTCTCTCTCTATCCTCAAATCTCATATATATATCTATATATATCTCATATATATAGGATCTCTATGTGTACGTAATTATTGGGACGTATATCCCTCTGGTTTATGCTCACTGAAATTTATGAGTCCACTGGACCCGAAGTAATGAGGCGCATACGGTACAATGACTTTTATGGCATAGCAGCGTTGAAACAAATATGAGTCTTTGACAATTGCTTTCACAGCCATGGCTCAAGGGGACAAGATGTCAATTAGATGGATTTATATGTAGCAGCAACCAAGTAGAGATGCAGTAAGATTGTCGTTAATCTCCCTTTCAGTTCCCTCTTTAGGTGCAAGAGCTTCTTACAAAGACAATAACACGTGTGCATTGAACATCGGCTTGCAGTTCGCTGTACCATTTCATAAACAACATTGATAGTACGAGGGTTTGTTTCTAGAGACATGGTACCACAGTGTGGCAGCGATAATGAGCTGAGATAGCAAGTTACTGGGCGAAGGTAAGTTAAGCGGAGGGGGCGGGGAGAGGCGGACCGGGAAGTCCACGAAGATCTGATGGCATCGATGCTTGTATCCTCAAATAGATCAAGCTGGTTCCCTTTGTGGTAGGTCACTGCTCTAAGAAATACCCAAAAGATGAGATATCCCCGAGAGTGATCCATGCTGACCACACCTGATAACATAACAAATAAATCCAAAGCGACCAAATCGTTCAAACTAAAGTAACAAGGACTTAAGTTTTGAAGATATCGAAGTGACACTTAGTCTATTGAGCTTGCGTTCGGGCATAATTACTCACTGGTCGCCTCATCCACCGCACACCATCACCTCCATCAATTAGAACTTGACCAAACAACCTTAAAGGGACACGTATACGTACGTCAGCCTCTGAATGTCGTTCGACTTCACCATACAGCAATTATTTAAGCTTGTAGATTCAGGACTTTATGAAAATCTAGTTCCCCCAAGCTCAGACGTCCTTGCAATTTTGATAGAGTAATAGTTTGTCGAGTTGATAAGGCTTTAAAGGCCGTTATTGAGGGATGCCATCATAACACGCAGCGGTTTTCGATTTGCAGACGCACATTCAAACAAAAATAAGTCATTATCGAAGTATCTGAACTGACAGATTCAACGATGATCGTTACACCTATTACGACCGAGGTATTGTGACTTGGCTTGCACAGGATATGTAATTGAGGTAATTATACATATCTGCCCCTTCCAATGTAACACAACAGGTAAAAGAACCATTTACGGTTCACGGTCAATTTGTGGCTGAACATCATCCCATAAACCCAATGACCGTCTGGCCTTGACTGATTTCATAATGTTATCTTATGTTGTATTTGGGGCCACATAAACCACTATGGAACAATAATCTTGTATTCCTAAATCTATTTCATGGTATATATTGCTGCCATTTTATTTAACAACGATAAATTGGCTTTACCACCGAGCTCGTACCTGATAGACTGCATATGTCAATATTCGCAACATCTTTGCATCATAAGTAAACAGATAACTATCTACCTGTCTCCGTTTACAAAGTCTACCAATGTTTCCAGACCACTCAACCTTTCCGGAATGCAAGAAAGAAAAAAACTAATCATCGCTGATATCACGTTATCACATAATTCATTGTATATAGGAATAGGCTCTACGTGAAACGAATGCTATTGATCTTTGCAGTTGTGGCATGGCATTGTTCGATTGACTTAAGATATTCATTACATGAACATCTGCTCATTTTTAATAGCAGGCCGATTGACCGGCATTCAAACTGATTGTTGTCCCTCACTACAGGAAATACTGCATTTATTGACAGGTTAGCATTTGCTGATCGCCTCGTTTGCCCGGTTCCGGATGTAGGGTCGATACTCTATAGCTCTCTCTGTAATCCGCAAATGCACTCTAATTAAATCAACATCTCAATGTTAGGATTCGTGTAGAATAAGACGAGGCTTACTTCAAGTGCCGGTCATTGACGAGAGGCGCAAACCTCGTCAATGCAATCTACCAATCCGCCTGCGGACGAAATGAACGCGTGATTCAAAATGCAAAATGCGAGTGGGAATATCCTTCGTGTCCAACAGTGAATACCACTGTAGTAACTGTTACATGTAAGTCTTCTTGCCTAATACAATTAATCAATCCGCCCCAATATTGCGCCCTACATTATACTTCGGCTTATTTTGAATCACCATAGCTGGGCACATATACATGTAATGCTTCAATTGTTTTTGGCCTGCTCAAATATTTGTAATTACGGTAATATCTATCTTCTTGTCAAACACAAATATATTTCTCGGCAGTTGCGTAAAACAGTTATCCGTACCTGAACTCACAAGTACTGGCTCGCATACCATTACGTATTTATACAATTTAATGAATATGAGGATATGGCGTCCAAGATTAAACAGTTAACGACACTGTCAGTCAACGCAGTGCATTTACTTGTCGTTGGTGTGCAAATATAAGATATGATCTTTGTTAATCATTGCAAAGCATAGAAGTTAATGGATGACAGTGTAACTATGTTTTTTTTTGCTCGAAGAACCAACCACATCGGTGCAGTCATCGTATTTTTGCTCACAGCAACGTAGACTACTATAAAAAATATAACAAATATAGCTATATATCTATATATATATTCATGCTGGTGTGCAAGTTATGAGTATTGCCATCATATACCCGAACTAGTACACCTACATCAAGCCTCTGGTTTATCCGATTTACACGGTACACATGACAAATGTGGCTGGTCATGTCAGATCGACAGGTTTTGCATTACGGCTGCGTGATGAGAAACGGGTCTGCTGTTTGGAATGCTAACCTCAGGTGTGCATTTTGGCATGATTGCATGACTTGAAAATACGACGGTTCTGCATTAAGCCTATTCATTTTATGCGTGAGTTGTGACCCAACAAACCTGACTATTATAAAAGTAGAACTTTTGACCGAAAAGATAGTAAGTTTGATGGACTAAAGTGAATTTTGTGCACCACAGGAGTGTAAATATGCCCGACATCTGGATCAATTATTACGGTAAATGTTGATCTGTTAAAAGATACATAGATAGTGATGACACCTTAGAATCGTTGCCAGTTGTCGCACAGCGGACGTTTTATGATGTGTAACCCCCCTATATTGATGTGCTACTAACAATCAGCTACAGCTTCCGTTTCTTGGATCAATTGCTGTGATTGCGACTGCGTGTTGCCTACGGGCAATCGCGCTACCGACTACACCTGTTTGTATATACATTGTGTATGCATTCAACCTGCTCGCATAGTTATTGAATTGTTTTTCGGAAACCATAACCATCGGTTTATTGGGCTTGACAGCGTTGTTTTAATCTATATATTTGATTGCGTTGTTTACTCAAGCCTAGTTGCTTTAGACTTTCCTTTGCTCTCAAATCGGTATACTGGATGCCGCAATCAATGTACTGCTTACCATACACATAGTTTAGTTGCATGTTTCCTATTGCAAAACGTCTCTTTGCAGTAGCTGTTGCCATAGGGATAATTCATTATGGACTCATCATTGTCCCTCGGAAGGAATTACCATTGACTACTTTAAGAATAATAGCCGCACAATTATTCATATTCTTACAATGGTAGCACTCAATTCATCAACCTTTATAGCTTTTTTATTGCCCTTAAGCACGCACCCAAAGTCGGTTCCCTGAGAAAAGAAACCGACTTTACCTGCCGATATAAGCAGTTGTAACGCATAGCTATGCGTGTGAACCACAATAGTTATGGCGCATCGATATACCGCAGGGTGTGTTCAAATATTGTAGGAGATCACTTATAATATAAGATTGACCGATATATACAGCTGACAATGCGTTCTGCTCGCAGACAGTTTTTGTCAATACGATGTATCAGGAATTACAGCTGTGAGAAATGAATAATTGTAATATCAACCTGCATATTGTTGTCATTCAAACCCTTAGTCGGCGATGGTGATTCATCCATTTAACATACTGCATTAACTCGTTCTACACAATCGCTCACAGCCGATATTCATAAGATCTGACGCACTCATAGAAGCAAATTGTGTAAAAATGCTGCGATATAATAAACCTGGCAAAGTTTAGCACCGTAATACTCATTGAAAACTTTACTGAAACTACTGTTTAGTTTGACACAGAGAATCTACATGCTACCAAAATGAAAACATGCATGAAGACATCAGTCGATTAAACGGACATTGTCCTCTGGCTTTTCTCACCCTATTCAAACAACTACAGAAACACATCTTTAACACTGCATTATTCTTTATATATCAATAGACGCTACATGGTGTTGACATATAGAGCGCTACGCACTCCATATACTCGGAATCAATATTTGAGATTTAAAACAGATTCAAAGGTGCTGTTAGTAGAAATACAAATCGTACAAAGTTATAATAGGAATACATTCATCGCAGTTGACTTTTACATTAGTCATGCAGCAAAACCCTCAAAGCACTGTAACTCATTTAATGGGCGAAGGTAACACTACTCTCGACGGAGGTGAATGAACCGAGCAGTTTATAGTATCAGGTTTCCTGTCGCGTCAATGTCAAAATGCATATTCAACTCAGATCACTCACAATGTTCCGTAAAAAGAACAGCATGGCAGGCGTATTTTGACATACCTGTTTGGTTCATTCAGACTGGACGTCGCCCGTCAGATTTCAGATATTATATTCGTTCAATCAATATCATTGTCCGTGAATGGGATGGGCGAAAGTTGCGAGTGCGGGGAATGCGTGAGCTCAACACAGACGTAGCATTAGCCGTGGTCGAGATACTCAAGATCCAATGTCCGTCTGTTGTGTATAGATTATCCTATACAGCAGTCGGAAATTCTTGGTTGATACCAACATACTCATTGATGTGTAATATATGCTATATAGACATATGTTATTATTATATAGCACTGTGCAGCTCGGCACGAGGCAAAGTCTGACACGGTCGGGTTAATACAAGAGTAAAGGATCGACGTTTGTATATTTTGCTCATGATTAATACTCAAGGGATGTTCCTATTGGCATATCATTGTAAAAGTACGTGGTGTTATGATAACAGCATTAGATGCAGCAGATGAATACCTGGGATGGTCGTTGCTTCAATTATAACAATGGACATCATTCCAGAGCCTACGTGAGTGGTGGCTCATTGCTGACCATTGTGATGGGCATTCCAGGAACCAAATCCGCGGAATACAATTGGTCCACTGCTGGAGGATCCAGGGGAAACTAAATATTGATGTCGTGTACATATCTGACGTTGATAGGAACATAAACACTACCGATGGCTTCTGAAGGTACTTGCCATTCTGCATCAAATGCAACCAGTTAGTTATTACAAGTTAGAGTTTCATTTCATTCGGCGCTCGTTGATGATATTTAAGTTGATGGAACTCTCCGTCAAAAGTTAATGTAGTTGAGTATTGTGCGTGATGAAATAATCTTCAGGCTAAATGTTAGAGGCAAACATTAATGACTTCTAACAATTTGCATCATATAACCATGCAGGCGTGTTTGTAGTGTGATTATACGGTCCTTTGGACAGCAGCAATCACACGCTCCGAGTGGTTTAACAAATGACTCCCACTTTGTATGATGTTTGATACGTATATCACATCTCATGCGAATGTCAGATGCAACCATCCGGCAACAATTAAAAAATCATACCAGCAAAACTGTTAGAGAACACACTAGCCGTAATTACGTCAGCAATTGCAATAGGACGCGACCAAGTGAAGGCGAAAGCGTATACACTAGGTCATCGTGTGTGTTATATTGCTAACACGGTATTTACGACGGCAATAACTGACACTAGAAAATAATGCATTTAATTAGGAGAGCTATCCAATGCAATTATATGGCTTGGTGTTTGTGTGCTACCGTGTTACTTGTCGGTGTAATGAGCGTGCTGTCGTGCTATACATAAGAATAAATATACCTGACTTTGATAAAAACCCTGTAATCAGAATTTTGGAAAAATGAGCAGTGCTGGCGTTATGGTTATATGCAGCCAAAGCGCACCTAACGCAGCGTATTCCGGTTTCTAATTATGACGTTATTACCTGCTGCTAGCTTAGAGCCATGACTAGCATTGCCAAGGTAAGTCATCGTCATTTTATAGAAACTTGCAATACACGTACATAGTTTTATTGAATATTCAAAGCTAACAATCACCGGAATATTGTTGTATGCAGATACAGAGGCAGTTCGATTTAAGCTGGTTCAAAACATTCCATAAGACCCATGTCAGCTTCTTAATCTCACAAAATATATATTTACCAAAAACAACATTTACAAGAAGACATTCGGCATATCATCAACAACTACTGTGCTTAGAACACTGCGCATTTACCATGCACTCGCTATGGTAGTGTTATTCATAAATTAAATTCATCCCTTCCACTCGTAACAGCTCGATGTATTAATTGAATAAGAAAGTATGTGCTTTTGCTTGCGGGTAACGACGTAGTAACACGCAGACAGTAGCAGCAATTTCATCATGGGCTGCAGGGGAGGGGCGGGGAGAATTATCGGGTCGAGTCTTGATATTATGCGATGTTTTTCTTATTTCCAAGATTAATACGTTTGTTTAAATATGTGTACACTGTCGGCTGAATCCAGTAACAAATATTACAATGATTTATCAGCAGCGTTGTTCTTTTGAGGACCTTTCAAAATAGACTAGGTACAAAAATTTTCACGCAACATTCAACAAATTTCAAAATTTACCAGCATGATACATTTGTAGCACAAGTATATGTTTCTCGCTGCTGCAAGCACAAAGAGCCATATTGTACATTTGGACAGTCAACGTTAACACTGGTAAATGTCGGAGAAATTGATAGACAAACAATATATTGATACGAATCATCTTTCACAAACCGCAAAACAATATCCGCTGTCATTCACCAGCCGTGTCACAATCCAGCCAAAATTACCATGCTCTGCGGCTTTTGCACGAGACCATCACTCCAATTTTCAAGTCATGCGATTGTATCGGGATACACATCTGTTTCATGCTTCATTGCAATCAGAACATTGTGTCATGGGTTTTCGATACGTTACGACCGTTGAAGAGATGATTAATTGAACAGAGTTACCTACTAGCCTACCTGGGCCGATATCGGTAAGCTACCGCACCGTATGACCGATAATATTTGTAAAGGTATGTCATTCCTTGCCTCCTTTAAAGTCTCTTAGTCATCAATTATCATGCTCATAGACGAATATAAAATATACGATTCATCTTGATATCGTATGTTAAGCTCCATAAGTGCGTCCATTGCACGTGCATGACGGAATCGCCGGCTAACTGATTCGTCAATACGTGTTAGTGCGTTTAAAAGGAAAATACGATGAACAGATACTATGAATCTTTGTAGCTTAACAAAGCCATTTACGGCTATTGCCAGTTGTCGAATTATTGTTAAAGCCATGGATAGTCACGCAGAAACGATCCAAACAACAATGATTACCAGATTATCCACTAAGATAAACGTTGAAATGCATGCATTTTGTGAGCGCAGCCTCTAAAGTGAAATCGTTAGTAATAAATACATTCCTGTAAGCAGAAGTGGATTCAAATAACGATGCTTGCCACCTCTTGTATACTCGGCATTACATATGTCATTCACCCCAACCCCAGCCATATAATAGGATTAGCTGTGTAACTCCATACATTGTATATGATTCTGTCAACGAGGTTGATGGCAATTGGTAGTCAACAAGCATTAATAACACATGAGTAACAACCTAATCCTGTCAGCCATGATATGTTTTAAGTAAGCATGGTTAATGTCATATTTGTGATAATATATGTGCTCTATATGCTCTATAACCACCGCATAAAATTAGTAACAAATCGTGAACCGTAGATATATTGAGTCATTTTGCTTAAGTGTCAATATGGTAGCCTGAACGGTCAGCAATGATCTGATACGATTTCGAAGTTTAGATAATACAAAAAAGCCCATTTACTGATTCTCTTGCATTTGAGAAATAAAAGATTAAAATGTATGTGCGCGTGTTCAAAGTAACTGACTACTTAGAGTCACAAATCTCCCGCAATAGATTATCCGCTTATTTGGTGGACCCTGCTTTAAAAAATATATATTTATTAACAAACACGAGAGGAAAACCATCACTTTTGTGGAAAATACAAGTGCACCCCTTCCTATCAGATGTCCAAAATCTACTGGAATAGAATAATCAATCTAGTATATTGGTTAATTCGTTCACCCATAAAAGGGAATTTAGGGTAATCACATAAGCAATAGGTCAGGTTCTATTGTTTCGCATTTGAACAATTAGTTGAGCATGAAAGAGTCGAGTGCTAGAAATTCAATAGCTGTTCATCAGCTCTTAAACGATCCATATTAAAAGTTTAGGTTTATTTTATCATGTTCTACCAAGCAATTTCGATACAGTCTGCCTATGTTAACATAATACAGGTCAGGTAAGCTAACAAAATCGGTCTTTCAAATTAGCCAAATCATCTATTTTTGGTGACGCAACCTCTGTAGGTAGGACAGTTTTATAAAATGTTTCATAACCAATGAAGATACACGCCGGATTAAATTGATGAAACGGACGATTTTTAGTGATGTACTTATCCGTCCTGTGGTGTGTGAAACGGTAGTTCGTAACCATATCAATTGACTGTTATGATAATGCTTTCCGTGTTCGACATATACAACATGCTGTTGTCAGAACAAACATGAGTAATGCTAGCATCAGGTACTAGTCTGTGAGTGCCCGATGTTTTGAAGCAAAACTAAAGCTTATATTTATGTGCACTCAATTATGCTTCATACGGTCCGTGTATGAGCCGTTACGGTTACTGAGGATCCATTTAGCACATTGTAAATATTACATTCAACCAGCAAATGACGTTCAAAGATGCATTTATGGGTTAATTGTTTTACACCTTTACAAAGAGTACAACGCATACAACAGTAGCGCAACATTAGCATGTATATTCAATCATCAGAGGTTATTCACTGGGGATGAATTTTGATGAAACCTTAGATACTTAACCAACATGCGTAACGACCACCTACGTCATTGTCATATAGTCTATTGATGATGACAATTCACATTAGCAAATCATAAATAAAAAAGCGAACAAAATCAGGTCCCCAAGTTTGTGTCATTACTGCGCAATCCATATGCGTCGGCGCTGACGAATAATTGTGATGCCGTTACATTGCTTTCAACATTTGGTGCCAACTAGAGACCCATGGTATAATACATCCTTGAATTTAATAATAATTGAAGAATTACTCATTAATCTGTCGTTGTGGTTGGATTCTAAACTGAAGTAGCCCATCTAAAATGACCCATTCGACCTACCAACACTCGTCTGCTCGCGAGCGGAGAATGGCATTAACGTTCATTCATCATCACCGCCTTTCATACCACAGAGGATGGCATTAATAGATTAGATACATTTCCTCTGTTACTCTTTAAAGCATAATTTAAAAAATAATGTATGCGACCGCAATCGAAGAAATTACCGTTGTTATAACATATGGTATGAAATCGAAACCGAATGAGTGACCAGCAAATACAAGCATTGGAACGTTGGCCATATGTTATGAACTTGGAAAACAGTTTTTACGGTTTAGCTTTTGTTATGTAGATATAAATGTACATCATCATAATGTGTTGATATTATCACCGCAACCAATGTATTTGTTACATAGTCCAGTAAAGGCATGTTTTTGATATCATTGCGTGAAATGCTCTCTCAGCTGCCACCTTCAATACTTGAAAGTACTTGCGAGGCATCTGTTCAAATGCCACTATACAATATCTAACGGGCCCTTCCACATGAAGACGTCTCGTCCCGAAACAGGCTTGCAATTGAATTAGCACTGACCTAATACTCTGGCCTACACATTGGTAAATTTACCCAATATGTTAATAAAATCTAATCACATACAATAAAGAACACATGATAGGACACTACACAATTAAGATTAACCTAAAATGGCTCATTCCGGACAATGTTCTGGATGCAATATGTATATGACACTACAAATATTTACTGTTTTATATGTTTGAAATACCAAACGTAATCAATTAATATGGGAAAACTGACCATATTTAACATGGTAGGTTTCAAGTGTGGTTGATAGCACATTGCCTTGCAAGATGAGATTGGGGTATGTTGCACCACCTGGAAACACATTCTCGTCGCGTCGATTATAATGCTACGGGCACTTACAAGTAGCGCAGAGTTGGATTACATTTAAAGCTTGCAGCTATCAGTGAATAAAATGTATTTAATGACATTATTGGTGGCCTCGTACAAATATGAAATTTCGTTGCTCACATGTGAATAAACTGGAAGTAACTGTCATTGCCTTGATAAGTATTTCATAAGCCATCATAATCTTCCACTGCTTCCCTTAGCATGTGTGTTTGGCTAAATCAGGTTATACCGAAAGCCAACTGTCAAGTACCTATGCAGCTGCTACAAGAGCATGTTAATCAATAATAGCATCAAAAGCATTCGTTGTACTGCAGGTAATAACTCGGGATGCGGGATCACGCATTGCGGGTAATCATTTTTGGATTTGTGGACAGATATTTATGAGCTGACACAAACCATGACCGTGAAGGGAGGGAAATGTCATTATGTTGAGTCTCTTTGGCATGGAAATTTTATAAAATTAGAGGATACATTGACACCGAAAATACTGATTTTGCTGGTGCCGTTTTTAATGTGCATTCTTATAACCGACAACATTTACCTTAAATTCAGTTCGAAATAATATTCACCCACTTCATTGTACATACACAGCAAGCTGGCTCCTCATTGTAGACTAAATCTGCGAGCTGTTATTTTCGAATGGGTGGCCGGATTTATATCCTTGGTTCGAGGTATGACATTTATTTAGTAGAGTGCTTGCTAATTTCGCTATTCATAAGCCTATTGTGCGATGAGTTTTTGCAATGGCAAGGCTCTGTAAAAAGACATTTTATCCGCTCTCAAAAATCGCAGTGATGTCAGCCCAGTACTCCCAAGAGCTTTTGTTTGTGTAACGGTAGCGCCACCTTACGATTGAAATGTATTATAATTTAACTACTACCTTTGGAAAGTCATATTTTGTATAGACGCGGGAATTCTAAACCCATCCGCATATTTGCCTCGATTGCTGGTTTCGGGGGGTATTAGCCTCTTTTGTGCTATGCTTGCGTATGGAGAATACCGCTTGTTGTTTGAGCCACCCCTCGAGGAGTTTGGCTGGTATGTCTACTAGACATGCAAATGTAATCGGGCATTCGCACTCGATATAAGCTTTCCCGTGTCCTGCGTACAGTGGTTATTCTCGGGATCTAGTTGGGCGTATCTCCTCTAGCATATGTCGCAGATGGTGCAATTGGCATAGCAGGGCTTGGCTCTGTTTTGGTGTGTGCTCATAAAACCCTCTATGAAGAAGGTTCTACAATATGTTTTGCTACTCTAAATGCATAAATGTTCAAAATGTGCACAATTCGGCGGGTTGCGTAAAGAGTAATTCCTCTGCTCAGTGAGTATGTTTGCTGGGGGTGCTTTTGGCGATCTTGGCGACCTAAGAGATATCTCTTTGTAGGGCTCGTGGTGTTTTCTTTCGCGGCTTTGGCCGGAGGTTTAATGCGTAGAAGAACCCTCCTTTGTGTTTTGTCCCATTCGAGGAGTTTCGCTTGTAGTGTCCTTGGAGGATTCTTTGTGCTCTACTGACAATGTGTATTTTGGGACTATCCCTTGGTGTTTAGACCGCTTGTAGAAGAGTTTCCATCCTGTCACTCTACAGGGGAAGTGGGTTTTCAGGTGTTCACAAATGTGTTGGAGTCCTGGAATGTAAGGGTATAGCAATGAAATCAATTTTCGACCACGTGTGCTGGAAGGCAGCCCATAAAGGAGTACCTCACCTGACCAGTAGACCTAGATGCGGTGCCCCAAGAAGTTGGTCTCTCAGACTAATAACCTATTGGATCTCTGGTTGAATTCTAGAAAACTATAAAAAAAATCAACCCCCCTGTTAGATTCAAAAAGGCGTCCTGTAGGTCATGGCTACCACAAAGATTACTTCCAACCCTCTTCGTCGACAATGTACATTGTGTCGGTCAGGTGTGGTCGCATGGCCCGCGTAGGTTGCCACGGCCCCTGGCAGGTTTGGTCGGTCCGTGGGTCCTAAAAAGGCGGCTGTGTAAGGCGTTTTCAGTCCCTGTGAGTTGAATAACCAAACTGCGTGAGAACCTCAATTTTATATGCTACTTCTCGACTTTTCATAGGAGTTATCTGGTCGGACGGCGAACCAGATTAATTATCAAAATATCCGCTGTTATTGTTTGGGTAAAACTAACTGTGCTATACTTCAAGGATGCGTGATGATAAACTGCACAGCAGAGTTATTATTTCTGCCTATCGGGCTTGTTATAAGCAGGCTTTACTCAGAGTGGGTTTTTTGGTGGGCACCTCTAGCTACACCATTTATTTGTTAGAATAAAGACACCAAGCTATGTCATTATTATTTCATCACGAATACATGGTAATGTTTGTAATGGCAGTCTTAACGTCCAAATGATATGTTAAGTATCCCATACATACACATGTATAAAAAAAACCCAGCACGGTGGACAGAATAGTGAGAGACATTGGTTTTCGATGCTAGCCCTGGCGCAACATTAAAGCCGCTTGGATTTTTGTAGACGTTCCGTTGTAAATGCGATTCAGATCAGTGTACCTGATGTTGGCTATGGGTTTTTCACCTGCTGCGTTAAGAAACAATCACACCATATTTTTTAGAATGGGATCGTGTGACGCCAATATCGCTTTGACCATCATTGACGACGCATACGTAAATACTGACATGTAAGTAATACATGTTAAAATTGTGGCATTTAAAACCATATTACTTTGTTCAAAGCGCAGTTTAAATGTCACGAAGTATGTCACCAGAATGAATCTACAGCAAAGTAGACGCTGGCAGAATACATATGACATCATCAAAGCGTTAGCATTGAATATGCGAGTAGATTGCAGTTAAGCAGTGTTTAGCACCTATGTGATACCATAAACTTCTCTGAGACCCATACCATCCGCCTCAAGGTATGCCAGGCCAATTAACACGTCGCAGCCTCGATTTTTGTTTGTTTGTTTACTATGAAACAACAATTTATTTGCAAAGGAGTTGTGTGCTAAGGTATCATGATAGGCTCAAAGAAGGTAGCTTCCTGATCCTCATGTCCATTTGTGCCATGCCGCTAAAGTATGCAAGTACCGGGCTTTACAATTGATTTTGAATCATTGTCCATTTCAAGGAAGGTTGCATAGTCATATAAAGCCTGGTCAAATATGACCTACATGTTAATCCTTAACAAGACAAGAAATCGTGTACTCATCAAATTGTCGAATTATCTGTCTGCATGTTATATGCAAAGTAATAATACAGATAGAATCATCAGGTTTTCTAAGGTTAGCAAAACAAATATAAATGACCTGATGCATCATCTAGTCCCGATTAGAATGATTACATTACAGCACGTTAGTCATAATTTGTGCGTTATGATATCTGCCGTTGAGGCAGAATCCAGAGTTTGCTGACATAAGTAATGGAGAAGAATGAAAAGTAAGATAAGTCTAGAAAACTTGTTTTTTTTAATGATATCAGCAATTTCATCTCATTCGATTTAAGGTTTGTGACATGTTTGTGGTATGCTTGAATTTTAGACAATCTGTTTGTACTTATGAATACAAGATTAAGTTTTAGAAATAGAAGGACCGTAATCATATCCGCACAGTTGATGTTAAATTCGGATGCATGGTATCACGCACTAAGGGGGATGGAGCAAACTATGGTATGGATATAATTTGGAGCAGTACGACTTGGTAACTTACAGTGTATCTACGTGTGTTGATGGTACTTCCTGTGCTTTGTGGAATCATAATGGGCAAATCCCCGCTCTGAAAATAGAGGTTCTACTCGGGAAAGTGTCATTTGTATGTGACAATACATTCGTTCTATTTGATTGTCATTCACAACATCTCCTTTTTATGCAGTTGGCAAACGTACGATGATAGCACCGGGTAGTTAGTCCTTCGGAAGCAACAAAGGCCACATTAACATCCATGTCCTACCGAACGTACAATAATTACCGCCCATTGTCTCCCTCAACAGCCACAACTCACACGTCCCTCTATTCAGTACCCTTCATGCACGTTACCTCAATAAGAAAGCCACTCGGCCATGTCAGCGTTTGGATTTGACAAGTTTCTATGTGTAGTTATCTTAATCTGCCACGTCGTCATCACGCATTACTATCATGGAGTCACATTATCGAATGGCGTGTATGTGATTATTAAACCAAAGTTCAACAGATATAAATTCTAAGTATTACATTATTGTTATTGGTCTAGGATAGGAGTAGAGCCCTGAGTATATCAACCTTGGTTTGAACTGTGCTAAATGTGATTGATGCCAATTAAGACATCATATTTAATTCACGCTGCTTGTTCCGGCTTATGTCACATCCGATAGATAATGCACTTAAAGAGGCCTTGATTAGAAAACACCGCCAAAATGTGGGGAGCTCTTTAGTGGTGTTCAATAACTATAGTTAGGTAACTATTATCTTAGAAGCACTGTATCCGCGTACATAGATTTGTTCGTTTAAACAAAATACATACAGCGGAGATCAATCTCTTTCTATGCCATTCGGCAGACATACATTAAATTTCGAACAGACGCATGAGAATATTATCCGCAATAGGGTGGATGAATTACTCAAGAACATGATTCATTGCTTATTGAATTTGCAATCATGCATTGACTAAAATAACGTAGTGCATCAAGTGTGTTTGAATCGTATAACGTTCACGTTAACCATTATGCAAACATAATGGAGAGAAGATGTATAATCAATCACATCCTAGTTTATTCATTGAAAAGCTTGCAAATCGAGCATGATATTTTGATTACCTCATCAAATGTGTTGTCGCGCTGAAGCAGGTAGATTTCGATTGGGTCACATTACAGGGATAAGATACAAAAATAAAGTGCGTCACATGTCTGCCTCTGTGCAATGGTGCAAACCTAACTACTAGGTCCCCTAGGCTTTGGCTGCGGGCCCTGTTTACATGTGAATGATATTCAATACTGCGCGCCAAGGTCTACGCTGACGATATCCCTTGAAGTGGACCAGCATCTCAGATTTTGGCTGTTCAAAGTATAAGCCGTGTCTCTGGAGTACTTTTGAGTCATTGTCTCTGATTGGTCAGTGTTACATTTTCCGATGATTCAGCGCAATATTTGTTTTTATACGCTTCGTTTTAGACCTTTTTCACTTTTTCAAGTTTATGCTCTTGCTTAACATGGAAATGACTCCGTGGAATTGAAAGACTTTTACAAGGATTTTACACTCTGCTGCTTGATGGGTCGTGACTGCTTTGTGAATGTGCCTGCTGGGGCGGGGAAACATTATACTATACCTTGTTAGCTACTGCTCTCGATGCAATGCATGGAGTGGGTCAGTGTTCGACGCCAATGTTGTCCCGAGACAAGTGATTTGTCTTGTCGGACAAGTGACTTGCCTAGTCAACTTGCCCAACTGGACCAGTGATTTTAATGAGCCGGGCACGTATTCTGCAACACCCTGATTAGTTGTTTCACGCTGAGCAGCACCCTTAATCACACAGTCGGCGAGAGAAGCAGACACACAGCTGTTCTGTTTAACTTACGGTATTACGTAAACATACTGTCATCCTGTGTGTTCTTATTGGACGCAGACCACAACTATGTAGATGACGTCACAGAAAACCAAGGGTTCGAAACACAAATCAGTTTCATGAGTTGGACGCGCTAAACGAAGGTCATTCCGGGTCCCAACCATTGCGTTCATTGGTCAAGTAGGAGCTGTCACGATAATGAACGACAAGTCTAATGAATATTCGGACACATCAGTGTTAGATCTTGTCTTGTCATAGACACTAGTGCGAGAAGCGTAGAGGAGCCCCTGGAGTCTGGGACGCAGACTACCTAACTACATTTGAGACTTCATTGGGCGATTTATTCATATTGAAGATAGGCTCCACCTTTACCTTTAGTAAGCTCCACCTTCACCTCGAATAGGCTCCGCCTTCACCTCCACAAAAACGATTTAATAAGACATTTATGTAATGATGTTGCTATGGATATATAATTGGGATTGTCCAAGCGCTGTCTTTATATTTATGGTATGAAGTGCTCTTCAGAATCGGATTCAGTGATCGATGCCGTTTTTATAAATAGTGGCCATTCCACCGGAAGAATGCGTGGTATATAAAAGCATATGTTATATTTTACGTCCCGACGGTTGTATTCAACTTACGTCTTGTGAATGATGTCGTAGATGGAATGCATCAAACTTACCTGATATAGACAACAGTGACAGTAATATATGAGTGCAACGCGCATGTTAACTCTGCCTCGTTTAGGTCATCATTCTTGGCACTAGGATGAGAAGATACTAAGCGATAGCCACGCAACAAAGGTGGCATTGCATACACGGTAATGAAATCACATCGGTTATTTGAACGATATGATTTCAGGTTCGCGTTCATTGGTTATTTGTCCCTTTACTAATAGATATTTGTATGCGCACACATCCACGGCAGCCTAGTAAACACGACGTTAATTACCAGGCTACAAAGCTTGTTGAATCCTAGTCGCCATATCGCCCTATTAATTACATAGATGTCCTTCTGATGTGCCAGCAAGCACCCGGTATACCGACGCAGTTGCCGAGCAACATGCTTGAGTGTTCAAAAGAAAAACAAGATACGTAATTTGCTTATTACAGTAGTTTTATCAAAGGAAGGTGTTCATTTCATGGGATTTAGTCATGAACATTGTGGCGGTGATGGTATACTATGGCAAGTAACAAATCCTTTAACTATGTAGATCGTTTGATCAATGATTAACCGCAGAATACATTACCTTGCATGGGGAAAATAAGTCTTTATCATAAGATATTCGCAAATCATATATACGCAGTCATAATTTCAAATATAATAACGGAGATGTTAAATGTATTATCGGAATGGTACAGAAAACGAGGACGCATGGAAATGGCGGTGCGGTGTTCTAAGGGAGTGTTGTTTCAATGAAAATGTGATTTTAAAAAATTGATAAATTCATTAACGAACACCATTATTCTGGACATAATTCCGTGGACAAATAACCGTATTGGTTTGTCACAGTTAACCTTAATGATATTTATATGAAGACACAACATATTCCTTTTACCCGGTTACTTAGCGCCGGAAGCGCCGGCGTCTCGATCAGGGAGTAGTAATCAGAAACCAAACGTGGCGCCACGCCAATCAGACAGTTGATTGCAACCGTTGCCGATGGGGCAATAATGATTGAGTAGTAGTAAGTACGCTGGTCGGATGTCGATGTTCCGTGGTTGTCTGTGAACTGATCTCAGACAATGTTGTCAAAAGCCAGCGATGTATCGATTCAAATGCCATAACAAAACAGCTAACGAGCTCTCAAGCGTCAGTGTTACAATATAACGTCGTGGTAATCCTGTCTCTTATGGCTCCTCAAAACCAGCAATCTAGGCAATTATTCACAACGCGAAGAAAACCATGTTTCAACTTGCTTTTATCTTGCTACCATCTAGTAACTAACTTAATGTCACACAGTTACGATATATCTTTGTGTAAGCCAAGCTGATGCATGGTGATTATTCCATTGTGTGGGTCACTTACTCATGAGGTTACCGCAAAATTGATGTACAGTCTTTAACTGCAAGGTTTTTTCCCCGACATATATCGTGACAATATATAAGCCATTCCATATTGTATTTAACTTATCAATAGAATATTCAATTACTCCCCCTGAACGATATTCATTCGTCACGGCCGTTGTTGCATTGGCAACCTGTACCACATGCTAACCCAGGAAATCGTAACTTTTGCTGAGTCTACTGCTTTCATCGATGCCTTGATTATAATCACAACAGTACCATGGTTTCTTCGTATTAGCTTTGATTAGCGTTAGACCGCGTGGTGAATCTCGCATCATCGATCAATGTGTTAAAATAGTTTTATTTAACAGCGACCCAAGACAGTGGCGTAATTAATCTGACAAACGAAAATCCCTCTCCTCTTGCATTCACGCTCACTCTATGTACAAACCTCGTACAACTGAACAAGCAATGCAATTAAAGCGGAGCACGTCAAGCGTTGAACACGTCCCGCTCTGCAACAACATGAGGAAATGTATGATTGGCACAAACTTACCTTGAAAGCGACGATAGCAGAGAGGCTGGGTTGAGCTGCTCTTACATCCTTCCAATAATGTGTATCCCATATATATATCGCACGTTACTCACAAACAACATTGCCTCCACCATGTACAAAACCCAGTAGTGGTTAATACCATCTTAAAAGTAGACAATAACAACTTGGTTGTACAGTTCTTACAACACGCTACAGCTACTAATACACAGACATGGCTTATTCGTAATCATGGGAAACAGCCAGGAACATCGACTCTCGTATCTGCAATAATGATAATAAGAATACCTCTTATAAGTATTTCATGCATACAGGGGGGCATTGACAGTAGTTCAGTGTTAAACAACATGTTATTCCTCCACTAGCTCGAATGACAGTATGCTACAATAATGAATATGCATATCGACCCACCCCAACTCCCCGCTCCCCGTGAAGTAGTCATCAGCCGCACCATAAGCTAATGCAGAGCACTTAGTCACACAATTCAGGTGAACATAAATGGCATGTTCGGAGCGTTGGCTGACTTGAGTAAGATAAACGGACATGGTATGAAACCCAAGAGAGGCTTAATTGCACACTCAATTACACTGGATAACCAGCCACTCACGGTAATGCAGAGGTAATCGGAACTGTTAACCTTTGACGTTAACCGCCCGGGAACGATTATACCTGCTAATTAATCTAACCGCCTGACTCTTTCTGCTGAATATAAATTTATTAAATGTGACGTAAAAGGGGGCTCTCACACAGGGGAGACGCATGCGATCATTACACATAAATACATGGTAAACCAACCTATCCAATGTAATGATGGTTCAATTAGGACAACCGCACATTCCTGTAATTTGAAGTTATTATACGGCTAGCCCCTGCTCGAGTAAGTCACCTTTGCGTAGCATTTCACATGGCGGTGAGCTCGGCGGCAGTGTATGTGGTAGCGCCATTGGGACCCCCATAAGACATGCGGGCAGACCACTGCTTGCCGTTAGTGTTACTACTCATGCTGTGAGCCGACCTACGGTTGAAGTGTTGCAGACCTTGAAAGAAAGTCAGACGGGAATACTGGCATTTTAAGGCTCTGTGGAAGCCTTTACGGAACTGCGTGGAGAGGAATGCGTAGATGACGGGATTCATGGCCGAGTTGGCGTAGGAGAAGACGTGCGCCGTGATCTTAGTGTAGTAGAACGTGTAGGTGTAGGTCCAGTAGGACGGGTAGTAGTTAGTAGCCAGCCAGATGACGTGAGACGGCAGCCAGCAGACGAAGAAGACCATGATGACGACGATGACGAGTCGCGTGACCTTGCGTTTGGCTCGGATTGACCCCCGTAGTCCGGGTCCCTCGGCGCCTGGCAAGGTCCACAACTGTCGGATGAGTAGGGAATTGAATATGAGAATGACCATAAAAGGCCAGGCGTAACCAACGAGGAAAAGGATGAGGTAGTAGGTTCGCTTATGAGGGCGAGCTGATCCCCAATCGTCGGCGCAGACATCCGTGTCGGTCGAGGCGTAGAAGCGCACGGTGTAGTAGCGCAGCCAGGGGGCGGCCATCGCGCACGAGGCTACCCAAATGACAACGGAGATAGCCAGCGCGATGGTCGGCGTGCGGATGTGTTTGGTACTCAACGGATAACTCACTGCCATGAAGCGGTCCACAGACATGGCTACCAATGTGAAAATACTGGCAAGCATACTGGCGTATTGGATAAAGTTGACGATCTTGCACATGAACTCCCCAAATGGCCACCAACCCATGGTATAAATAAACGCATGGAACGGAACACAGAAGAGCACAAAGAGTATGTCAGCGAAGGCTAGGTTTAAGATGAATAAGTTGGTTGTGTTTCTAAAGACTTCTTTGTTTTTCACAACGACAATGACCAACATGTTGCCCAAACAGCCAAGCAGAACAATGATAGCAAATACTACCGGCAAAATGATCCTTTCCAATCCCGGATAGCAACATCGATCCGTGTAATTCATTCCCATCAACAGCGTCTCTACGGTCGAATTAAGCGGTGAGAGAGAAGCATTCACAAACTCGAATTCCATTTCACTCGCCATTTCAATGTCAATATTCAGCATCCGTCTACAGACAGATGTTTCTATTTTACAATATCGTCACGCTTTCTGTAATCTTCTGTTTGACTATCTGAGAGGGATTTGTTTCGGCGACTCGCTCGCTGCGTGCGTTGAACAAATAAAAGCGCAGATTTCTGTCGCGTTACAAGCGCCTGTCTCCGTAATAGATTTCTTAGGATGATTAATCTTCAAAGGCGAGCGTTAATAATGGGTTTCCTTGCGCTGATTGAGAAGTGCTCCAGGGATTTTTGTGATTTCCCCTGATGATTACCACGAGGTTAGCCGTCCTCTCATTTGCGTGGCTGTTATTTAACTAAATGTTCTCCCCATCTTCTTAAATGTCGCACCAAGAACAGATCCTGCGGGGTTATGGATTTTCGTCACTTTTTGATAAGTCAGCCTGCGTACAGATAAAGAGCGTGTAATCGCGTTGTCCGGTCGCTGCCCACATTCGTGACTACTGTAAAGAAGTTAGCTTGAGCTTCTGTAGCTCCCGCCAACAAGCTTACTCAGCCCCGCACTTCACGGCTAGATGCTACTCAGCTGTCGCCGCTAGGAGGCTCCGAGGCCGATAACTGAATGGGTGGCGCTACCAGCGGGCGCCTTATAGGTTATTCAGCGGCCGCTAGGTGTCTCCCGTGTATGCAGTAGGTGATGCCAGGCGGAGAAGCTACTTCTGCAGTCGCTCTGGTCGCCTCATTAAACAGCACCTGACTGCTGTAATTCCGTTAACTGTGCCTGGTATCTGGTGTCCGTAATGCTTATCACGCACAGGAAAGCCACGCTGGGGCGAATTCTAGTTCAATCAATGATGCCACCCAATAAACCACAAGGTCTTACTGGTGAGCTTAATTTAGCGATATATATCGTGGGGATATGTGTTGGTTATCGCATGGTCATGTGGGAGATATGGGGTAAGAATACGAGGACGCGGAGCGTCCGAATGTCCTTCCCCATATCATCCGGGTGACCATGCGATAACATACTTATCGCGATGGCACCTACACGCGATAATCAAGCACGACGCTGTCTCCTACTAATGCTAATTAGCGTGAACCTATGTTATGTAAGGTATCTTATTGGGACCTGTAAATATGAGAGGTAGATGTTAATCTCCCATTCAGCCTCAGCTGCCTGTGTTTAAGTGATGATTAGACAAATACGTTTGTTTCTATACTTGTTTGTTTATTTGATTGATTAGAATATGCTTCCATAGTTTGTTGGGTGCCATCCGATAAAGACAAATACTCATAGACTGGTGTGTTTCCTAATCGGAGTTAACTATCTCGCATATGTGCGTTGTAAGTGTGCATGAAAATTTCTCCATATTCCTCTTTCATTTCCTTGATATGCTTCAAAATGGAGTGAAACATTGGATTTTTACGGCACTTCACCATTGCGCTGAGCTGATTGCGAAACCTCGCTGCAAAGACGAGAGCCAAAAACGAATTGATTTAGTCGCCGGGGTGGGCGGGAGAGGAGGGGCGGGAGAGTATGGTCGGGGTAGATGACACCTGATGCAAGTGGTTATGGTATGTTAAGGTGGTAGGACCAACGTATGAAACCAATTAAAAATATGTCCTCTGTGGCGCGGAAAACATTCTCCCTGCTCACAGGGATTTGCATTGGCCTGCCGGCCTCTATCTTCTATAAATACATAAACACACGGCGGACAATGATTTTGCCACCAGCTCACCAAAAATCTCGCCTTAGCCATCTTTAGTCCCGTTTACGAGCCTGGCGCGCCCCATAGCCATTGAGATTATGTTGTCGACCAAACAAAACCATCCGCCCCGACATTAGCCACACAAAAGAGCAACACTAAATTAGCTGTTTAGACGGTTTACTTTACCCAGAAGTTTATTGCCCTTCGTCCGGGACAAAGAAATCGCGAGCTCTGATTGGACAATCTAAATAAGAGCGTCAATCAGAGCTGTGTCTCACTAACTCTCTGTGATCTTGGCCT
>CM067344.1:7146753-7220520 GCA_034190875.2 Urechis unicinctus
ACGTGAGATCACTTATAATAGTATGAGGAAGTGTTGCCATCCATCTGAACTGAGAACACAAAGAAGCCTGATCAATTGGGAACACTCCATTTGCATTTTGTTACTGAAAGCTGATCATTCGGGCCTGAATCTACTTATCAGCAACTAGCAAGACATAAGAGGCGATCTATAGCACCATGGTTGAACAGGTTAACTTCGGTGGTTGGAAATCTTGAAAATAACAAATATATACGCAAGTTACTCTACCATCGTGCTATTGTGCATCGCACATCAAGGTCTGACGACTATTGTTACTTTCCTTAATCCACAAAGAAACGGAGGCAGTTGAACCCATTTCTTCCAAGCAACCTGCCCCGATTAAGATACATCGCTTGGAAAACCGTAGAGATGACGAAATTGCGTATTTCACATTAATACCTTATTTGTACAGATGAAAATTACAGAAGATTAGAAACATGGGATCAATATGTCAACATAACTCTCCCTATATTCACGCAAGACAGACTATAAAGGGGCGGAACTCTTTTATCAATCGCAAGAAACAAAATGCTGGAGGCTGAAAATTACCTGACCTCATTGCCTCTGAGGGTTAGTGTTAGGTAAGGTTGAATATCGCTATATCATGTTCCGCTTCGGATTGCACGGTCCTTTTGATTGCAGACTGCGGCGGTTTCCATAGCTGTTTAAATATTAGTAATGCGAAGCCTGTATTGGTTAAGGTTGCTTACGCAAACTGTGATTGCATTGCAGCCTTACGTAGGGTTCAAATCAATCGCCTATTCAGATTATGTGCACCAATCGATGTTTGCAGTGGGTTATGTTACATCTATAAGCTCTGCAGCGCGTAGCAATCTCGTCACATCAACAGCACTTCCTCTTTATTGTCTTATGCCATGGGGCGTCTATGGATTATTCAACTCAATCCGAAATCCACATATGAAGGTGTGTAAGAAGATCGAGTAACGGGACAATGCTGGGGGAAACTAGGCCTTAACAATATTGCGTTTCAGTTGACTGTGAAATCTATTTATACGAATGATATCATCATGACTAATAGACATTAAAAGTTATGATAACAGCTTATCAGCGTAGAATTCTTGCACACTTTACTAATTACGCAATAATTAGTCTAGTCATCTATGTTGTTATGATGCGTTAAAGCCACACGTGTTAGCTGATGACAGAAGGAGATTTGACGTGGATGCGAAATTTTGACTCACAAAATAGTATTGGTAATTTGATGCATTGATTACTGATATTCAAAGCCATGTTTTACCACATAGATTGCCACATGGACTCCAGAAAGAATTGCTTAGTATGAAGTCGTGTTAGCCGTGCGATGTATTCGGATAATGGAATGTTGATATTTTTACGGATCCTGTTTTTCATTCGGCTGTGCATCTAATGAGAGCAGCGCCAGATTCAGGTGATAATTTCCATGTGAGTTAATTGCACTACACAACATGTTTTCGCCTTTCATTAAAATAATCGTGATACCTCTGACGAACATATATTGCGGAAACGGAGTCCAAAATGGGTAACTCATTACGCAACATGAGAGGATAGGTCTGAATCCGTTAAAGAACGGAAGCATGCCAGTAAACATCATCAATACATTGATTGCGAACGAGGAAGTAATATTAGACAGTTCAAATATCTTCAAATGGATGTACACTTGCTTATGCAGCTCAAACAACTTTCAGGCGACGCTATGTCCTTGCATTCTGGAAAGTAATTAATGGCGAATGATTGTGTAATTTTAGGAAGATGCCGCTTGGACAGAGAGCCATATAGCGACAGAGTTAGGAATTCTAACCAGATGAACACGAACTAGATTTGACAAGCTGTAGATTGCGTTGCTGGTGGGTGTGCTGATAATAATGTATCCATGCTTGAGGTGGTACCATTCTCCGCTCTCAAGGTCAGGCGGCTCCCTAGACGTTGATTTAGTAGTGGATCATACTTTTGTCGATGGGGGTTGGGTGGATTGATAATGGCATTGAGATAAATGAAAACGTTGGCCTTGGGAAGCAACCTGTACGTGTTGTTAGCTTTTAAGGAAGAAAGAATATGTGTGTTTTTTTATAGCATTAGTATTAATATATGGTATTTAGAAGCTGTATTGCACGTTATTTAGTCAACATTGATGTATAAGAAGAGTTGGTTTAGTGTTTTACACTACCCACTATATCATATACATGTCATTGTTTTTGCTATAAAACTGTAACTAATCCGTCGTCTGTAAAGTTCAGATAAACAGTGTGGGATACACATTCAAAATCCCCTCATACCTGCAGTTTACGTGCTCTTAATCTTCTTAATGGTTATTGTTTCATACGATCGAAGGTTGGTTAATCACTACCTGTATGCTTCTCTGCTTCGTCTAATTTTCTATGAACAAGTGAACCTTATATAAGGTGTCATATGGTATTTAGACTACAGTAGCAACTTCTACTTCCATTGGTATGACACAGAGAGAATACCTTTGTAGAATGTGGTGGTTTTATTGATTGATTCAAGACTAGTAAATCTCTGTGTCCAAGAAATATGTTCGGTCATTGCGAACGAAATAAATAAGATGCGATTGTTGTTAACGGTTCATTTGGGTAACGCAACATAGCCCGTGCCCAAAATTAAGACATTTATACAAGTCCGAATCGTGATAATTAGGACGATGGGCTGGGTTCTTACATGCTTTTTTGGCTTGTATTGTTCCTTGCTTGGACACCGCTTTCAACTTCGGTCTTCTCCACCGAGCCGTCATGTCTCAATGGTATGTAGTCTTGTTTGAGTCACAACACATGTCTACACTTTGGCTGTGATATATTGTAATCCACGACTTTGTGACATGTTGTAACCTTGGATGTTGAAAGGGTAGAGCAGAATGCCCATAACACTCCCATATATTGGTCGCCTAATACATCGAGGCAGCAGTTCCGTAACAACTGGGGGCATTTCCGTTCATCACAACGTCAAATGTTATTCGATTATCTTACAATGAATGAGTGTTGAGTTGATGAGAATGACTGCAGATATTAGTTCCAATAAACAAATTTGTTGAACCTCATTATAAACACCGAGGTTTCAGCAAACACGGAAATATATTGGGGGTAAATTCTAGTGAACTGATATGCAATACACGTAGTCGCATTAACTCCCAATGAATATGGCCAATTATATTATCTCATAAAGATGTCAGGTCTATCAACTGCCACAGACCAAAGCTTTGGTACAAAATAGATATCCGCTCATATGGTGTAAATACCACAAATGTCTTTTTCGATACCTATCATACCAGATTTGGTATGGATTACACTCCTGCCAACAGGATAGATAAGGGATTTATTCAAGGCAAGGAATTCATTCAATTTCCTTCACGAACAGCCTAACCAAGCACTATAGATACGAATCAATCCTATTGCTAAACGCACCCGGATTCACCACTCCAGGTTGTATGTCGGGGCGTGTAATATATCACGCATAGATTGTTGCACATTGTCGCTGTTGTATGACATCCTTTGCTAATCTGTTTGCGCTCGACACATTGGCGCTTGATACAACAATTACGTCATCTACACCACTTCTCTAAGACAAATAATTGTTCAATGATTTGGAGGACGCTTGCAAGCACAGGAAATCAAGGACCCCAGCATAAGAGGTACACATCCGGGCGTTGTGTCGACGTCAGTGGCAATCCGGCTTGAGGGTACGGTATCCAGTCATTGTATCAAACGTATCATGCATTACCTGTGATCAAAAATAGACGTATTGTCTGTGGCGAGTCTTGTGACACATTTCCCTGTCATATAAGTGAAAATCTGCTGCCGAATTTGGTAAATTGTATCGTTTTGTGTTATTGAATTGCTATTTTTGTCCTTGAATTGATGCGAGGATATACAGCAATGGCTTTTCACATTAAAATGATGTTAGAAAACTTGTCAGCTCACAAATCAGCCCTTGCGCTGTCACGGACAATCACAGCTTAGATTATGATATTATCATTCATACAATGATCATCACATCTCTCTCAATACTAATGCTCGGGTGCGACATGGGTAACATGCTAAGTACCTGTGTGATTAATTGCCAACAGAAGTCTACGTCAAAGAATATATATAAGATAGGCGGTCATTAGCTGGTTTAATTGCCAATCAATGATGTCACCGCACCACACATATATCAATATCGTGATTCGTGAATGTGGCTACTAATTACCTTATTTAACATGGATGAAGGGTGTGCTATATCCGGAAGAATAGTGCATAGCTGGCATATATGTGTCTCTCTACCGAGAAAACCTATTAGCAATAACATACTTGCAGCACTCTGGTACAAAATAGCAGCGTGACAATCATGTCAAATGCAGGGATAATTACTATACCATAAATAACTGGTAGAACTGTTGCATCTATCCATCATTTGTCTGCTGGCAATCTTGACTAGATGCAACAACGTAGACGGACCTTTCCAGGTAGATCACTGATAAACGTCTACTGTGGTATTATTTTCCTCAAGTACCATCGAATTTTCAGTTTTTCAATAAAAGCTTCAGACGCTGCGTTATCGTTAGTTTAGTTTAATAACGTTTTCTGTAGCATCTTTACCAAAATAACTTGAGTAAAAATTGTTCAGGGATCCATGCAAAAAAGGGACTTTTTAATTAAACGAGATTGACTATCATTGCCGTCACAAAACGTCCCCTAACTAAGATGCTGCTAGTGAAACTGTTGGACCGCTCGGTGTAGGAGAATAGCAAACGAAGATCCTTACTAAGCTGGGACAGATTTTGCAGGTTACAGCTATGTATTACACATGAATATAATGAGCAATAGACGATAATTTTCCCCATGAATTTTCTTGTCCCATACCGCTGTGTTCTGTTCCACGAATATTTTCTTGGTCTGTCGATGGATATATCTGGCAGTGGACAACTCAATAAGGTCTGAAGATATTTCAATAAGGCTATGCTGTCCTTGGGGCCTTTTGTATCGATCAATGAGATGCCTCAGTAGATAGGGGAATGGCTCTATCTCTCTGCAAGAGGACAGTTCCGGCCCAATGGTTGTGCGCACACATACGCCTCTGGTGGGATAACGTTTTCTGTTCCCTTCCTGTGCATGCATCATATTAATGTTTAGCTTTGGCACATGCATATCAGCACGTGATCACTTCGTTACCAACCTAAGGGACCTATTACACTGATAATGGTGTATACGCAGAATGCCTCTCCTCCCACCCACACAAACACTCACGCACACAGTTGAATAATGTCCATCACAGAGCTCACGCGAGCCAGCAATGCATTAGAGAAATAGGACTTAACTTGGTGAATGTGATTTAAGAAACGATGTAGCGTAATCACATGATTTATAATTCACGCAGCGATTAAAGAATACAGAAAAATATAACCACATGACCGTGATTTTATTTCTGCTTTCAAACACCTGCCATGCAACAACTTGTTTTCTATAACGCCATTTACCTACGTTGATATACCCGCTTGATATGACGTGTTACTTAATGTCGATCATAACAAATGTAATTCTGTCCTTTTAGACTATATAATGACTAAGCAGCAAAGAAAAGTAATTATGCGAGTGCCTATTGTTCTTTATTAATGCATCGATCGCAAAGCATTTTTGTAGGAGTGAAGCATACGTTAAACGCGAACGCCTTGCTCTTGTCTACTTACTCTGGTTTATGTACGTTGCATTATTAATTACATCGTCGTCGCAACAACCATCACTGTACAATTCCGCTGCTGTTATACAACACACATAAATGTAACTTACATGTGTTGTAACACGTTAGAAGGGGTCATTTAGATTGCGTTAAGGTGTCTGGTGCATGAAAGTAATTATTTGATTTAAAAAAGGTTAATTTGTCCTATATACAAACGAGGTACACTTAGATAATTCTGGGACCAAAACGTTTGGTTAATAATCGGTGCGGTTCACAATCAATTCGATTAGAAGGAGACAACGTATCCAGCTAGGCAAGTCATCATGCCGTCTAATCATCATTCGCATCATTTTCTAACTTCCTCTCATTAATAGATATCTCACGCAATCTAATCCTCATGCTCAAAAAAAACCCACCCAATATTGTCTCCAACGTTGCCCCCTTTATGATTATGATGTATCGTTATGAAAGACATGATTGAGACATATGTATGTGCTATGATTTAGACATAATTATGTACTATGTGAATACCTATGTTCAAAATTATGCACACTAATGAACAACGAATAACTATGAATAGTATGGGGGTTGCAATCCTCAAACTTAACTATAACCATATTAATCTGCTAGCAATATTGCAAATAATGTATAGCAGTACCAGTACCATACGTAACAATCGTATTGCAATCTTTAAAGGCCAAGCAATGTGTTAACTTTAAAAGAAGGCGTGCAACATCAATATCTTAAAGGTAACACGACGACTTTATAATAAGGATTTATGTTATACACCGTCACCGCAGAACAACACGTTACAGTATTATCCGTAAACAGGATTCATTTTCAATCCAATGATTTCTAACAAACTGGTTGTTGAAAGCAATATCTGTCTATGTTGTCATGAAAAAGACAATCAGCAAGCCAATCAATGTATATCCTCATTGCCTTTAAATTAATTGCTTTTGAAAAAAAAAAAAAATTAACATACATAGCCATCCACATATCATGTCGATGAACCCGCACAACAATATGTGCAACGAGTCTATTTACTCTCGTGATCACAAACTAGAGCCAATTGACAAGCGTCTTAATGGAACATTTGTGAGCAATGATACCAACAAATACCAATGGTTGTGAAAAAGGCTCGGGTAGACGCGTTGTTATTCAATTAAAGAATGTTTCGATGTGTCGATGTGTATGATTCAATTCCCTCGGTGACAGCTTGATCACATCAGGCTGCCAATGGCTTTAATCAATCAAGCTAATAATTGCATTTCCGACAGGACAAGGGTTGTGTATGCACTGTGAATGCGAGGCATTTTAGGTACAGGATAAACGCAGATATCTGGCGCTATAGTGTGTCAGTCGTATCAGCGCACAGTCTTTGACACTTACATCTCGGAACAATTGGCGAAGTCTGTATCGGTTGAGCTTCCTAAGGGAAAATGTGATCTTATTGTAGCTCCACATAGGGATCAAATCAATCACCAATCCGGATAAAGTACACCATTTTATGGTTTCAGGGGGAGGTATTGCACCTATAAGCCATGTAGTGCGTAGCGATTTCGTCACCTCAAAGGTACTTCCTCTTTATTGTCTTATTCCATGCGGCGTCTATGGATTATTCAACTCAATCCGAAATCCACCAAAGGAGGTGTGTAAACAGATCGAGCAACGGGACAATGCTGGGGGAATCTAGGCCTTAACAATGTTGGACACATAGCTGAACATTGATAAATGCGTTTCAGTTGACTCTGAAATCAATCTATAGGAATGATAGCATCATGTCTAATAGCGGAATGGTGACAGCTTATCAGCGTATAATTCTTGCGCACTTGGCGTGCGAGATACAATAATATTGACGTGATTTGGTTATGTTTTAATATCGAGAAATGGAAATCTATTAATGATGTTTTCTTTTCAGGGTTCTCATATTATGTATCATCAATTATCGTCGTAGTTAGCTTGCAGACTCAAATAGTTATACAGCACACCAATGGCATTGTCATCACCAACTACATGGCTCAGTGAATAGCATATCGCATGGACTCTACCTAGCAATATCAAGGGTCAACTCACAAAGCCTCTGTGTATCTGAGTAATCTGAGGAGTGAGATTTCAACCTGATGTGTGAAGTCTATTTATCGATGTTGTTATAATGGGTAATGCCACACATGTTAGCCGATGACAGAAGGGGATGCATTACCTTCAACACCTTAGCTTTAGCAAACCTAGTATTGAACAAAACACAAATTTACCCGCAAGTTGATGTATGAGATTAACTCATTACAAACAGTGAAGTTTTGACTCAAAATGGAATTAGTAATTTGATGCATTGATTACTGTAATGCAAAATTATGAATAGCACAGAGATCGCCAAGTATTGCTTAATATTAAGCCTCGCGATGTATTCAGCTAATGGAATATTAATATTTTTACGTATCCTGTTGCATTCGGCTGTGCATCTAATGGAAGCAGCGCCAGATTTAGGGAATATTTTCAACGTGAATGAGATGCACTATACGATATGTTTTTTGTCTCGTTATACTTCTTACATATATTGCGGGATAAGTATCACATTACGGAACAAGAGAAGACGGAGAATTAATGTCGGTGGATACTGGATCGATCTTTTTAATTCCCGCACCATTTTCTTCCGTTCCAACGGCATGTTGACACAGCATTTAAATCCTGAGAAAATCTAGAACATTTAAAATACAAACTATCTTGTTATCAACGCAGCTGATGAATGGCTAAGATAGCGATCGTGTTCATATATTTGCTCCTCTGATTTAGGTATGAAACGTGAGTCCAAAATGGTGCAGATGAACGATTTTCGATCTGTACCAACCAAGATTACGTTCGATTGGCCAGTGCGCCAATGAGAGGAAAGGCGGCGATTTGAATCCGCCGAATAAGCAGCTTAACATAAGGAACTCGCCCCAATAATGTTTAGATTTTAAAATATCAATTGTTGTAAACAATTCAACCCCGAACTGAGTTCACAAGAAAACTAGTTAATGAATGAATTAACTCGAAAGAAAGTAACAACTGCTGCAAATGTGCCGGCCAGTAAACAACATCAATAGATTGATTGCGATCTAGTGTAGCTGAATGAGGAAGTAGTATTAGACAGTGCAAATATCTTCAAATTGATGTTCACTTGCTTATGCAGCTAAAACAACTTTCAGGCGACGCTATGTCATTGCATGTTTATATCTAATTAATTGCGAATGATAGTGTAATATTAGCTAGATGCCATTTGGACAGAGCGCCATATAGCGACATAGTTATGAGTTCTAACCAGATGAACACGAACTAGGTTTGACAAGCTGTAGATTGCGTTACTGTAGAAGTGCTGATAATAAAGTGTCCATGATGGAGGTAGTAGCGTTCTCCGCTCTTAAGTTCAGGCGGCTCCCTAGACGTTGATTTAGTATTGGATCATACTTGTGTCGGTGGGGGTTGGGTGGACTGATAATGGCATAGAGATAAATGAAAACGTTGGCCTTGGGAAGCAACCTAGACATGTTGTGAGCTTGAACAGACTTATGCGTAGGCGAAATATGTGTGTTTTTAAATAACATAGGTATTAATATATGGTATTTAGCAGCTATATTTTAGGATGCTAAGCCAACATAGGTATATAAGAAGAGTTGGTTTAGTATTATATCATACAGATGTCATTGTTTTTGCTATAAAACTGTAACTAGTCCGACTGCTTTAAAGATGAGATAAGCGATGCGGGTTAAACATTCAAAACGGCCTCATACCTGCAATTGATGTGCTCTTACTCTTTTCATTGGATATTGTTTCGTACGATCTAACGTCGGGTAATCACAATATGTATTCTTCTCTGCTTCGTCCAATCTGCTAGTGTTTGCGTGCGTTCGAGGTGCACGATTTATGAGATTGATCAGGAGTTAGCAAAACGTGATGATACTGATTGTAGCACTAAAATGAACAGCATGAATGAAATCCTAAATGAAGAGAGCATAGAAGCCCTGTTAACTGTCTACCAACAAGTCAACCTTGTATAAAGTGTCATATGGTATTAAGGTTGCAATAACAAGTGCTACATCCATTGATATAACACAGAGAGAATACATTTGTAGAATGTGGTGGTGTTATTTATTGATTCAAGACTGGTTAATCTCTCTGTCCTAGAAATCTGTTTGGTCATTGTGAACTCAATAAATAAGGTGCGACATCGCCCGTGCCCAAAATGAAGACATTTGAACCTGTCCAAATGTTAATAATAAGGACGATGGGCTAGGTTCTTATCTGTAGAAAAATGTAAATACATGGGCCAATGATCAAAGTTTGAAATATATCCAGTCAGTAAAAGATTGTTTGCGTCGGGTACAGTTATTTGTAACCCTATAGAATGCATATAACAGTCAGCCGATTATCCCAATGTGGCTTTAAGTGGGATAAAATAGATGACGAACGAACCATTTGCAAATAGTCCTTTGTTGAATCCAGAATAATTACATCTCCTAGTATCTGATTTATAGACAAAATATAGATTTCCACTTAAGCTCCGATGGGACATGTCTTAAACAAAGGTCAATACAGACTTGTCGACAGCAGGTAACGACCGAAGCCAGTTGGATATGATAAATTGCTTTAACTCGTCAGAGAAGTCGGACGTATCGATGTTAAATCGCAATTGAGGCAAAAGTCCTGGGCCTTGAGAGCATGTATAATAAGTTGCGTTAATTCTATACCAACGAAATGTGAAATTGTACATCGAAACCTATATCTCTGTTGTTAGCACACAGGCGAATGTCAACCCCTTCCCCCCACAAAAAAAAACCCCAATTACTGTCATTAAGCTAGTGGATTACAGCAATTAGCGTGCAAAACAATACGCTCTTAATTTCTCAGTATCTGTCTCGTTCGCTCTTTATGTCTCTCCTTCTTTACCTTTCACATTGTCCCTCACAATCTTTCACAACCCTAACTAATCTAATGAGATTGAAAAGCGAGAGACTTGTTTCTACATGTTCAAGTCATCCCGTAGTCGTCGTTTTGACCGACAACAGAGTATGCCACTGATAATTTTCAATAAAGTCGTGGTGGTTATTGTAGAAATTGTGGCTAACACAATTATGTTGTGGAAGATTATTTTGCGTCGGCCCTAATATCAGCTAAGGTTATGACATTTACAGGACCTTAGATGATTATTCGATTCTGCAAGCGACCACGAGACTCGTTGGGGATTAATGCAGCATGGAAAAGTGCCGTAGATTCAATTCATTATCTCAATCAATTTCTGCAATCAATCATGACACAGTTTTGTAACATTTGATTCCCAAGCCTTTGCCCTTTTAAGGTTTAATATTTGTTTCTATGTTTTAGTATCAAATCATACATTTTGGTATGATTAATTCATACTTTTCATCAAAAGCAATTTTTCCTCGACAACGAACTAAAATATATTTGCTACTAAGCTATATTACTGAGAAAACATATCAGTCGTTGCAGTGGGCAGCGTCAGAATTGTATACCACGGAGCAAAATCATTAACTAGCCATGCATGAGAGCAGTATTTTTGAGAATTAATGTAATTAAATGTGTTACAAAATGCGCTGAGACAATCAAATCATCCATGCATCATGACCACTTCAAAAGACATCGCCGTTAAGAGAGCAGGGCTGTTGTTACCGATAATTCAAAAAGATTAAAGAACTGTCAGCGTTTGGTTGCACGCCACTCGGTTTTTCAATTGAACTCTGTCAACATTCATAATTCATTGAAAGACGTGCGTCAAACATGACTTAACATTGTCATTTTTAACTGAATATCATGGCAAAGTAGACCAGTGAACGGTACAATTAATCATCAACAACGATCATTCACCAGCAGCTTGCTGGAAGCTGGTCCTGACCTAACGTCAATGCCTCGGCATGTTTAAATCAAAGTACCCGATAATTATGTTATCTGACTGAAAGAGTTAGGCAAGCAAAGCAAACACCGGATGATTACAGGACTAAGCTGTATCAAGTATTAACTCATCGTAGGGTATCCAAGCTAGATTTACTTTATATAGCAGAATATTTAGTTTTGATATCGTAACATAGCTTAGAGAGCTTTAATTGGCGATGAAATCTGGTGGTAGGAATGGTATCATCTTGTTTTTGCATCGTACAATGTGAGAAGATATCAGATAACATAACGCTATATGACTATGCAGCCCATTTATTACAGCACACAATACCATCTAAGGTGGCGTGGGTGATCCGACAGATAAACTCAGGTAACAGTCAAATTAATTATCACAACCGATGTTCAGCGATTGGAAGAAGAGAAAATTATTAGTAAATTGCTTGGTCTGCATTGTATGATCTGAATGGTGACTTGGGTGGTGAAGCAAATAAACGAACATTCTGAGACAAAAATACCAAATAGACTAATAAAATATACTGGTTATGACACATTATCAACGTTCACGTTCTGAAACAGGGGAGAATCCTCCTCATCCCAGATCACAGTCCATAAAAAATAGATATGATAATTTTTTTCGAAAGGTCTATTCTGGCTGCTTTGAATAACGTAGCAATTCATCCCATGAGAAAATCAACTATTTAAATGACCTAGATTTCGCGGTTATTGAGGGGCTAATGCCGATATCTCAGATTGGAAAGATCGAAGAGCAGTACAAATTGGCACAAATAGCTCCCAGTACCCTACAATATGTACACTGACTAAGAGACACTAAACAGTCATATTTGAAGGGCCTTCATTACACCATACAAACGAAAATACCCAGAAATCGCCACAGCATGAAGCATACGGCTATGGGTATTTTGTGGTGATGTATGATGGTCATACAAACGATCCTGAGGGAGCTGCTGTGAAATCCATGTATGCCCTGTACCAGGAAGAGCGCAAGAGAAACGCATTTTGATCTAGACCTACTGCCATGCGTATAGCTCTACCAACAGGCCAATAGAGTGGCTGGCAAACCGTAGGCCTTAAGAATAGAAAATCTGCACTTCCAGATGCAGAGAGAGGGTCATAGTTCAGGTGGGAGTGGGGACCCTCTTGGAGGTTGACAAGTTGGTACCTAACCTATCTAACAAAGAAAAGTACATGATCCGCCACAAAAACCTAAAGCGATACCTCCCTTTCGGGATGCGGCTTATAGAGATTCTTTCAATTAGAGTCTTTTGATGAAGCCCTACATCCCCATAAACACGGTCCTCGGGAAGTGACCAACAGCGACTTTACGAAAAACCTGTACAGGCTGATGAACATCTCGGTATTTGGTAAAACAAAAGAGAACCTCAGAAAGCGGGTCAATGTCAAGCTTGTGTGTCTGACAGAAGAGGAAAAAATCCGCATGTTGGTGGCACGTCCTAAATATGCGAGATATATAGTATTTGATTGTGATCTTGCAGTCTTACACATACATTCGCATGTGAATTATTGACCTATCCGAGCACCTGACGCGTGATTTCTATTTCAACACAATGACGGCAAGGTATGACGCAGAGCCACATCTGCTGCGCACCAACACAGACTCCTTGTGACGGATATTAAAACACCGAAGGTATGTAAAGATATGCACAGAACAGGAACTTTGATACAAGCAACTATCCACAAGGCCACACACTGCTCAGCAACGAGAATAAATAGAATATTGGTAAAATGAATTACGAATGCGCTGGTGTGCCAATCCAGGAGTACGTTGGTCTACGGACTAGGATGTATTCTATTCTGCTATACGATTCGGAAAAGATTAGGTAAGCAAAAGGTGTAAAGGAGATTGTTGTGAAAAAAATAGCTAAGACAGAAACACAACATTGAGACCCTGTTTGATCAGAAGAAATTCAGGTACGGCATGAATATGTCACGCAGAGAGAAACAAAATATAGATGGCGTGCGTATTAACAAAGTATCCCGATCCCCGTTCGATTATAGGAGGTACATTGACGCAAATGGAATAGACACATTGGCATATGGACACCAGAATATACGTCAATAAGTGAGATTTAAAGCCTAAGCACTAGCTACAGTCCTCTATTCGTGGTCGCTCGCCCTGTGTCAGGGAAAACGTCTTGCTTATTTCTAGTGCAAACGACCATTTATAACGCAAAGTTATATATCCATTTACCCGCTCAGCGCATTTCCTTTTTCGCTGTTCCAATATCATGTATCTTATTTCAGTTTCAGCCCATTTGCATTTGCCTCATTATGACCTGAAGTTCACCAAATAAAAGCACTAAGACATGGGATATTGTACAAATCGATTAAAACATAATGGCCGATGAAAAGGCTCCCACCTGACTTCAGTTACTTCAGTAATAATGAACCGTAGACTATATATCAAACGATGTGTCGTTTGTTATTGATTGATTGTTATATATCCCAAGGTTGTTCGTTTTTATTAAGCATTATCATAGCTGTCTGAAGATTAGCATAATAGTTTCCTTAGGTCATCCCAGATTAATGACTTTCTTGCCATTTAACTGGTGATGGACCACTAATGGCTATCAGTATATAACAATATTATTCATTTATTCTTCGATTGAAACGTTATCCCTCAAGACCTGGAATAAATTCGTCATTTAAATGAATCACCTAGCCAGACTCTAGTAACCTCAAAATTTTGTAATGAAATAGCTCTCAGCCAGACTATACACAATGGGTACCACCTGGATGCATTGTAAATTTCAAATGATCGAGAGCAGGGCAAAATAAGCTGAAAGCCACAAACTATGCATGAAATCCTCGGTGCTCATATCCTTTATTACGAAATTTCTCATTTCAGACAGTCTACGTAGACAACTATATAAGAATTATGAATAAAGCACTGCAGTGTGAGTCTCGTATGATAACGATACATATGATAGAGCTCATAATTGACTCCCTTTAGTGCACCGAAAGAAACTAATCATAGCGAATAGTGGCACGCATTACTTTGTAATTGGTTAAAATTCTATCATCTCCGGTCTGTTGAAGTAATCACCATCATGCATCACCAAGAGTGTTTTCAAATGCATACAAATGAGATAATAATGAGCAATAATTACTTGCGGTGGCATGAGTTCCATCACAAAGATTCATTCAAAGAATTTGTTATTAAGCTGACGTTAATCATAACTCAATGTAATAGCGTTGTATTAACAGTGAGTTTTTTTTATCAAACGTGGAGCTAAGAAAGCGCAATAGGACAATACAGTATCTGACTACCGGCATTTCGGATTTTCTATTCCTCTAAACAAGCCAGAATAATCATTGACCAGAACCTGTTGATACTCATAATGCACCCTGGCTCATGTTTATTCACAGAACACAGTTGTTATAAAACAACAAGAGTCAATCTATGAACAGGACCTGTTAAGATGATGTGCCAACTCTTTACATTCTATGTTGCTCAGAGAGAGGACTTTCCGTCCTGATGACGCACAAGACAGCTTGTTACTAATGGCATATTGCTGTACACTTCATGAGAACGAACAAACAGCTGCGCACCCTTTGTAAACAGGAATATATGTGCACAACTAACACAAGGCGGGTTGGCTATTGAACACAGGTTTAAACCACTACTAATGGCATTAGTCAGGCGCCGGAGGTCATTCACACAATGATAATGGAATAAAGAGATGAGTTTTCTAGAATTGATTATAACTGACACATATAGACGTTAAAATATTGAGTTGATGATATCCTACCATCTACTAAAGTCATTTATTTGTACACATCTGTTTCTATTGTGCTTTTCATTCAATAATGGTCGATAGTTGAAATTCACAATACTTGTGTGGAAAAGATAAGACAAACCACTGTATTATACGGTAAACTCTTAGCGTTTGACTGTGTTCGACTACATTTTCATTCCATTACACAGATTCGGCCAATTGTAACTATAATGATTACGTTTCAGTAAACTGCAAACACGCAATGAGTTGTGGCATGCTTTCATGTTAAAAATTCACCGCTTCACAATTAAGGACTGGAAACTGACATGAACACTTGAATGAGATTGTTAGGTTGGACATGATGTTTTAGAAAAAGTATACCTCGCAACCGCATTAATGTTGTTTTTGGCCCAGCATAATGTTTGCACCTTTATTTAATCGCACATGTGCTTAAATGACTCAGCCTAAGCAGTTTCATGTTTTACACAACGCAAGCCTACACATTTACCGTGATGTATTGTAATCAGCGACTGTGTGACATGTTGTTACCTTGTTGGATGTTGAAAGAGAAGAGCAGAATGCTTATAATAATCTTTTGTATTGGTCGCACACCATAGTGTAGCCAATTGCGCGGTGCATTGACTTGGATTACGCAATTGTTGCGACGCAGCAGTTCCGTAGAAACTAAGGACCTTTCCATTCCCCTGCATGTTCAATGCCGTACAATAAGTTGATATATTATGTTTGGTGATTTGATGAAACAGAAGAGGTTAATCCCACAGTACAAAGTGAGGTAATCACATTATATACATGAAGGTTCCAGCGAGCAAGGTAGGTTTTAGGGATGCGAGGTACATTTTAGTTAAGGTTGCAACTAGTATGGGATAGTATACTGCGCATTAATTCACTATAATACTGGCTTATCTCATAAGGATGTCATGACCGTCTGTACAGGGCCACACACCGCATGCCAAGAACCCAGCATAGTTATTAAAAGAGAAATATCACATTTATTGTAAAAATACAATTAGCGCTTTGTCCAGCAAGGTTTGGTATGGATTACACAGCTCTGAACAGCAATCATTACAGGTAAGGGACCCAACGCGATGGATTTGAATCAATCCTGTTGCACAACGCAATCACCACTCCGGGATGTGTGTCGGGGCGTGTAATGTATCACCTTTAGGGTGTGTGCACAGTGACGCTGCTGTTTGTCATCCCTTGGTAATCTGTTTGCGCTGGACCAATTTCAGCATGATTCCACGCCTCCGGGCGTTGTGTTGAGACCAGTGGCGACACCGCTGACGCGTATGGTAAACAGCATTTGATTCACACACTCATTGTGCATTGCCGATTTATACGAATATAAAAGACGTGTTATTTTGGCTGGCTGAGTATCGTGACGTATTTCTATATCTTGAGGGCGGTAATGTTCTACCTGATGTTTGATAAAGTGATCTGTTTTATTGAATAAACTCTTTGATATTTTTGTCCTGGAGTGTTGCGATGATATACCATAACATCCGGTCATATTGAATACGGATCGCGGAGACACAGCTGCTATAATCAAACGGGCATTCACAAATAATGCCCCTGATATACCCGGCACTAAATAGCAGCTGGACAATCATGTCAAATGCTGGGGAAAATACTGCGCAACCCCAAATATATTAATTGCGCTTACAATCACCTCACCTCACAGTTTAAGAACATGTCTGCATTATTCACTGCATCCACAATCGATATATATGCGGCCATTAAGAGAGGCTATTCAGGAGATAATACTATTAATAAATGCAAACCACTCCGTTCTAGCTAAACATCATATGTCTACTGGCCTTCTTTATCAGACACAGCAACGTAAACGGCATTCTTTTATCGATAACTAACGACTGAGTGTCTCACTAATAAACAACTACAGTTGTTTTATTTTCCTTAAGTACCATGTAAATGTCATCGTTGCAATAAAAACCTCAGATAATGCGGTATTGTTAATTTACGTGCAGTCCAGGTGGCTTATATGCTATCTACTCTATTGGCAAAGTTTCGCTCTTGTTGTTACAAACTGCTGTTGAATGATTGTGGCTTATTTTTTTGCATTGCAAATCCAGTCATGGTTTGACATGATATGCCAGTCAATAAACCTGCTATTAAGACATTCAAGTTATTTGCATCTCAACTGTCAACGCGGGCATATCGATAAGCTGCTTCCTTATATTCATATATCTGGTCGGTTGATGGGTAAAACTGACAGCTGACAACTCACAAAGATCGATTTATATTGCGAAAAGGCGATGTTGTCCTTGGGGCCATGAGATGGCGAGGAATCAATGTTATTTCTGAGTAGATATGAGAAGTCTCTCTCTGCCAGAGGACAGCTCCTATGCATAGGATATATATATATATATATATATATATATATATATATATATATATATATATATATATATATATATATATATATATATATATATCTATATATATATATATATATATATATATACATATATATATATATATATATATATATATATATATATATATATATATATATCTATATATATATATATATATATATATATATATATATATATATATATATATATATATATATATATATATATCTATATATATATATATATATATATATAGGTACAACACACAGCGATGAGGGAGGTTATTCAATACGCCAGCAATTTATTGATCTTGGGTTTCATTCACTTTTTCCCCATCCGCATTTGTCAAAATTCAAATACAGCCTCAGTAGGTGACTTATTGTTTGCCGTTTGGCGGAGCTTATATCAGGCTTAGATATAACAGATGACTGGTCAGACCTAGCTGAGATAACAATACTATCAGATCCGATAAAAACAACGCTGCTCGAAGCAGCAGGTCTGACCCAGTGTCGGGTATAATGGAACAATGCGCAACAATAGGTTAATGTTAATGATGTTAGTTATCAGGATATTTTGGTAAACTTCTTGATGGTTATGTGTCTAGATTTTGTTGCAAAACAATCTTATTCAAGGTCTCCAATTCAAACAAGCATTGGGCCTAATTGCTAGGCTTCAATTCTCGCAATCATGTGGTAGGATATATCAGAATGCGTCCAAAGTAAAGAGTACGATAATGGGATCCTCTCTCAGATTTCACTTCCTTGTTAGCTCTGGTGTTTTCTTTTGTCGTGGGCGAGCGGTTGATAGCAACTGTATGGGTTCTATCATGGATGGCGGGCCAGAGCTAACAAGCTTCTTGTGAGTCGCGCATGGAAGGTTAAAGGTGAGTAATTCCGGGTGATTGAATAGAAGGGGAATAATTTCATTTCGTATGGCTGCGATTGGTACTGTAAAGTGGTACAGGGCAGCGTATCTTCCGTTGGTATGACTGTCAAATTAAACCCACTCTTAATGGTTATCATATCACTGACATTCCCAATCCGTGTCAATTGAAAGCCGTGTATTGAATGAATATGACAGATTATAACAAGGCTCATGTAATATACGTCATACATTGTGTCTCTGTTCAAAACATGATATTACCTTTATTTAGCAATTATTTATTCTCAACATAACTAAACAATTATCCATGTTGAATAGCATATCGTCACGTAGAGCTCCTTAATGTTGTGGGTTAGTTACCGAATTCTCCTCAATTTGCTCAAGAGTGGCAACAGTTATAACTGTTTAATTAACATGGGACGATTCAACGTGATGCTGCTCTCCTTATCAATTGATGCTTGATGCCTTATACACAATGTCAGTTGGTATGCATCAACGTTGATCTTATGCACTTAAATCATCGTGAAGGCAAAAAAGCGATAGTCTATTATTGATTTGTTTCATTCAAGGTAAATGACTTAGGCAAATACCTGCTTAGTGTTGTCAGTGATGCTTTGCGTGGTTTAATAGTAATGCCCCGAAAGCAGCTTCGTACCTTTATAATACTAGCTATATGTACATGTCGAATGCTGCTTCAGAGTAAGAAACTAAATCAGTACCCTCAGTATCCATACAAAAACACATTGAGTAGTCTCCACAGTATCCATCCTACTATATAACTCTGTTCTGCATGAGGAAGGGAATGATTTTCCCTAAATTTTACCGATTTTGATTATTATTTCTAGAAGCATTAGCCCTCTACCGAAGATGAGGTTAGGCAGTACAGCTTCATTATTAATCCAAACGCTGATTGAAATTGGGTTGCCTTTTTGTCACACATGTTAAGCGTCATCATTCACCACTCCACCATTTTCGCTTCTTATGCAACTCCTATCAGTCTGAGAAGAGCTGAAACACGCTATGCTTACTAAAGACCCTGCAGCCATTGATAGCAATTGGGATCAAATGTATAGCGCTTAATAATGCCCCTAAGGTCCACAAATTGTAGAATGATAATACCACATGGTAATGAGTTTATTTCTACTTTCATCCAGTTGACATGGTATCTATTATTCATATTTTCAAAGTTAATTTACTCGTGGCTATCTAGATCAGAGGCAATGTAAGCATCCGACTGTCTACTGGTTGTTATCAATGCATCAAAGCCGATAGTTTCTTTTGTTAGCACGTGGAAGGCACACACACACTGCTTTTCTTTCCCTACTAGGGCTCATGTACATTGGTCAATGAATAACATGACCGTAGCAATTAATGTCATTGTACAACTCCAATTTTGTTATACGGCACATAAGGGTTTTTAACACGTTTGCACGGGTAATTTACGATAAGTTATGGTGCTTTTGTACTTGTACGCGATATGATGACAGTTTATTTTCCCTAAATAACGAGGTGCAAGCAGATCATCCAGGGACCAAACCTTATGGCTATAATTTGGGGTGGTACACATTGAAGGCAGCGGGAAGGCGACAATGTAGCTTACCAGGCAAGACAATTTGCGCGATTCCATAACTTGCTCTCATTCATAGATATCTTAACCAATTTATGCCACTTTTTTTAACAGCTTCAAATATTGTCTCTAACTTGGCTCCCGTTATGATTATGGTACATGACTTTCATGGTTTCGATATTCATGCACCAAAATGAACACGTAGCTTAATATAATGCATAATAAATAATAACAAATAATTATGAAGAGTATTGCAGGAATACAGCAGATGATCCGAAGCATAATCATATTAATCTGCGTTACAAATTGCAAATCATGCAAGACACATGCAAATATGATCCTATAACCTAGTTACATCAATCTGCATTCAGAGTTGCAAATAATGAATACCAGGACGCGTACCATACGTCTCAATCGTATTGCAATCTTTGATGGCAAGTTAATGCACGCACCTCATGTATAACTTCTTCAAAAATTCAAAGGTAACAGGGCGAGTTGATAATCAGGATTCGTGATTTGCACCCTGACCGCTGAGCAATACGCCAAGGTTTTATCTGTAATTAGGATTCATTTTTAATCAGATCCTTTCAACAAACTGTCTGTCAAACGCTATACCTGTCTATTCGACCATGACGAGGGAAACCAGAAAACCAATCAACGAATTTCTTCGTTTCTTTTAATTGACAATGAGCAAGTTTTTGGCGTTTGTTCATTTTTTCTCCCAAATACAGAGCCACGCAACAATATGCGCAACAACTCCATTTACTCACATGATCGCAAGGTTGACGCAAATAGACTGTTTTTCAATTAAGTATATACCATATATTAAACATTATCGAGTTCAGTCATTCCTTGAGGTTTTTAGCTGAGCATCGTAATTTACGCGGATACAATCGTTATGGTGACAGCACCGCCGTACTGTAAACCGTGCAATCATCGACCTCTTCTGCAGCAGACTTGCTCACTGCCAGGCAATCATAAATCAACATTCTTCTGACTGGCAATGTAGCTTTGACATCTGGTTTTAGACATTGAATTGGACCATCCTTATCCTGCTGATGAGGATATTACCGATCTGCTCAAATTCAGGATTGAACAGATATAAACCATTTATTCATGCGGTGCAGAGTAGACGCTTCTGAACTTATCTAAGGACAAAATAATGATCGTCTACTTTCACTGACAGTAATCAAATTGTGATATTAGGAAGTGTCAAGGCAACAAGCTTATTGCTACATGCTGCTTGGGCAAAACAACAGCCGTATTTCTGCGTCCTGCTTTGAGGTGTCCAACCCAACAAACCTACTGCTTTGACAAGTTGATCTCATATTCATAAAGATACGATTTGCTGAGAGGAATTAAATTTGTCGTATGCTTGACGGTCGGAAAGCTTGGTACGGCATCAAACGAGAGAAATAGCAAAATAGCCATTGTTGTGGTATATCGTAATCATTGTTGTGGCACATCGTGTAACCATTATTGTGACATATCGTGCTACTATTGTTGTGGTTTATCATGTAACCATTGTTGTGATATATCGTGTAACCATTGTTGTGGTATATCGTGTAACCATTGTTGTGGTATATCGTGTCACCATTTTTGTGGTATATCTTGCAACCATTGTTGTGGTATATCAAGTCACCATTGTTGTGATTTATCATGTAACTATTGTTGCGGCATATCGCGAACCTTTGTTGTAGCATGTCAGTTTAACTATTATTGCGATATATTGTGTCACCATTGATGTGATATATTGTGTAACCTTAGTTTTGGTATATCGTGTTACCATTGTTGTAATTAAGGCGAAGTTTTTTTCCATCAGTGCACATTACAATGATGGGCTTTGGCATACGCAGCATGAGACAGATAATAAATTTAAGCAAAGAATAAATGTTGGAAGTATGTCTTATAAGGCTCACATGTGATAACTAGGTCAATAGTTGCGTGATAAAGAACGCAAACAAACAACACAATTGAAATGAAACAAATTAGGTGCAGTCCTTACTGAAGTACTCAAGTACTCAATATGTCAAACAAAAACAACTGTACGGCCACTTCATCGTAAGTATGTTGATAGTATGCAGCATAATATCAATTTCGACATTTGTCAACGCCACGCGTATTTGATTATATTTGTGCCTTAACATGAAGCCGAACAAACTGGTCCGAATCATCACTGAATTGCCTGAAACAATATTGAGCTTACAGTATCTGACAGTATGGGAAAAATTACGTGTTTGTTGATCCTCGTGACAAACAAGCGTTGGGTCTTCTTGTAACTGAGGCGCCCGCAATGCCCCGGAATTATGCTGAAGCGATCTTTTCGAAATGACCTAATTATACGGCATTTGCTTCTTCAATATTTTGGCAGCGACGGACCTTATGCTAAAGTAGATACTTTCACTGATCGCAACGATGCGCAAACAATACAATGATTGCTTAGCAAGTGTGCTTGTGATATTACATGTTGTTTGATTATTGACGAGGCGATTTGAACTACACCAATGTTGCCTTTTTGTCTAAGCCCAATATATATTTATATATATGTTTTTGGATAAATTGCGGTGACGTTGTTGTCTTCACAATCGTATGCAGCTCGTGAAATTTCTTAAGAGGTGAAGGGGTCATCTCTAAAATTATCGCATGTGTACCAAATTCATAAATTTGGCAAAGCGGTCACTGTGAAGTATTGACTATGTAATATGTTTGTCATGCAACTTACAACTTAATCCATCCATGATTAACATATATTTAGATATCTTACCTTCCTTTCGTCCGGTACAGCGCAAAAACTATTTACTGCTGGGATTCTAAGTTCATAGAATTCACATGGATCTCATAAGCTATTTATAACGCGTGCGTGTGTTGCTTGCGCTGTAGCTCATTATGTACAGAGGCTATGGATTTACATGACAGAGCCTGATTATTCAGCCAAAAAGTTATTCGAAGTAATCCAATATTTGATACACGAGTCTGCTGCGATGAAAATAGATACAAAATTAACTGAACTCAAGGCGGAAAACTCATATGCACGTTATTTTCAGGCAGTTACGTCGTTAGAAGTGTCCTTAGATGTATGCAATAGGCACAAACGAGAATGGTATTAATGCAAATGAGTTTGGTGTCATGATATATATGACGGTATAAGTGACTAAAAATTCTCAAAGTAATTGTTACTCGGTCTATATCAAGTTTAGACAATAAAGTTTGATTCTTGCGAAGTCACAAGGGAAATGAAATGCGACAAATATGTTAACACTTCAGCTGGACAAATAAATTGGTAATGCCCCCATCAACTAGACCACGTCTCCACTACGACTTCAAATATCTGGCAGAACGCAGTCAGAGCTTGGTCTACGTAGAAGGAATGCAGTAGACACTGGTAAGGACGTGGTATGGTCTTCATGGACGTCAAGGACGTGAGGACGTGGTCGAATCAGGACGTGGTAAGAACTTGATGATAACGTTTTAACGACGGCATGAACGTTGTGACGGCGTAACTAAAACCTAGTAGGAACTTGACTGACGTAGTGCAAGCGTGGTATGGACGGGAAATATTGAATGGCGTTCTCATCGCGTTGTCTCTAGGTTGTCATTGCGTTCTTGCTACGTCAATGGAGTTCTCACCACAACATCTCCACGCTTTTACTACGACTATGGTACGTTCGTGCCAAGTTGTAGAAGACCTCATTCGGTTGTAAATACGTTCTTTCGTTGCTTAACACGTCTTAGACACCTTTGTATAATGTTCTTACCAAGTCCTGCCAGGTTCTGAACAATGGTCATGTATAAATACGGGATTCAACTCCCCTATAACTTCATTTTATACCAACTTCATTTTATACCAACACTAGATATGAATGCACATCTGGAACTTCTTCAGCAAATCTTTCAGATACAGGACATCATGCTCTGCTTGATGCAAAAGCTGCACTTTTTTGGGTGAGAAGGCAACGACGAAAAAGGCACAGAAGACAACCTAGATCTTGCTGGGTACGTCCTTGGCTTTCTGCTGAAAGAAGACTCCTGTTTGGCCATTATGACCGGCTGATGGAAGAATTGAGAATTGAAGATCGACAGCCATTTTTCAATTTTCTGAGAATGCCTCCTGAGATGTTCGATGAACTTCTGAACCGACTTGGCCCTAGATGTCAGAAGACGAACACCAGCTACAGGAAAGCACTGGAACCAGGCTTAAAACATGCTAAAACTTTCTTCGGCGGCATAGTTTTATGTTGTATTCGATTGTACTTGGGTGTAGATGTGGACACAATGGAACTTTAAGAATGAATGAAAAATCTCGGCCCAAGGCGAAGTATTACCTCAGCGCCACGAGCTGTCTAAAAATAGGCAAATTACAAATAGAACACGGTATTATTTCGTCTCGATCACATTCGCAAATAAATTCATAAGAACGTAATGAGGACGTGGTAAGCACTTGTTTAGTGCGTGGTGTAATCTTCCTGGTCGTAGTAAGAACTTACAAAGAACGCAAAAAGACGTATTAAGAACGCATTGGACGTGATGCGCGAGTGAAGATACGCGCAATAAGAATGTAATTGGAACGTGTGAGACGCAGTGAATGCCTGGAAGGGACGCAGTAAGGACGTAGAATGAAACTTGAGCAAAGCATTTTTTAAGAATTTGACCGCGTCCTCGCTGCGTTCGTCGAAATTGCCAGGACCTAGTGCGGTCTTCGTGGTCTTGGTCTAGTGTGATGGGTGTATAACACTGGAGCAATACAAAAGCCTAGTTACCACGCGCCCATGCTTAATGCAGCATTGTGGTCTTCCAACTCGTGGTTTGGTCGTTTATTACTATTTATCGTTATCATCATCTCCAATTTGACCTCCAGTTCTATTCGTGCTACACGCTTTGGTTTGTCTAATTAGACTACAGAGTAATGGATTGATGCACGTTCTGTCCTTACGTATAATAACGAGGCGGCTGGTGTCTAGACACCACTTTTTTATAATGGCAATCTAGCATAGTGGGACGCGTACGATCCCCTTTGCGTCGCTCACCTATAACCCAGGTGCCCCCTACTGAAGTGTATGGCTTATAGTGAATGAAGGTCAAGGCTGAGGTTCTAATCCCTTTATGATTTGCACAGCCGGCAAATATTGGTGACCGTTTATTGTAACAAATACACTATGATTTCCTCATATATCAGAATATTAACACATTATAGCTATTGTTAATATTGAAAAGGTGTGCAACGATACATGCTACGATGAACTACTACCTGCTATTGATTAATGCGATTATCTTACGCAAATGACTGTTTGCGATGTTTGTTCGCATGAGCGAATGACTGCATAAGAAAAGTGAGCATGCAGCCAATTTGTCTCTCGGCGAAACACATCAAACGGTGTCCACAAATAAACCTCTATAGCTTTGGCCAATTCCAATTGGGCCTGTTATATGTTCAATCATAGCCTTTTAATACGGGTAGATAAAACTTTAATGTTCTCTGTATTCCCCACTCCACATTTGCTATGGCCACAATCCTATACCATCTATTCATTGATTGATTTGCAACAGTCGTCACAAGGGCTGGGGAAGACGTGTCAGCTGTTGAGGATCCCTCGTTATCCATACAAAGGTCGTATGCAGTTGTCAAAGAATCCTTTCCGCTACGGCTTGTCAGTATTTGCATATCTACGACAGAGCGAACCAATAATTCTTAACCAACCGAAATGTTATGTATAATCAGCAGAAACAAAGATATATATCTAAATAATGAACACCTATATCACAGGGGCCTAGGTTTGTCAGACGCGAAGGCTAATTAGGTGCATTAGAATGCAAACTGAATGTGACACTGTTCGTTTTGGGCATATTAAAGAAAGTGTATAATATAGCTGATAACCCTCCAATATTATGTAGCCTTATGTTGCATGCAATCCATCAAGTGCCCACGTTGAATTTTTATACAAACAGTATATATATTTTTACATATATATCTATATATATATATATATATATATATATATATATATATATATATATATATATATATATATATAGATATATATATATATATATATATATATATATATATATATATATATATATATATATATATATATATATATATATATATATATATATATATATATATATATATATATATATATATATATATATATCAGAAACGTAATACGCGCTTTTGCCTAAAAATATGAAACCTTGCATATGATCATGAAATGAGCACCATTGCTGACGCCATTGTTACCTTGCCATGATGGCAGTCACCATCTTGCTGAAGTGTCTGTGTTGTTATACGCGGGGCAGTCAGCTCATCTTGCAAGTGAAGTGTCGGTGTTGTAATACAATTTTTTCTCATTGTTATGATTCCCGGAGTGATTCATTGCTCAATCTGCTGGGCCAGGGAAGGTTCCCTGTTTCCGCAGATGATGAACAGCTGTTTGGTTTCAGGCTAAGGTACGCTTACGTATGAGCTTTTATGTTGGAACCTATTGTTGGTAAGCGGTTTATCACAACAGTTTGCAGCTCCGAATCGGCCGAATGAATTGATTTGATATCAACCACTAGTAGTTGCGTGGTTTCGTTAAACGTTACGGGAAATATATCCCAAGGGATAAGATTGTGAAGATTATTGTTAACATCCATTGACCTCGGTCTGTTATTGAAAAATGAATATTAGTTTGAATGAGAACGGCGGCAGCGATTCACTAGATTGTACCCTGCCAAGGCCATCAGGAGAAAATGAATGCCTAGCAACAAAACCAGCCATTATTCCCCCATCTCTGACTTAGTGGGCAACAAGTGCATGCGACAAACCGGACCTTGTAGTTTTATTCGGCTATGTCAGCTAATTGATTAATGCAAGAAGCGATTACTGTAGCAGCTGGGGAACGCAGAAACATGTGCATAACATTCAACCAGTTGTTGTACGGAAAATTAACTACCGGCGGCTTTGTGTTTCACGTCAGATTTGGTATTTGATTGATACTTAGTCACATCTCTGTCGAAGTAAATATTTGGCGGCCGCCTACCATATCGGGACAAGGATAGATTAGATCTCATTATATTATAAACAGAAATGTGTCTTGTTTATAGATCTCCACTCAGGTCCCTATTTCGAAATTTGTTCGTACAGTTGATGAAACAGAATGCCATGCATGGGTCCACGCAATCATTCGCTGCATTCAATCCATCTAATTACTGGTTCATTGGCTGATCATTTGTGTTCCGTATAGGCTTTATTAAGCGCGTCAAGTATGAACGAGTAGTATTATGCGCACAGAAACCACCGGATTATAAATGAATACGTTATACCACAGTCCACCCATTCCCTCCCCACACCTTGCCCCCCACGCCGATATTACGTGATCATGTATTGTGTGTAACCTGAAGAAACTAGGAGTGAAGAAAGTGATTGAAGTTGGGTATTGTATTGGTCAAGATGTCAAGTGAAAGTTCATTATTGAGAATAACAATGGTTGGTGATTATATTTGTGGAGGTTAGGTAGGATTTAAGTTGTAACAATGCGAATAAGCTGTAACAGATGCAAATAATGATTGAGTGAAGAATATCCATGAAGTCTGCTACTGAGACGAATGTGAATTATTGTGAATAACAATTGAGATTAAGAATGTCTTTGAAGTTTATCAAGTTTACCTGTGTTACTGATGGCGGGAGGGTTTAAAGGTAATTAGTATGTTCAATAGAAATACACGAAAATAACAATGGGGAACAAAGGTTATGATCCTTTATACAATTCAATACTTGTGAATAACAATGCATTAAGAATGTATTTGAAGTTTGCCATTTTAGTTAAAAGTCTTTGATCATGTAATAAGCCCACGCCAGTTGATAATGATGTAGTCTACACGAGACTAGTAGTGGACTTGAGCATGTAAGCAACTATGAAAGGGGTAGAGAATCATATGGTATGGCATGATACATTGTTGAATGAGGAACTGTAGTAGCTTTAATTGTGGACGTGACTGGACATAAACAAGCGCGAAGCGTTTGATCCATATGACGTCATGTGTGTGAAAAGTTTGTGAGAAGATGATTTAAATAGTTAGAATGTATAGCTTGGGGTGGGTGCAACAATTGGAAAGTGTAAACAATCTTTAACATGCATATGAGGTCGTTTGTGTGATGGAACACTTGCTTGTGTTACAATTGTTAAGCCCATGACACATTATGCAAGTAAAGCATAGTAAGTAAAGGCGATGCTGAAAGTATGGGAATCTGCGTCTCGATGTTAACGTCGCTCAAAACGAAATGACATTTCTGTTACAACGGATTGATGATAAAAATATTACCACTGTGTAGAAGAAACTTTCCCAAACTTATTCCAAATTAATCAGGGATAGTTCCAAACCGAAAAATTTCCCCATCTTGTGCATGTACTTTAATTCATCAAAAAATAGTGCCCGGCTATTACCTGCACCGGTCACTGTGAGAAATGCCCGTGATTTCAAAGCTTTCGAGAAGAGGATCAAGCAGGGGGACATTCTGGCATGGGGCCCGCGAGCAGCGCCCCAATTCCTAGTGGGTTGTTATCAAAGTAATGAATCTGACTGTCTATGTCAGCAAGTCACTAGACATCACTGTAGGTTTTGCCTCTATCAAACTTCTGCCCCATATCCGGAACAAAAAGGTTGTTCTGGGTTTGTTCACAGATGTGAATTCCGGTAGACCATACACCGACAGGCCGGACACGCCAACAAAACGGCTTTTTCGAGAAGCCTATCCTAATGGGGACATTGATATATTCACCAACTCGGACAAGGTAATATGGAAGGCTCGTCATGTTCTATGTAGGTTAACGAGGTTGATACGGATGAGTTGGTGTTGCTTATGATGACCCTGTTGAGGCAAGTGGCCGATGCTGCTTATGTCATCCTGCCGAAAAAGCACACCTCCTTACTCCAATGTATGAATGAACAAATCCAAGAGAAGCTGGTTACCGACCCTGTAACGAAAAAGAAGCATCCACTGGAGCAATTCATAGAAATGTTTCAGAGTTACTTGATGGAATTACCCGTAATTGGTTGTAATTTCGGAAAATACAACCTGAACGCCATCAAGGTAGCTCTCATGCAAAACTTCACACAATACGATCCAATTAATTTTACTGCTAACAAAAATAACGATTTTCTGTGCCTCAAGTAAACCAATTTTAAATTATCGGATATCTGCAACTATTTGCCTCTTGGTTGCAAATACGACAAATATTTGAAAGCGTACCATCGCGGCGTAAACGAATCATTTTCTTCACCATTATTTTACGATGCCACCTACCTTCGTTCCCAATAGTGGACCGATAATAGGTGCAAATAGCGCTGGTAAGAAATCACCTTTTTGTAACACACTTTACTTTTTCGTAATGGCTGTGTTTCGAGTGGAAATGGTGCAGAGACCTTGTTTGCATTGGGTTTATTGTTGAGTCAGTGTTAAGGTAACGTTCCCTGGTTTTGCCATGACCATAACTCACAGTGTATCAGCGTTTCATTGTAATCGATCTGCCATCTTGACCCTAGAGAAATCAAATGACAAGAATGACTCAATTTGTCAATTTATATATATACCTGGATAATTTATTTCTGTTCGAGATAAACCATCAGGTGTAAATGTAGCACATTAGAAGGAAGGCGCAAATGTTCTGGTGTGTCTTGTTTCAGATCCACCGAAAAATAACCGTGAGGTTCACGTGTAGCATCCACAAAAGCCTCTTGAACATACTTGACACGACCGGGGTACATTTGCTTAGCCAAGTTGGTGATTTGCGTTCCATCTTGAAGATATTTAAATATGAAGAGATACTGGGCATTCAAACTGATGGTATAATGATCTTTGACTTTGTAAAACAAATTTTGCACAGGGTATGCTTACTTTGCGATGATAACTGCCTTTGGTAACAAGTTTGGTGATACGTTGGTCTGTTTCATTCACCATAACACCACACGATGCGTTCAGAGATGGGATCCAAATGTAGATGAATATCTTTGATCAACTGGCTTACAAAATAGACATTTCTGCAACCGGTCGGAAAAGCCACAACACATGTAAAGGGATACTTAAATCTCCGATCCATTATTTTATTTTGTGTTTGTTTGTTACGTGTTGACACCAAGTATAGTCGTAATTTCTTACGTGTTTCACTTAAATTGTCCTACGAATTAATTGAATGGTTATATTGTTATCAGTAAGGAGGCAACGTGTCTAAATCATCTATGGGCATTTGTCCCAAATCAATAAACTTTATTTGCAGACGGCGACGAAAACGGCATGGATGTCCTGGTTTTAAGAAATTACCATTTTCGCGCTATCAATGTCTTCATGAAGTAACATCATCCTTAGGTGATATCACATTAACTGCATTCATATTTTTATTCGGCATAATTGCATGCCTCGCGATATGGTTGATCGATAACCATTCGTTATATGGTAGTGCATGCAACGCCAAACTACAATGTCTAGATTTTGTTTCAACTTCATTCTTGCGGGTGTTACGAAGTATGCATAGCGACAAGGAGAGGAACAGTTTTCTATCTGATAATAGATAATTGAAATTGTAAATCAATACATTGGACAAAATGGCACTTTGAAGAGCATTTGGTTAATCAAAACGCAACACAAGGCAAGTGTAAGATTGCTTGTGAAGATCAAAACCAATATGCCAACTACAATAGCATTGTTACACAATACAACATTCAAGCCTACTTCTCAGAACGCCTTTAGGCTTAGCCGATTGTTATTGATAAATGAGCTAATGTCAATTTCATTTAAGTTTGTCATTGTATAAAATGTTTACTGCCTAGAATTAATGTGAATGCTGAATAGATACGTTTTGAAAGGAAAACAATTTACATGCGACACAAATCTTAATTGAATCGATGAGACTAATGCCCGTGTTGTAGACTTTATTTCAACACTTACCAAACAAAATGCTGCTTTAGACGTTCCGCGTTTTGTCGATGATATTATCTCATTACAATCTATGATGTTCGCTGGTCATTGCATAAACATTAGTTATTGCGCGGAAAATGCCATCATGACCAAAAAAACATTGATGTCCCTATATTGCAGTAAGTGCGCTACATGTTTGCTCTAATCAATCTATAGAGCAGAAGTTTAGCCACATTCGGATCAATATTGACTAATATGAATGAATGTGTTAGGCTCATCGCTGATGACTTTTGGTGTGAAATGGCCCACTTTTATTGTGCCTACAACTATAGACGGGTTTGATACCAGCACACAGAGTGGCGGATGCATACCTATACGTCATACCTCATCGTACATCAGTGTTTTTCGACGGAATGGGTGATGCTAGTGTTGCTGGTATTAATTACATTGACAGAGACACATGTGACCGAACGAAGATATCATTGTAAACAGTTTTATTTTTCAGTATACTAAACCGGTGATGGTATTCATCTACCATCTTTACTTTGGCATGCTATACGCCGTTGACATCATTGCGCAACACGCAAAATGTCGTTATAATATCATTTATACTCGAAGCTCATGTACCATATACATAATTGATAAAACCGATAGAAGAGACCGCAGCGAATTGATGTGTAGCCATTGAAAAATGGACATGTCCGTTTTGGATTAGATTAAGCTTGATCGTATTGTGGCATAGGTATTTCACCAAGTTATAGAATTTGTACATTTAAATGTACTCCTTATCACGTAATGCTGACATCATCTTCTACTCTTTTATCAGAAACATACTGCAGCTTGCTACTGCTATTGCTGATGCTGATGCATATGATGATGATATTGATAATGGTGATGATTATCATGTGAATAATCAATGGGCAAAAGACAGGTACAGGGTCAATATGTAAGAGCGACTTATTTGACATTTATTGAGTCTAGACAATACTAAAGAGAATTACCGTCTTGCTTATCGAATGTCATTAGTGCAAGTATTTATCTGACGTCATAGCCTATATAATATATTGTATGACATGCAATGTAGATCAATATTGGACAAATGCAGTAATTAAATCACCAAAAATGGTTAAGCCAACATTAGGGTGTACGATTATTGCAAGTACAGTAACTTAATCTCAAACAATAACGGTACAATGTATATTCGAAATTCAGGCGCTGAACACAGTAACCTTACCTTTTAATTACATTGAGCAGACCACAAGACGTATTTGACAGAGATTCAATCTGTCGTTAGATGTGGAACAGGTTTGTTAGGATAATTATCTTTGGGAGCATAATATATAGCGAAACAGATCAGCTAATCGTAGTTATATTTCAAATCAATTTCTTGCCCCAGAATAGCGCGGATAATGTCAGTTTGAAAAATGAGAAGCAGTGATATTGGCGCCGATATGACGAACCGCTCTCTTCAATTTCAGGGTGATCTAGGTTAATGAGCTATTCGTTAACTTGGGCATGTACGCTGGTCTCGATAAATTCTCAAAAACAGATACTTTTGTATTGTAACTCCGATGCTGTACAGCCATTATTAATGAGTTTGTAGCCTGCAGCAACAGTTAACGGGGTAGCAAAGAATTTTCGCTTCTCCTTGGAAATCTAAAGGCTGCCAATTACTTATCCCAAGGTACTGTCAAATTATAACACATGATTGTTACAAATGTAATCTGGCATTTTTGTAGAAAACACTTCTATGGTTTAAATCAACGTCGAATGAATCATACATGATTGAACACACGCTACGGTATAACTGTTAGGTGTATAATGTTGTGCAGGCAAAATCAAAGTTATAAGAGTATTGTTATGAATGAAAAACATAGGATGAAGTCGTGAAAGCAAAATTAACAACAATAACTATTGTACATCAGTCGACAGCAACATACATTGTTTAGGTTAATACTCCTATCAAACCGATCCACAGAGTGAATGTTTTTTTTCATATGACTGTCGTTGTACATATCAATAGACTTAGTCCAATAACAACGACATTAGCATAAGAAAAAAAAACACGTGGTGCAAACTCAAGCTACACGTGTCTGTTGAAACATTAATTTAATATGGTGTGCATTTCCAGCACGACGACAAATAATGACATATTTAACAACCGAGCCAAAATTTTCCCAGGCGAGTCAATCATAACCGCCTTAACGTTTTTGATTAGAGAATTTAAATCATGCGCAATTGATTCCCAGGAGAAAGCCTTAGTTGTCTCTTCAGCTTATCATGACTCAACAGTGTCGTAAGGTCTATTATATTGGTTCAGTAACACAACGCCTGGCTTTCAGTTTTCTTGATGAGATTACTTCAACGGAATGGATCGCTGGTGGAGTAAAGTAGCTTTACACAGCGATAAATAAATGTAACTGTCAATGGCGAAAGTATTTACCGTAGCTATTGCAACATTAAGTGCCGTGCGATTTGTTGTAAACACGAATCATTAATTTAACAGTGCCTTTTGCAATTGGAAAACTTCGTCAGTTCCTTTGGAGCAGGAACTGTGCTTTATTTGATTACTTTGGGGTGCACACATTGTCGATAGCTGTATACGCCAAAACTCCTGCTTACGGGACTTATACACTTCTATGGATGTTAAATCTGTTGGGCATAATACAATGACTGAGCACCGAACAATCGATCCATCGAGTTACAGATAGAATAGCCCCCTTACTTTGGTGTTAGTTGTGTTTATGTCTGCTTTTGTGGGTTATTTAATGCTTTGTTATATGGTCTATTCAGATGCCACTTTAGGTAAATTGCTGTACGCAATGATCTACGAAAATTGCCTACACGGAATGATGTTGTACTTACAATACACAATGTATCGAAATGCAATTTGCTTTCTGTAAGTATGAGCGATAATTTGGGGCCGCTCCGAGAAGAGTAAATCATGTTGCATTTCCCAGACGTATTATATAAAACTATTTGATTGGCTGCAGGCTGTATAAAATCCGAAAGGTAAAGGGGAATAGGAAAATGGCCACTTTAATTCTTTTTGACATGATCGAACATGTACTATTGCGTTCATGCTATAACCGTACACGTTTCACTGACATCTAAGTTGCTTCGCATGTATTAAATGCGACTATATAAGGACAACAAAGTTTAAGCGGTGGCGTAAGAACATTTCGCTCCATGGCACATGTAACTTGAATATGTTTCAGAACAAATGTTAAACAAAGAACTCTAGGTAATGGTCAGGTGATATCTATCATTATCAAGTATGTTAAACCTAAGCAATAAGGTGTGCTTCCTCACAGTTTTATGGTATACGTAGAGAGCGGCGTTTATTCCCTGATATCTCTACGCAGTCAACTATATACCCCACTTTCCTTAACGTATCTCTTGAGTCTCACATTCAGCAAAAAACAGAAGTCCACCATGATGTCATCCTCCATGGATTAGCAAAACAGATTTGCGCGGTACATTCGAGTACGTTTACCTTTGTTTGTGTGTGAATAGGCAGGGCTTATCATATCTTGGTTTTTTCTATTCCGAGTTGGCGTCTCAAATACGTATTGAATAACACTGTAAGAAGCTTGATCAGTCTCCTTTACCTTTTGTCTTGATATATCATATCATGAAATTACTCTGGTAAGCGCGATCTCAATTCTGTAAGCAACCATCTATTCATCAAGGATTCAATGGTCGGTGTAATAATTACTATTGTATAATAATAACTAAAGTATCGCCCAGTTACATAAGCGTTTAACAAACGCTGTTCTGAAGCAATATTCAATGTGACGTCGTTACCGTCAAGCGAGAACGATAATCCAACTATCCGCTGTTAAGATCGGCATAATACTCTATGATTTACGTGATTGATTAGCTGTTTAACATCATACAGAGTTATATGATCACAATATATTTTCCCCGTGAGTATCATGCTTTAATGAAAACATTCAACTATTCATTATAACTCGCGAATAAACAGTTGCGTGATCATTGAGCTAAAGCTTATGGATTTACATTTTAACTAAAAACGGATGCAAGCAAATTTAAAGATAAACTGAGGAACAAGCAACACCCGATGCGAATCGTAGCGACCAGTATATACTGCGCTGGTGACCGATTGTCCGCGCAGTGAGCACTGCAGGCAATTTCTAAAATTATCCATGAGCGCGGCCAGACCGACCTATGCGTATTGGTCGCTTTGAAAACGATTAAGCTGTCAACCATCGCTGGCCAAAAGTTGCTGTGATAATATTGGTATTAATGTGGATGTTTTCACTGTTATTTGTTTTTTAAGAAATATAAAATATATTATATTTAAGTATCAATATATGGCAAAATAAGCTGGTCTAGTGCTTGCCCATAATCTCTATACGTATCTTTTTTTTATATGCTGACGACAAATGTTTTTATGTGTTTTTTTTGTGGATTGTAAAGTTGTGTTGTTTTACATCGACAGGGACTCCCTAGGCAATTAGATGACAAGAGCTCATGGCGATAGAGAGTGTGAGTGTGTGGAAGTGTGGAAGGAATGGAGGGGGTGGGGGCTTAATATCTTGGTTTTGCGTGACATTGGGTGGCTGCGGGTAGCCTGGCAATGTCCTCTTCTGACTGTCTAGACGGGCGGTGAAACAAGGCCATCATATCAGCAGAGCCTATATGGACATTAACCTGAGTCGAACCTCCCCAAGCGCTTGAATTTACATTCTCGCACAAGATCGTTGACTTCTACAAGGTCAAAACATCAGATATCATTAAAAAAATCATCAACGGAAGCCTCAGACTTGAGGTAGCTTTTCGCTATTTTCGGTCACCGAAACGATAGTAAACGAATCTCCGATCGGCGACGTCAAATGCTTCGGCATTCACTAAGAAAACCGATTAGGAACGGGAAATAATGTATGCACATGAATTTGGCAACGTCATGGAATCCCCTCTAGTGGCCAGTCGCAGTCAAAATATAACCACGGCGCCCAGACCGATATACCGGTCTCTGATGTTGAAAGAGTTTAGGTGGTACATGGCAAAAGCTGCCAAAACCACTAAAATCGGAGTAAACAATATCAACATGAGAGAGTTAAGGCTTTCGAACTTGTTCAACTCATTTTATTTGCAGATGATAGCATTACTAAAGATGATATGCAATATCTCCTCGATCCAAATTGATCAAGTGTCAATATATCGGTGGCATTGTTGATAATGTACAGCGCTGATAGAGTTTTATCTGAACATTCTGACTTGCGATGGGCGATAATAAAGTAATTGACGTGAAATATTGAGTTTGGTAACTTGAAACGTTGAAGTGGTCAGGCGCTTGCATTAACACCACTACACTGCTCCCATCGAAGTTTCAGGTCACGATCATCATAGTCAGAAGTTTTCACTAGCAAATGGGCTCACATTAGTTTTTTCGCTTTGCAATAAAACATTATTGGTCGGCCTCTCTAACCTGCTAATTTTGATGTTAAAATAACTAGCCGGGCACCGTAGCTAGTTACTAGGTATTTGCCAATACTCTATGACCTCCCCGTGAGCCTCATCGTTGTCAATTCGTATTTATTGCGAACAACTAATCGTTTGCATAGTGTTTGACTACAAAGGCTCTGTTATCCTTATTCGCTGTACTTACATTAATTACTGATAATACATATATTCATAGTCAAGTGTGCTACTGTGAGTAAATTCAATGGATGAAAAACCAGTGGGTATCATTGATGTTATTTGAAAGAGAAATAAACACCTTCTCTATAACCAAAGGGCCAAGACATTTATTGTAAAGCATGCACATAATACCAAAATTTTATGCTAGTCAAAGAATGTATACAATCATATTCGAACTGTAAAATCCATTGCCAAAGTCAATAACATTTCAAAATAAAACATATCTTATACTATATTTCTTGCTTTATGCTGGGCTTCTCGATTCTGGTTTTCGTTACTGTGTGCTGTTACTATAGTGTTGGCTAGCCAGAGAAATAACACGAGTTGTTAAGTTTATTCAAGTTTAATGGATTAGCATTGCAGGGATCTCAGTCAGATGAATAACGGAAAGGATTATAGTAATGATTTTCAAATTTCGTTAGTCATATATTTATGAATTGCATAATAATTATACAAATAAGGTTATTCTAGGTTCATTAGCCTAAATGGTGAAGCTGAAATTTAACCTTTTTGACATTAATTGCATTTCACAGTATTACTCCGCTCTAAAACCACATGGGAAAAAGCGATGAGTCTATACTTGAAAGTGGTAAAATGGTGAAATAACCTTTTGTAACTAAATCAATTATTAATTTTGATAGACGTAAACTAGTGTTATTAAAATTTATGACAGGAACGCTACATTAATGCTGTAGAAATTTGGAAGTTCATCAGATGGGATATTCAATTTCTGATATTTGAGATATCTGAAGAGCTGCTGTGTGATTTTGCCTTCGGGTTGAGAGGAGATATCAGTTATCTGATGCTTGGTTGAGCCGCTGGGTGTCTCCCCTGTATCTTAGGTCAGGAAGACATCAGCTTTGGTTTGCATGGTGTTGGCGTGTGTGGTAAAGGCGCTATCTCCCTCTTGTATGGCGTAAATATACCTGAGAACAAAGAACTTACGGCAGCGATCAGTGTGCCTTGATGGTGTGTTAGTAGAATATATTAAACAGCACGAGTGTTTAATGTACGCGTGTGAATGAGTTTGTAACAAGTGTGTAATATCATTACATCAAAATCATATATGGTGTGTGAAGCAAAGATACATTTTGAAATGATATGAGCGGGATGATTATATAGTGCTCCCGGGCCTCGAATTCCTCCCGAGGCCCTTGAACAGCCCACGCCTCTCATTAGCCATTAACCAAAGGGATTTGGCGCAGGCCACATCCTGCTGATAATTTAGGGAGAGGGGGGCTTATAGCTGGAATAGTTTCATAACACACTTACTGCTGATCAAATTACTATATACTACTAAGTTTTTGTGATGCTCACTCTCTCGACGGAATATTCACCTGTCCCTAAAATTCCCTTAACAAAAGAATATGGTTCCCATGGTTTTGTCATACCCCACCCACTTTATTAAATAGCTCCACCCTCGTCCTCGTTTCATCCGTTTCAATATGTCTTCCACTTCATATCTCCATTCTCTTCTTTCAATACTCTCTTCATCAAGACCTTCAACTGTACCTGTACTGGTGACATCCACAGCATCTACTGTTTCCATTACTTTATTGTGATCAGCAAAATTTTGGCTCCACCTAATTCATGGAGTCATTTCCAACGTGAAACTCCACTGCATCTTCCAAGTTGTCGGTGACTACTGAAACAGTGTTTATTTAAACATAGTTATCCATTATTGTCAATGACAATAACATTTCAAAATAAGCATATGCTACTGATGAAATTATTAAATCCAACTGAGTTGACATTAAAGAGCCACATATCTAAAATAATGATCGATTATCTCTCCATAAGTTTTTTGTGATTTTCATACAATCAACATCATTTAGACGCTTCAAATTTGAACAATCACTTTTTAGCAAATAGCAGGGGCACAGTTGATTGACTGAGATATTGCTGTCCTAATCCAGAGGTGTTTAAAACAAACCTTTAATGTATCCAATAATATAAAGTTGATACATTATTTCTCTTCTGCTTTTCACCCTATGCTAATCATGATGACATCCTTATTAGAACTAAAATTTCAACTGTGCTATTTAGTGAGTAAACCACCTCAAGATACAGGAATTGGACACAAGTCTACACTCACCACAGGTACAGCATATACATACCTTCCTAGAGAAGGCGATTGGATATGAACATATGATACATTGAATTTTTTTTTGTTGGCAAATCACTTGCCCTGAGTTCCTTCCTTTTCAAATTTTTTTTGTAGTTGGATATCCATCGCTGTCGGTCAATTGAGATATATTAAGGTATGTACAAGATCGGTTAGAAATCAGTATACATTTGTATATGTGTTAGTACCATCCATGGGGAAATAGTATATAATCAAGATTCAAATAATCAAACACATGGTAAATGCTCATAAAATATATTCACCTTCACATCAGGCACTGACAGACCTGATGCTGCCACTGCCTGTGGAATGAGCTGTGATTTGTGGGTGCTCATTCCCCTGTCAAAGAATGGACCCAGCACCTCAGTCCACTTTGATGTATCACTGCTAGATCAGATAAAAGATGTAATTTTGCTGGTGGTATGAAGAAAGTAATTGTTGTTAGCCACCGTTTGCACGTTATGATGCTAATCTGTGATTCTCTCTTAATTGTTCTATTTATGAATATGTTTGTTTAAATGTACGAAATACCATAAATTGCAGGAAACATGATGTACTTGTGAACGTTGAGACAGGATTGGTACACTTACCATGTGTCCAGACCTTCCATTTCTCTGAATAAAAGAAAACCTATATTGAATGCCTGGATACCTCATGCTATAAATAATTATGTAGACTTTGCAACATGGTTTGCTGAAATAATTGCGTGTTTCGGAATGGTATACTGTTAACGCTAATTTGTATCAAGCTACGTCTAATACATTCTCCTGTAACATATCACACAGGATCAATCCCAGAGAGGAGCAGCAATTGTGATGGCATTAGCTTTGCCGCCAAGGACTAGAGAAGCGACGAAATGTATGCTCCTTGTGTTTCTGGCCGTATTCACTATCGTTGACATATGCCTTTCCAAATTTGAAGAATTGTTTTTTATATGTTCTATCGATTTTTACCGAAAATGTTATTAATTCTTACAATACATACAATAAAAAAACATTTTTGATATTTTACTTATGTGTGTCTATATGATATTAACCGCAACATCCTCCACTCCTGTGCGGTTTGTTCCTGAGCGGGATGCATATAAGCGTTTCTCTCTTAGCTACGTTGGTCATACGAACGTTTCTTCTACCGTTATTGAAATTTTGCTTAAAACCCAAGAACAGCACAACGTTATGCAAGAGTTCTCGTAGCTTTATAGATATCATTGATTTGTCATTTATTTTGATAACTATGTCACTATCTTTCCCAAAACTTTAACGTTTTAAAACGGAATAGTTAGCGGAACTTTATGCATTTGCTGGGTATGATATAAAATAAATATTGAAATAATTTGGACATGATCGATCTTCCTACTATGATATACGAATTACCACATTGAAAAGGATCTTTACAATCAATGGTTTATATTATGTAATTGAAGGAAATTAGTGAGGTTGAACGTGGTTGAACTAAATAAGTGAATGCAGGAAATACACCTGGTCGCAAAATATCTATTATACCAAGTTGTTCTCTAGATTTTGGGCATCTAATTTGTACCGCTTCAACATGGGCTAAACCTGGTAAGATGCCTAATGTTGACGGCACACACCACTTCTTGACTGATGAAAGTAACCATCTGTCACGGTGTTATGACGCTGGCTACGACGTCAACGTGTCATGCCATGCGCTCAACATCCTTATTATCTTTCTAATCCAGGCCACTGCGGTCACCTTGTCTGAATATGTAAGGTCCTGGGATGACCCCGTCAATTACAGTCGTATATCACCTCCCTGAAATACACGATGTTTGATATATTCCAGTGAAACAAGCCCAAAACATAGAGCAAATAATCATATATTGGTATGTAGTGATTCGTGGATGGACTGCGAATTATCCTTGCATCTGGTATCTATTACCATGATATTCATGTTCTATTCGTTATAGGTGGACGCATTAAATCTCATTCTAGATTGCCTCGTTTCCTTTACACATGTGATCGAATACCTCAAATATAGTCAAGATATGCAGAGTAGGGCAATATATAGATACTATGCAATTAATGTTATACGCCGGAGCATGGGTTCACATTGAGATCACTTTTATAATCATGCCACAATGTTCTTCATCTCCGGCAAGACATCTTAACCAGTTAACTACGGTAGGCAATCTTGTCAGGTGTAGCATGTGAGATAAATGAAGCGTTGGAAGATTAACAGTCTAATTCAGTTAAGTGTTATTTTATCAAAAGTCATCAATATAATATGATCATCTATCATGTAATGTCTTGTTAGGTCGGATCTATCCAGTCCAAGACTTAAGTTATCATTGTCAGTTGGAATAATTGTTAAGGATAGGAGGTATGGTGCATGGGCGAACTTCGAAGGTTGTGCGAGGTTGTGAACGCCACCGTTTCCCGATCCGCCGCGACTGTTGGCAACTGATGCGTTACTGTGTATTTTACTGGGGTATTAGTGCCGCTGCCTCGATCCCAAGACAGCTGATAAGAGGTGGCGTGATTCACGTGCTCTCGGTACGACGAATTACATCAACAATTGCCACCCCCCTTATTACTTACGACATCACTTTGTAGCCATATATTTCCGGTGTATAATAGTTCCGTTATCAACGCGATGTGGACGCTCTAGTGAGCGCTCTATCGACTGACCTCTATTTCATTATTAAATAATGACGGATTAAATTATATAACATATATTTTCAACAGTCAGAAATTAAACTTTCTCCTTATTCTAGCTCACTAAAGCGTTATGGTATTCTCGTAATTTTACGTGTAGTCCCAGTATAAATACTAGAGCTATTCTAGTCAATGTCCATCTGGCTTGATGTGGAATAATTCACCATACCATTATGTATTTAAGTGTGTTCATCGGTTGATACATTCATTGTACTGTAATGATATTATTGATGGCCAATGGGTTCTGTAGCTAGATGGCAATGCATAAATCAACACTTATCAGTAAGATCGAGTGTGCATGATATCAGGTCATTTGATTTCAGACATGCAGACAAGTGTGCAAAAATATGGCGATAATTGAACAAGATTGTGTAAGATTGTGTAAGAGCTGAATGGTGGCTGTCAAGCATGGTTAAAAAAAATGAGAAATATACTTAATTGTCCTTTGGAAACTGGAGACCTTCTTTATTGATAAAAAGTGAACGAAAGGTATAATTCTTAAGCTGAGGGGAGAGATGCACTTGGTAAATGGATAGAAATGACGATTTTTTACGGTTTAGTAATCTAATGCATGTAAGCTTCAAAGAATCATTCAAGAGTGCAACAAACAAATGCACAGCAGTATGATGCTGTCATGCAGGCTGTACAACTTTAATATTATGAATGAATGAATGGGAAGTTGTTAGGTTTAAAAGTTTAAGGTCGAAACGGGAAATAACCTGTTGCCAAGTAAATGTAAACTGTGCACGAGGGGGCAGTACCAACTGGCATGTCGCGAGCAGGCTACCCAACCCTAACTCCTGTGGAGGGGGTTGGTAGGTTTTTTCTATAAGGCTCAGACGGCTGGGAAATGGGGCGCGTACTCTCCCCCACCCTGGCAACTAATTGAGATCTATGATGAATGATTGATGCAAGGTGATAGACATTCAATAAACACGCAAAGGGATAATACTGATTATGCTAGTGAATAGACTTAAGGCAAATATTATACTGAACTCTACAAAAGGTATGGAAGGAGAAGGGAAATTGCTACTTTTCAGTAAGGGGAGGGTGCGCGTTTTTCCGAGGCATATTTGACCAAATTGACAAATTATCTGATGCGAGGCATAAGATTCTTCTTGACAACGCGTTCAAGCTGGACGTTGGTTGGTGACAGGCGTTCCTTACCACGTTCATCGGCCTGGCCAGACCCAAGGCCGGTGACTGATATGAAAACTGATGCATGCACAACGGGTTGTGGCGGAACTTTTCTGACGGATTTCTTTTATTCAGCCTGGCAATCCGACTGGCCAGAAGCGAATGCCTTACATATCAACCACAAAGAAACACTCGCGGTAGTATTGGCATGCAGGAGATGGGCCCCTAAATTAGCAAATAAAACAGTCGTCGTCCACACCGACAACATGACTGCGGTGGCAATTTTGAACAAGGGCACGTGCCACAACGGCTTTGTAAGGGAGGCCTTGCGGGAGCTGTTCTGGCTCACAATTCAGTTCAACTTTGAAGTGCGGGCCGTGCATATTCCCGGTAAGGATAATACGATGGCCGACACAGCGTCGAGATTTCATCAACCGCAGTATCTGCATGAGTTGTATGGGGAGTTGTACGGCCTGGTATGCCCGGCCTCTTTATCATTCTTCTTGGCCACCCTGAATCGACACATGTCCTTTTCATCCTATCTGCCTGTCTTCAAACAGATTCAGTCCGGTATAAACTGAACGGAGAGCTGGATGAAAAGGTATCCGCCTATCGAGCACAATGCTTCTCACAGGCCACCAAACAATGTTATCGGAGCCACAGAAAGTCCTTCCTAATTTTCTGTAACGACTTCGTTACCAACCAATCCCTGCATCCACCACCACGCTTTGTAGATATACAAATATCTCTATCATTAATAAATTTTTCTCTAATCTACCCTAGTGACTACTATTGGCTCTTGGGGTTATATTTTATAGATTTCCTTGTTATGCCATATCACATAATATTAATTATCATGTAGTACTGCGATCTTATGTGATATTGTTTAATGACGTTATGTAATTTAATAAATATCCCTTGTTGCCCACTTGCAATTGACTTGTCGTACATTAATGATAGCTTCACTGGTGTGAAGGTTGTTTAATGGGAGTGAATGTCAATCAACTAGGCCCCAACCCTTCCCCCGCTCAGACTTAAGACGGACCCGTCAATATACCACCCTGACCCGGGTCCGCTTTATGATGCAAATTTGGGAGAGGTATATAAGGTGACCTCCTCCCTGCTGCAGTACCTCACTTCTGAGCAGCAGAGAGCCCCTATACCTGCGTACTCGGCGTACCCTTTGTGCATCTTTTTTCTCTGTTAATTGGCTGTCAACAACATCTTGGTCCAAAAGTACTGTGTTGGCATGTTTGCATGTTCACTGCCTTTACCAGTGTACATCTGACTATAACATTAATTGAACAAACCTTAGGGCAGGCTGGACATTCAGTAAGCCAAGAAACAGGCAATACAAGTGATTTTGGAGCATCCCTCATCTTCTGCCACAGTTGTCGATACTCATGAAGCGTTTCACCGCGACTGATGCTGGACAGGGTGGAGGACTTCACAAATGGAATTATGAATTTATCACATATATGACATGTTAATCTACTAGTAAGATGTATAGCATGCATATTACCATGCTCAACTTTGAGGATGAGCGCATATCAGTCAAAGCGACAAATGCCACTGAAATCTGTGCCTCAAGTGATAGGCACTGCAGTTGGTCAAGCAACCATACTGAAACTGCTATTCCTGGTTTGGTAGGGGTCAAAGACCGGAAGCCGTGCCTTAAGAGCGTTGTAAGGTCGCTCTCTTCCCAGCTACAGTGAACTGTTACTACCGAGGTGGGTGTGCCCTGCACGGCCGCAACATGCACAAATAGATAAGCATATAAGATATGCATGCACATTTTTTCACCTCAGTTATTGTGAAACCTTATATTTATCAAATTTATGAACGTTCATATGCATTATCGGCTCAATTTTTGTGCGGCAAAGATGATACGGTTAGCTGAGTGGCTTATTTCTCTTAACTTACCTAAATCATCAATAACAGTAATAATGAAGGTGCGTCCAGGGGATGCGTTGGTATCCTTGATTTGCTTCACACCCGGGAGATCAGCAGTGAGTAAATGTAAGTAAATGTAAGCAGCAGTTATATTTTGTTCATCATTAATAATACAACAGTGGAGACATACCTGCCACTCCTGAATCAGATGCAGTGGCTCAGTTCGATGCGTGTCTACAACACAGCCATAGCAGAGACAAATTCCAGACAGGCAATCAGAACAACAATAGGGTGCATCTGTACTGCCACAGCACCAGCAGTGAGGGAAAACCGGATGAGCCTCCTTTGAAACCACTGTCTGTTGGATAGTTTCCCTTAGACTAGCCCAGGCATTCTTTTCTCGTTCTTTATTTGCTTGGTATGTCTTGCTAGCTATGTACAACAATATATGCACTAGTATGTTTGTTAAATCGGAGAACAAAATTACAAAGGGCAATGCTAATTGATTGAGGATCACCAGACAATGTGAGCGCAGATATTGTGTAAATATATTGGTATTTTACATAAGTATTTAACTGTAACAAATGTTGGCTCTGCATTGCATAAATATGTATGCTGAACAAATGTACTGATAATGGACAATATATATGCTGGAAATATCTTACATACACATGGACGCAGCATATGCACAAAAAGTCATTTGTGTCTGGTGTAAAGGGTGCTTTCGAATTTCCTTGTTACTGAAGATGATATTGTCCATACGATACGCTTATAGCTTTGCAAAGGTCACTGTTGGGTCAAGCATGTCTCACGCAATTTTTTATTAATGATCAAGGAGCATCGGCGGTTGATCCCATGTAAGTGGATCCAGATGTAATGCATATATCATATTCACGGCATTACACGTAAACATTCATTTCCGAAATGCTCCCTGAGTTTTGCGGATAAATTTGTTATGCACTCCATTAGAGAACAAAACTAGACACAAATTTTGAATGTTCGGAAATAAATGAATTATTTTTCTCTAAAGAACACACAAGCATAATCTATATTACTAGCCATGAACCTGTATTGATTATCTTAATTCTTGTCATTACTTAAGCAGCACTATCTGCTTTGATTGTTGTGCGTGCTTTATATAGCTGGGAAGTTGCGGCTTCATGCAACTGTTGCCGTATATCAATCGCGCAAATGAATACGGGCTAGGCTAGGTAACTCGTTTACAATTTCAAAATGTAAAGGTTAAACAAAGTTTAACGGCCACAGCATCAGTATTATTTTAGGATAACGTACATATATATATATATATGTATATATTATATATATATATATGTTTATATATGTATATATTACATATATATATGTATATATATACATGTATATAAATACATATATATGTATATAAATAAATATTTATATATATATAAATGTATAAATATTGATATACATACACACACATATATATATATATATATATATATATATATATATATATATTTATGCATATATATCTATATTATTCATTGACACATATTTATTTGTTTATTTATATGTATGAACATATAATTGGGTCAAAGGTTAGGACAACGTGTATATATATGTAAATATATTTATATATATATATATTAGATATATATAAATATATATATATATATATATATATATATATATATATATATATATATATATATATATATATATATATATGTGTGTGTGTGTTTATATGTATTCATCTATATACATTTATATATATATATATATTATTCTGAGCATATACTTTTTTATTTATATATATATTCATGAGCATATAATTGCGATTGGTAAGAAAAGAAACACACATATTCATCTCTACCTACATTGGATTTTGATCATAGCTTGCTTTTCTGTGCTGCGAAGCTCATTGTTAGGTTCAGATGAATATAGCTCTTGAAGGCGACAATGGGACATTTTAAAGGAGAGGCGAGATTCTCTGAAACTGAGCAATTTAGAAGACATTGAACCCAGGCATCCACGCCATTGCGTCTTTATACAGCAAATATAATTTATAAGTGTTTCTGTACGTAATTGCCATCTTTTACACAATCCATATCACTAAGTCTACGGATCAGCAGACTTTGCCTTATTTTTAATCAGCCAATATTGAACCTTGATGATGTGAGTACCAATAATGTCTGCTCGTCGTCTATTACATCATGAAAATGTTTCCCCTTTTCAGTATCGAACTACGGCTTAGGTCAATGTAGATCCATGGCTATCACGACTTGGTGGAAGTTCTTAAAGACAAATTTGATAGATGATAACTCATCGAAAAGTGCTTAACAAAATAATTTAGGCAAGTATCAGATCTAACCGTTTCCACACGACGGAAGAGGCGCTGTCTGAAAATGTCACGCGTTCCCCAAACTCCTCGCATCTATGAATATTATTCTCGTGTGGAGCTATTTGATGAAGCCAATAATACTTTTAACTTATTTACTGATCTTTGTTGCTACCTGACATTTACCATGTTTCCGTTTGACGGCTGGAAGAAGAAAGATATTAAAAGGCCGAGTGCAAAAGGGTTCCTAGACGATTGTTCAGTCATTTGTGCATCTATTTCCATTGCATATCTGTAAGTAATTAGATTATTGTCAATCATTTAGGTTCCGAGACAAACGGCCTATGTCATGTTAATCTCTAGTTTCTATCATATTGCCTTTAGCAGTGTTTCCATTAAAAGAGGATAACTGATTAATGGCCAAAAGACATCCACGTCACCTTTGGTATATTAAATCCTGATAATAATAAGAGATCGCACTATGCCGAAAAGCAATATTGAATGTTAAATGCATTCAGAATACCTATGGAGAGATTAACTTAGTAAGTTTCATTGCGAAGTCGGCATTGAAGAATAATTCTCAGATAGACCTCCCTAGAATATTTCCAAGCTACTAGCACTTTTATTAGGGTTAGAGTAAGATTGGTTAAATTCTAATGGCCTAACAAATAAATCAAAATAAGTCTAAATCAAAAGCCAGTTTAACATAACAATTGATGTGTTCCGTGTGTCGCATAACTAAATTTTTATGCGATAATGTTGTTATTGCTATCGAAATGTGAGACAGATGCTAAAATAATATGAATTCAACGAGCAAATCCATTACCAGAATCGATGTATACGACTGTTTGATAGCCCGCTATATTCAGCATTGACAAGTATAACAGCTGAAATATATCCTCAATGTACCCTACAAAATTCGGACGATGTAGCAAGATGAAGTAGTTATGGGGACAGTGTCAGATGGCCATAGATCACACACACGCATTGCAAGTTGCGCCGTCTTTGTCCAATAGTTCGAACGACCAGCAATACCTGCTTCAAGCTCAGTTATGATATAGGTCGTTACACATAAAGCTGAGTTTTATGTCTGTCTTGAGATATAAATCCAACCAATGAATTAATATATTTACTGCCCAGAAGCAAAAGTAAATCATAATCCAGGTTATACTTGATAGATAATCTGCATTTACCTCGTAAATGACATCATGTAAGGTGATTAAAGCGCCTAGACTTTGTGTACTGCATAACAGAATCGAAATTGTACACTGTGACAGTCACGTAATTCAAAATCTAATTTATTTGTGACGTAAGGAACTATGTTTCAAATATCCGTCAATGGCTGAGAGGCCAATCGAAACGATAACGTATACAAGCCCCAGTCACGTGAGTATCAGCAGCGTAAGAAGTCAAGTGGAAAAGGTGCAGTGTTTATTGACTATGATTTAAAGTCGATAGAGACAGTCATTTGCTAATCAGTATGTACAACATTAAACTGTACGGCATGACCAGGTCCACTGTAGAGGGCAATAGGCTGCATGGTGCATGTATTATCAAGTTGCAGAAGTTCGTATTGTAATATCCATCAATTGATTTTACTAACCTTTTTTGCTGTGCAATTATGAAATTTTCCTTTTGATTTTTTTGGGCATATAGAAAATCCAAACAAAATCACAGTGTGCATATCAAAGCCTCAGGAGAAATAATTCAATAGGAAATTTTTCAAATAATTCAAAAGACAAATTTCAATCATTTTATGGCAAGCAGAGATTATCGTTTCTCCTTATGTAGCCGTAATATGTGAGTTCCCTCAAGTGCTGAGCAATCATGAGGGTTTAATGATATAGTCGCGGCTTAAACATCTCCTTCAGCAATTAGCAATTTTGATTTTTTGTAGCGTCCAGTAGGCTTGGCTTGCTTGCTGAGTGAAAAAGATGAAAGGAAAGACGAATAGCAATTGTGTTGGCGGCCAAGGAAATATAGAGGGCGGCTCAGTTGGGGTGTATGTATTAAAGTTCATAGCCACATATCAGTTAGACATTTATCAATATAACCTACTCCCGTGAGCAAGGTTCGATATTCATGAATTTTCAGACCAATGCCCTTTCACACATCTTGGATGATACTATCCTAGTCTTTTCGTCTCGATGATAATTGGAATAACAATCACAACTTGTAAACACAAACAATGCACACACAACGAATGTCTGCGCTGGTGTCACTTCTTTCCTGCTTTTACTGTAGTTAGCAATAAGAATTTAATTACGCTTGAAAGGTCAATAAACATGCATCAACAAGTGACCTTGTTAACCACTGTATAGTTTGTAGACAATATAACACATGCCCAGTTTACTCAGTTAATGATGCAATAATATTTCATCATAGCTTTTGACAGTAAAAAACGATTTTTAAACTATATTTACCCATAGCCTCAGTGTTAAAATTGTGTTTACCAGTGGCCTTACTTGTTCCATAGCCGTGATATTAATATTTTATCTGCATTTCAAATCCAACTCCTTTAAAACAAATTATGGCCATGAGAAATCTGTTCCCTAGGAAGAATTATGAATTTAGTACTATAACAGATGATATAATCAGAAATAATAGTGATTACATAGCGGTAGTACGATTATCATTAAGTTATAAGCGTACATTTCTGTGAACTACAGCAAAAAAAAGCATGCCTGTGAGCTACATTGGAGGATAAAGCGTTATGATGAACAACGGAGACGCCTCTATGACAAACAAACAACCATATCGAGCTGAAGAGTGGGAGCCACAGGAATTTATATAAATCGTCTACTGTGCCACCTCGTTAAACGGGACCTCCCCAATGGGGATTCTTCGATGATGGGGACGCAGACCGGGAAACCATTCCAAGCAATGCTATTTCACTCCGTTAATCAGGACATTCCAGACGAATCGTCTCGCTTAACTACCATCGACTGTAACAGCTTAATCCTTATTACTTAACGATCTCTGATCACAAGACCTCTGACACCCGAGTTAAACGAAGTTGATGAGGTAGTTAAATCGTCTAGGGAATGCTGGCGGCTGACTAACAAGCGTGACTTACCATTGGAGAATATGATTGTGCACTGTCAGCGTGCCCAATTCCCGTTTCCGGTGGTTGCGGAGCCCAGCGAGTTCACATTGACGCCTTGACTCCCTGATCAAGTGTCAAGTCGGGTGGTTTTAAAGGCAGAAGTGTCATCATTCATGATCAAACTGCCAAAGAAGCTGGCACAATGCCTCGAAGAAAATATCACATCCTTCAGAAGAAAGTAGAGATCCTGAAAGAACTAAAAATAAGTCGCCAAAGCCAAGCTACAATCGCCATAAAAAGTTTCCACGTCGGCCATACCGCGCTTAGTAAAGAACAGGAATGACATCTTGGAGCAACAAGAACCAGCCAATACGAAAGCAGATAAAGAAAGAGAGTGGGTGGAGATGAAGAACTGAGGCATTGTTTACGTGGTTCGCAAGAAGTGGACCCAATGCGCACGACTGTCCGGAACAGAAATTCAATCAAAGGCTCTCCAGCTAGCGGAAATGAAGAGGATGCCGAGTTTCAAACCATCATCTGGGTGGCTGTGGCGCTTGAAGTCACGGTTCAACGTAGCCTTCAAAAAGCAGCAATGTGAAAAACAAGACGCCGTTAACCCGTCCGCCCGCCACTGGCTCCAAGACAAATTTCCTGAAATTTCCGCCGACTTCAGTGACCAGGACATATTCAACGCAGTCGAGACGGCCCTTTACTTCCGGGCCTTCAATGACAAGGAACACTGCCACCATGGACGGATCGGAATCGCTGCCACTGCTCGTCATCAGTAAAAGTCGTCGCCCGCGCTGTTTTCTGAAAGATACCACAAAACTGCTTGTCGAGTACGCTTCTTCGAAAAATGCATGGATGACGGGAGAGATCTTCGCAAATTGGCTGGCTAAATGGGACCGAAAGCTCAACTTCAATCAACGCAAGGTCTGCCTGTTGATCGACAACTGTTCTGCCCACTCGCCGCAGGTGACGCTGACCAACATAACTTTACACTTCCTGCCGCCCAACACGACGAGTCTGATCCATCCGATGTACCAAGGAGTGATACGAAAACTGGAAAGGACATTACCACAGCGCGTTGAATGGACAAATCAAAAATGCCCTTGACGCTGACGAATCGGTGCAAGCACTGCGAGTGGCCCGACAGATCAACCTTTTCGACGCCATCTACCTTCGTGGTCGATGGTAAGGGACGTGGCCATCGCCAACTGTTACCGTTAAGCCGGCTTCACTCTTACCGACTAGCCCGCCGTTGACGATTTCGACGGTGACTTGTAAGACGTCTCTTTGCCGCCAACCATACCAAGAGAGGAGTTCAATCGACTCGTGTCACTCGATGATCCCGTTCCGACAAGCGGCGAATACGACGATGCCACTCTCCTCGAGCAAGTCAGTCAAAAACGCGCTGCCCCAAAAACGACGACTCTGACGACGACGACGAAAGCCCGCGCATGACGAAGACTGAACGACACATGCTCGTGGATTATTTGAGACGATTTGCTCAAGAAGCAAGGCTACGGCGATGATCACGCTGTGTATTGTTGTCTGCGCCACATCGAAAACGTGTAAATGGACTTAGCGGCCGAAGAAACCACCCAATCGCGTTTTGACCAATTCTTCAAAAGTAATTAGAAACCGGATATGTGGATGTATAAATGCAATACAAACTCTGATGGGACAAGTCATGCCGATTTTAACGTATGCTCATTGTACACAATTGTCTGTGTTTTTTTTTGTTATTTGTAATAAATAATAAATTCAAGTTGTAAGATGATTTAATTGTTCACATTTTACTTGCTTTTGTGCGTTGGGATGTGCCCTGTAGTTTTCTGTTTGTTATGGACACCTGCATGTTCGTTAGTTGTGAAGGGCTAGTGGGAACTCGCTCCTGGGGATGCCTCGTTTAAGGGGATGTTAGTCCGGCCACGGAGGCGTCCCCTTTAGCGAGGTTGCACTGTATTACTATAACTACATCAGTATTGTTATATTAGTAGCAGAGGATAATATTTATGTTGCTGACAAACCACCAAATGTCACTGTCTAACCCAGACCAGTTCCAAAGCACCTGACACTCTTAAACCACCACCTACAGCACGTGTATGAAAGGTGGAGAATCCTTAACTGCGCGGACGCTGTGATGGACAGAATGTTCTCGATAGGTATATCCCACACGGGGAATTTTATCATGATGACATTTATCAAATAGAAAACGCTATTTTTTTAGCCTATTGTGCGACGTGTTTTGGCAACGGAAAGGCTCTGCAAAACCACATTTATTTCCCGCTCGTATCAATTGCAGGGATGTCAGTCAGCCCAGCATACCCATGTGCTTTTGTTTGCGTCACGGTAACGCCGCCATACGATTGCAGTTTTTATACTAAGGGAAGCGATCACCGCAGAGCCATTCGAAGTGAGCCACCCGAATTATGCTGGATGTCGATCGTCCATGCCTCGGCAGGTTTAAGACCAATAACCTGAAGCCTACCTTGTCATTTTTCTGCATGTGTTTCACTATCCCTCGGGATTATTGGCAGCCATATGTCTACAAGAGAGATATTATTTCGTACTAATGTCATTATCAGCCCACGATTCTTCTTAAAGATAGGTTCCCAATATTCAATTAACTGTATAGGTAATCTATATCGACATCAGGGTTCTGGGGGTTTACCGAGAGGCCGTGATAATCCATACTGTCATATTCCCTGCATTGTCTACAAATTGGTATATGCAATGACTGTAAGGATTACGTCTTGTTAACTTAGGTTACATTATTTTTTAGTTAGTCTTAGTATTCCGACAATACACACGATCCGCTCACAGTAATGAACGGTTGATAACGTCAGAAATAAGACTTTTATTGTTGTAAGGGTCAGTGTGAGGGTGTTCATGGAAACCATTGATCCGCGTTTTGCAAATATTACAAATAGTTAACTCGGATTGTCGTAAATACGTCATTACGTACGAATGGAGTGATCAGAAGGGAAGGATGTTTTGCAAATACGCCGTTTGGGGGTTTGTACTGAAGAACGTATACGTTTCATAAAAGAAATTTGGCCAGCACAAGTTCTTCCGAGTTTTCTTATGATATTGTTTTTCATCATGACTAGGTGTGCTTTATTATGCCAGGCTGCACCGGTGTTTTACTTATGGAAGCTGTGTGGTATATGACTATGTCGAATCAAATCAATTAGGCCACTCACTTCATCTGAGCAATTGGTAACGGCTCCAAACAAGGCAAAAAAAAAAATTCCATGCTACATCTCAGTTTGATGGCAATGATTGTGGTTCTTCATCAACCAATGGCATAATCAGACACTTGAGATTGTATCTAACTGAAAATATGTTTTCTTGTTAAAAAGCACACCTGAATACGAAACGTTCAACAAATCCACGCAACGTGGTTCTGCTGCTGCATACGTCATCATCAACACGACCAAACGAGCCGGTTATAGCAGCAACTGCTACCGACGTATCATGAGCAAGCAACACGGGCTTTGTTTTCTTCTGAGACGGCGTGTATCTGATAGCAGGCTTTGCCTATGGGATTTCGTTCAGTCACGTCACGTAATGCTTGACTCACTGAGCCACTACGTCGGCCGCTACTCCGATCAGGTGTAAGACTTGATAACAGTTCGTTATGATGCCTGACATTTCCAAATTTCTATCTTTAGATTCAAAAGACCAAATTAAATACCAATATCACACAAATATTCTGCCGTTGGTAGCTGTGATTCCAAATAGCTTACTGATGCACACAGGAAAAGTTTGCAGTGGATGTGATCGACATCCAATACACATCTTTAAATGCTTTTGCTGGAAATTAACTTCTCAGCTAAAATATAAGTTGAGCTATCTATACGAGGCTCTAGCATCGCATGCTCAATTTAACACTACTGGATTAAACGCCTAATGATAGATGTGAGCAATCACACTAGATATGGTTCAAATGACCAGCAAATATACATACAAACAAATGATTGATGACCTGAAATAAATCAACTTTCCTGTCATCGTGTAATTGCATACATGAGGAAAGAAGGCTTGCAAAATGTATGGAAATTAAAGGAAGAAAGTTTGGAACGTGGCAATAACCTTGAGTTGTAAATGCTCCATACAGCCTATTGATATGCCTTTACTCTCTTCAGTAGACCTGGTGATCCTATACATTCCGTAATCAAACACAAGTTTGTACATGTCAAGATTAAATTCATCTACAGCGCCTCTCCCGCCATGTAGACGCGGCTAATTTTCATACTCATACTTGTCAGTAATATTGTGTTAAGCACCTTTCCATGTATTATCATTAGACAAGTTTGCTATCTAAGAAGCTTCGCCAAGTCGTGAAAACTGAGCAAATAGGCAAATAAAGGGAAGAACTATCAAAACAGAACAAAAACGGAAGTTGAAAGTATAGACTCGCTTGTTAAAGAAGAACAGCCCCTCGACCATATAAATTCCATGACCAAACATGAGTTAATACATGTCATTGAATAATCCTGTTTGTAAATTTGTCAAACACATTACATCCGTCCAATCAACGTTGTAGCATACCATACGTTGATAAATGACAGGGATGTAAATTGTAAATCCAGTGCGAACAATAGAATCACAACTTACAGGCACTCATCTAGAAGACGATGGTTTCAATGGATGACGTAAGATGTTCATTTGTCACCTGTATATTCTCTGGTAGAAATATCACTGAAATCATGTTATCATTAATTGATCTATTATGAACCAACATTCATGTGCGGTTGGACGAAGATACATGAGTCTATTATTCGCAAACCCTACTATCAGTAACGTACCGCCTAGTGTCAAAGAGAATCAAATGTGATGGGAAGTCTTCCAATCCTCTTCACACTGAAGACCAATTCCAGGAGGAACAGCAATATTTCATTAATCGTGACGCAGACGGAAGCAGTACTTTATTAGGAGTCATTGTAAAAGGTGTTCGTTAAAGCTTTTGTACACTATCTTACGAGCGTATAGTTTCACTGAGCTGTTAGAACTATTTTACGTTGTTATGATTATATGATACTGATATATATTGATTGCTGGTAACATTTTGGTATATGCGATAGGGTTAAAATCGAACATAATATGCTTGTCCCACCTCCACAATTCCCTCACAGTCATTGACTTGATGTATATTATACATGCGCCGCTACATGAATGGGCTGTAAACATTCACTGTGATCCAATGAATATAACAGTACACATTCGATCCCTTAACAAGTAATTCGACGGTCCCAGAAGTTTCCATGTGTTGTCTAGGTAACTATTATGCGGTGCATGTTATGCCTACATAGCTTGCTATAATGCTTACCATGTCAGACATTCTCTCATTCCCAATTACTATAAGAATTGTATGTACTCTCCAGCCAGCCGAATAGCTTTATATAATATGTCAGGGAAATGTCATGCAATACGTTTTTCTTGATGTGACAGCAACATATCGCATAATCATTAAGATGGCAAATTGAGTTTGGTTGCCTTGCGTCTTTTATGAACGTAGGTGCCAAATAATAATATTGAATACTATGAACATATCGTTACGTTAACCCCATGTATCCTGGGACGACCAAATAACACAGCAATAAATGATCCGCTAATTTGATGAGGCGTGTGCTAGCTAGCCAGAATTACACCCTTCAAATCAGGCTTTTCACATACGTCAGAGAAACATCATTAATCTTATTTGTTTGTTAATTAAACGAAAGCGGTACTATGGATGAAGAAGAGTGCTATGTTTCTATGTGCAATCACTCCTATTTCCACTCATCATCGACTGCAATGATTTACTCAAAGCATTATGCCCACGCTTAGGTAGTGCCTAATTGGGATGATTCATTGTTCGCCACATATTGATGCAACATCATTTGGCTCTCGATCGTATAAATAATCTCTGTTGCCCGCTGATCTTAACCAGTAACCTGTGATATAGTACAAGTATGCAACGATGTGTCACCTCACTCAATGGAATGGGGTTTCCAAATACACTGTAAATCCTATGATATTTCTGTAAGAGTGTGTGGATTAATGTGCTGAGAGAAAGCAATTTTTAGGCTATTCGTTTTGTAGCTCCGGTCCTTTGAAATATTTTCCAGCTTATCAGGCAACACAAATAGCACCATTTATCACCTCCATGTAATCTCATCTGAACATGATGATGTGTAATCCTTGCGTGTTTTGCTAGCTTAATCATTTATTGGTATCCCAGTGAAATCGAGTTTTGGATCTACAGTGCCATTCATGACTTGTCCATGTTTTGCAAGAAAAGTGGAGCTGCAATATATTCCAAATGTGCCAAATTAAAATCTTAAAAAATTTAGCTATTTTATAAGTGTCGCATATGCTCCGCTGTTTCTCCCATATATCTATTAATGCGCCTCTTCTGTGAACCGAAACATCTCAATCAGTTCCATTTTTCGGCGCGTATGTGTGGCACCAACTTAAATCCGATATTGCAGCGCAAAGGAAGACGCTCTTAATTGCAACAATCCTGTTTTGATTTGTTAATGTGATTTTATATTTTAATTGGTTCAAAGTAATTTATTTGTTTATGACAAAGATGGCTGCCGGTTAGGAAAATAATTTTACGATATTGGTTGGCAGTATTAAGCATGATGCTGTTACTATTGTAGGTCTATTTATATTTGCACAGCATGCTTGTTGCTTATTCAACTTGGTTACCAAGGAATGTTCTCGGTTACTATGGAGTAATGGCTTTCCATTTTTTGTCCTGCCTTGGTGGTGTGCGTGTTGTGTGCTAGCATCTCAACCCTCTATCCCAACAGACTGATTATGCCTGCCATACCATTGCCTTCGCCCTCTTGCCCAAACTACTGACTGATTCTGATGTCGCGTATGATGCATACCGTCGAAATGCGTTGGATATGGAAGTATCTCTGGTATGGTTAATTATTCCTTTCCTTCTATGGAGACGGTAAAGTCAATTCTAGGGAATATAAAAGTCACCAAAACGAGCTCTCACTGCAGAGAGCAGTCACAAAGCCAGACGGCAAGACTCCAAAAGAGACTGACTCACGTCGACTCCGAGAGTGACTTCAAAAGAGATTCACTCATTTCAACTCCAAGAAGACATTTCTGCCTTGCTTTCTGTTTGTAAACTATACTAGTAATAAATCAACTTTGGTTCAAGACAGTCCTTCATTTACCTTTGCACTTAAAACCGTGTTGGTATTTATAAGTAAAACGGAACACGCAATAGAAGAACAAAATAAAATATAAGCCTTACCCCAAGGTGCGATATTTATAACACATTTTATTTCAATCACCATGTAAGACCTACAATGATCTCAATTGATTTCGCATTTTCCTGTCAAATGCTCTCTTGATGTATTACCTCTACAAATGACCATACATTACCGAAGATGAAAGCCACTAAATACCTCAGCATATTGTGTTTATCTCGACTGCCTTAGACACCATAAATTTATTTCATACACAGCGACCACATCATGAAGTTGCAAATCGTTAATTACTGCAGGCATATACCTTAGATTTCGATCATGCAAATATGTGTGGCCGTGATGGTCTAAAATATTGATATGTGCGATGTCAAATAAACACTCAAAAACAATAAATTCTATATGATTTAACTGTAATAGTGTGGTAGATGTGTGGGCGGTTATGCAGGGGAGTAGCACGATTTAATTTGAAGGCTTTTCGTCATATTACTCCCTTCCAACTAACATTGCGACGCAGATAGCTCCAATCATCAACTCGTCATTGTCGCAAGTAGATGAATATGTACAGTTTGATAATGCAACGCATATCGACATACTTGAAAATACTGCAAAGTAATGATTCACCGGCTGCGTGGTTTAGAACAATCAATAATTGTTTATGACGTTTACTGAGAACAATGCGTCTCTGAGCAACCTGCGGCTATGAAGATTTGTTTTCCTACAGAGGTCGAACACATTATTGACTAGTATATAATATGACACATCAGCTCAAGGGGTTTGTAATGCAAGAATGATAAATGATTCCGTACGTTTGCAAACACTCACGGAATCGCCCAATGTTACATAAATCATCGAAAGCATAGAAGTGGCAATCTATCAATAGCTTTATAAATTTATTACAGGAACCACAATCCAAGCCGAGCACGCCCCAGGGAATCTGACAGCCACTGTACCTGACAAGGTGATAATCCATGCGTTGGAATAATCTGAAATAGCATTAGCTCTTCATAGTGGAGCCTGCCATTTGACTATTTCCTCTCTAAGACAGCGACCAGATTGTGAAAAATCGTTATTACGCATCATTGGTCGAAGTGATGACGCCTTACCCATGTCGTAATATGAGGCTGAATCTTGGAACCCCCTCAACAACCTTGGAGGGAGAACTACAATTATAACGAGGTGGTAAAGGGGAGCTTCTGTTTGCGTCAGTGCACAGGTGGGTGATAACACATATATGTAGCACGCATAAGAAATGGATTGTAAATCACAAAAACATGTTTGGTGTCGACATAATGCGCGCTAGAGCAGCTTCTCCCTGATCCATCCACCCTACATACGAATGTTAGATTGCCTGATATAGAGGAACGCCAGAGATTGTCCCAGTGTATTATCACTTGTCCTGTGGACATGCTACTTTGTGATACTGCATCGTAAATAGTTGGCCAAGCATGCTTCATTGAACAATATCATCAGTTGCTTTAAAGATCTATGTTGCTTGACGAAATCTTCCGGAAACGTGACAGTAAACATATTTACACTTACACATGTAGGTTACTTGTATGATGTACCACTGATTAAATTGCTGCCGGGTTCTGTACAAGGTCGGCGTTTGGGTGTGCTTCTTATATTTACTTTACAATATCAACTATGCGGGGAGCAAAGCTTTTGTACGGTGAAGTAAGTACATTGTGTGCCTAAGGACATACATTGAGTATAATCGCGCTTGTTGCTATCATTCTTGGCTTGATTTCATTCTCCCTACCTGGTTAGGTCAGGGAGGGTTAGGGGGATAACTACCCTGTTTCCGCTGATGATGAGCATGTAACGACAGTTGCTAGATTTCGGTCCTACATTAGCACACATTTGAGCCCTACATGCCGTGTTTTGTCAGTTTATTCCATCGTTTTGGCCATTCATTGGCAGGATTGACTGATCAGAATTGCTACTGAAGACATAGAACATGGTTAAGATCAAATGAGTGGGCCACGCTGAGCGTAGATATTTAATTGATACGTGGTCAAATATCAAGAAAATATCATGAATTAAATATACGTTAAGTCTTTGTCTAGGCATGCTATATCACGTTATTGTTTGAAGGACCCTCTGTCATGATTATTGCCATGATTTAAGACTGGCAATGCTCAGATTGTTTTTGCCTTGGTCGCCCTGTTCATACCACGGTTGGGTAACATAATCGTACATAGCTTTAATATTATCTACAACATATGTAAGTAGGAGTCACACTGATATATAAAATGAGTAAATAATGTACGGAATCCGTTGCTAATTTACTTTATCATTGGCACATCCCCCTTCATTGTCCACAGTAAAATAAAAGTGGACGGGTTCGAAGACCGAACGTGATATCTTGCTCAAGAAAATCACAACATAGCTTACCTAATAAGCGCTAAGTGTTATAGTGCTCAATAGTAGATGTAATATCCAGCAAGTTCACCGTTAAATCAATGTCACAACCATCAAGCATAAAGCGTTCTGAATAATCTATATAGCATACACAACCTTGTTGGAACAAGACGTACATGCATGTTTATTCCGCATTCATTAATCAGTTCAATCATTTATTCTTCCACCCATCACCTCATGAATTCCAGCCAAACAAATGACCTGTTGGGAAAAAAAGTCATTGTGTTATGCCCAACAGATTCCCAAGAATTTGCCTAACGTAATCAAGTAAAGTACAGTTACCACTCCAAATGGACTGATAAAATTTTCCAACTGCAAAAGGCAACGTAAAATTGAATATTGATGTTTATAGCAGATCGCTTGACACTTACCTTTGCAAAAGCTACAGTAAATATATTTGCTGGTGACAATTATATTCATAAATAGGTGTTTATGGTTATTTCAATAGTCATTATATAATTTATCAATAACAATCGGCTAAGCCTAACCGCTATCTGAGGTGCAGGCTTGATTGGTGTGTTGTGTATTAATAGTATTGTAGCTTGCATCTTGGTTCGGGTCTATGCACGCAATCTAATAGTTTCCTTGCATTACGCTGTGCTACAAGAAAGACGCTTTTATTCACTTATTCAGCTACAACTTCAATTATCTATGATCAGGTAGGCCACTGTTTCTCCGCTATGTATACTTCAAATCACTGGCACGGATCAAGTTAGAAGAAAGCCTAAGTATTTTAGTTTGGCATTGCTTGCCGGATTATATAACGAATTACTATCGATTAACCTTGTCACGATGAATGCAATTACCTCGAATATAAATGTGAAAGATGCTTGTGTAAAGTCATCTCAGTATGCTGTTCTTTCGTGACGTCATTGCCATCAGGCAAACCGGAAAATCCTGGTATCTAGTTATGCTGATTGCGTCTGATATCCTTCAAACACTTTGCAAACCCTGAATACAACAGATAATCCGTGTGCTCTTGCCTTCCTTGAATATTGAACAGATTGTTGCCAGTGAACATGGCGCTTTGAACTTGAATGGGCAACAAACTGCATTGTTTCCGTTGCGATGCGGTTACGCCTATTACTTTGAGCAAACTAGAATACAAGTCTATAATAAGGAATTATATCTTATTACATATATCTCGTCGTAAGGGGCGAGTGAAGGTCTCTAGCGAGGCGTTTATAGCTTTGCTAAGATGCGTGACGTTTATGCAATACTCGAAATACACCTCCGACATCATGCAACGATACCATGCAATCAACAAAAGCACATGGGGCTGTTGATTCAATGTATCGGAGCCCGGCGGCTGTTGCAGATATGGAGCCATCTGATTGGTCGAGGCGACTATAGTTCCAAATTAAACAGATAATTCCACGTGGTTTTAAGAGACGCTAGACAATACGCTATGACAATAATACGTCGGCCAACAGGTGGCGTTCTCACATATTTCTTCGGGGTGGCGCTCTAAGAAAAGCTATGAACTCATTGATCAAACTCTGAATGCAACTCATACAAGGCTCATGTATTTGCTGAGAGAGCCTTTGCTGTATTTTGTTTATTAAGGAAGTGTAGTGCTAGTCTTTACGATAGATCTTCAAAGTGATAATGGTGAAAGGTCATTAAAAATCATCATCAACATGGAAACGATTTTTAATGCGCCAATAAATACCAGTGCACAAAAAGGCTTCCTAATCACACCTCACACACAAACTGTTGGATCTAGCGGAGGAACAGGTTACTCATTTGCATTAATTATTCTTCTGAGTGCGATTTTGTCGGGAAAAATATATATTTCTGCAGTGATGTAATCGGTAAAAATGTTACAAGCAAGAAGCGATAGTCTTGCTCGGTAAATAAACAATTAAGGCCAGTTTAGGGTTAATTAGGATGATAGGTATAACTGACAGCAAACAACTCAATCAGGTAAGGGGCAATCTCAAATCTTCAGTTCTTAGTACTGGGCCATAAAAGGCTGACATATGCCTGCGTAGGTTAGTGGATAACTGTTTTGCTTTGTCAGCTGAAGCGCGATTCTATTGACAGAAACACCTCTTGGCGACGTAAATTGCGGATTTGTTGTTATATTCCTCCATCACAATAGTCTACTTCCGAGCTCGATGTACAACTTAGTACTTTGAGTTCATCTATATATTAAATAGTGCATTGTAACAGTTTCTTTCCTGGATTGATTTTAACTTCAAGCATGTTATTCATTAAACATTTGTTTTATTACACATCTAGCACGTACGTAGTGTCAATGATATACTATTATTAACATTAACTCGATTAAGGAATCAACATCCGTCTGCAGGATACAAACCATTAGTATATCACCAGTTTGTTCGATAACTGAATCATTTATAGCTATTTGGTTACAAACAGCATGGCAAGTGACTATCCAAATACCCCCCATTGGACGTGCATAAGGTCAGGTGAGGTCTAGTCTGACTGCTTACGTTGCGTCAACACATAGTAGTCTTAACCCTATCTGTTTGGTATAATAGTGAAAAAACTGAGGCAAAATACCTGCGCGCATTGTTACAAGTATATCAAAGATCACAGGGATGATAAATGTACGTTACAATTGCAATTTGTGTTCATGTGTCGTAGCGACTACGAGAAGCATAATCTCCGTCACAAAACCCAAGACTATGAACACTTGGCGTATAATTCGCAATAGAATCGGGCCCTTAACAGCCGATGGTCAATAACTTCCACACAAATAAGGGGACATTTTGGAATGGACAACAGCGTTCTAAATAGACATGCCAAAAGGATTGATTCTATCACCCAGGCGTTGAGGTATAGCTGTATGTATGATTGTCGGTTACTGCATTCATTCGCCGTCTATTCAAAATACGGAAAGAAACTGACGACACACACGCCATGCAGCTTTCGTTTCGCCTGAGATGTATACGTATTAACTAGCTAACCTACATCTTCCTGCAACGGAATGCGACTTTACTCACTTTCGTATCTGTTATAAAGCAGCCAACAAAGACATTGTCTCCAAGATATTAGGCAAATGTAATCTGTGGAATCTCTCAAAGCTCGTTCGTTGGGTAATTCATTGCCATCAATAGTATACAACATGTTGTAGGCGTAATGATAAAAACTTGGCTGATACGGGGTCTCAAATCATAGCTTACAAAACAATTATCACCTAAAACATTAAGCATACCCGGCAGCAGCAGATATTTCAACAGTTACAAAGACCATCTGTATTTATGTCCCATTTGCCAGTGATGCGTTGCACTTAAAAACTCAGCAGGCAATTATACTGTTTACGTTAATAGACAACGGTTATGAACAATATGCGGCTACAATACCCAGTCAGCGCTCACATGATTGTTATTCAATCACGCTTAAGAACAATACACTACCTACTGGCTGATATCAAATTAATCCATCGGGCTGATTTGGAGCTGCACACTGTTGATAATAAACCGTTAAACAGTGAAAGACAGCATCCGAGTTGAAATCTGAGCTCGAAAGCAAACAGCAGGAATGATTACAATGAGCTCATTTTGTGTTCCAACACAGAAGCTTGAGCAAACTTCTCAGCAGGTAACGAAATGCGTCATCGATGGTGCCCTTTTCTTCATTATGCAATGCGTTACCTATGCTGTGTAATATATAGCTGTCAGCACAGCGATACCAGGACTTTAGGGTCGCCATAACTGCTTGAACTATTTGGCCACGAGCGCTCGGTTACCGACGCAGAGCAGCGATCTTTTAATGACTAGAAGGTATGCAAGACACTTGGGCATCAAACTTTACGACAAGCTCTTTAAATGCTCCTTAGAATATTTTACACCATAAGCTTTCGATCATAAGATTCTATAAGCGATAAATCAAATCATTTATAGAACAGTACATCTTTATGGGAACCCATATTGGCCGTTTTATTGGTATGGTTGTATTTGTGTGTATGTGTGTGTAAGTGTGTGTGTTCTGTGTCGGCAAGTGTCTGTGTATGCTTGTGTGTTAATATGTTTGTATATTTGAAGTGTAAGTGTGTCTATCTGCTATGGCTACGCCAGAGTCCAAAACCAACTGTGCGGTCTTGTTGCTAATTGAATTAACCTCATCCACATGAGTGCTATCTGGATATGAATTTTGTTTCTTCTTGGCGGATTTGTATTGCATTGATTAATTAATATCAATGTATTACTTTTTTTATAATCAACAAAAAGTGTTTTACAGTTAATCGATACATCAAACACTTAAAACTGTTTGACTGTCACAGGTTGCTAAATATATTGATATTCTAATTTGTTCCCATCAAAACATGTAATTGCAGAAAAAGTATATGATTTATTGCAATAACTCATTTATTAGTCTATTAAGACCAACGCTTCTATCTCGAGAAAGAGTCCTTTCAATGAATGCAACTGATCATAATTAACGTGGGCTTTGCTTCACTAGCAGAAGAGCTGCTAGGAACGTTTGGGTGTTATATGCTGCAATATAATGCTAATACAAATCCATAATGTACAAATGCCAGTTTCCTCACTTCACCCATTGAAACAGGACCGGAGCTTAAACACAACCGATTAGACAATGACAGCATAAAACTGTGTGAGATGTGATGAATAACGCTCTCGCCTTTCTACGATGTATGGTGACATCTGTGAAGCGTGGCTACCATCAATTAAATGGGCGGCGGCATAAAATGGTCATTCATTAGGAAACAAGATCAATTGACAAACGCATTTCAATATGGTTCGAATAGAATTTAAGAATACAGCAAAATTATTTGAATTTGAATTTGCTTTTATCTTAAATGATTTGACCAATGCATGCGAGTGTTGTTCCCATTGATCTGCAATGGTGACTCGGAAAACGTCGGTGTTATCACCGCCGCTGTGGGGGGGGGGGGGGGGGAGGGGGATGAGAGAGTAAGTTACAATTTCATCCACCTGTATCTATTGAACTGTTCCACTATGATTGCACAAAACAAAACCCAAAGCTATACAGGCTAATTGTGGACACCATATGATGTGTTTTTCCGAAAAGAACTTTTGCAGCATGCTAGCTCTACCGAAGCAGTCATTCAAGCTAATCCAAAACTCGCATGTGCTTTATAACGTAGGCATTAATGAGACAGTTGATAGTCTCATAATTAAAGTATTTTGATGAAATTTAGGGTCACATTTTGAAATATCGCGGTTATTTTCACATTTGAAATTGCCGCCAAAATTATTTTCGATTCAAAGTAGACATGACATCAGGATAGACCTGCATTATTGTTGCAGTGTGCTGGTTCAACAACTCGTATGAATGAAGTGTTGAAGTCAAAACAATTCTGACAACTACAGTATAATTCGGACAGAATATGACTTAGGCAGTAATATATATTTCTATGATTCGTCTTGTATTGTAAGACATGATTTCATAAAATGATATTGTATTTAATCAGGAGTTGCTAGCGATTACATGTTGGCTAATATGCATTAAATCATAGGTAGCGCATACAGTTAGTATTTATTCTATTCTGACACAGTAATTCACTCAGCCCCTACTGAGTGTAAACGACAGGATTCAGACGTTAAAACCGATTATGTGGAATGATGAAGACAAATGAGTGCATTTATTTGCGTTCCCACACGTTGACCTTCGACAGGGGCTATAATAACTAGCCAAATGCAAACCACTTGCCGGTCAAGTAGCATTCACTTATTTCAAACATGTCCAAACGCCCTTAATCAATAGCAGCTGCTGATGACAAAAGCCATCGTAAATAGGAAAGTAATTAGTATGCAGTAAAGGTATGGGTTTGAAACCTTGAAAAATGTAGTGACAAATCATTTGTTACTAATCGAGTCCATTTTGATCGATATTGTGCATGTTGTTAATATAAAGCTGACATGAGAGTTTTTACTTTAAATGGTGGATAAAGCGGTCTATCACACTGCTGTTGATATAAATTCTGGTAACTGAAATCCTCCGGGAATATACTATAATATAATAAAATCTTAACATCTGACCCCAAAATCTGAATAAATAAATGCATAATTGCATTATAATATATTGATAGGTTTGGGGTAATACAAATGCTACAAATGTATAAACGACATACTGAACTCAGAAATACAATATCAATAATTAAACTTGGAGATGAAAACATTGTCAATATTGCTATCCTTGAATTGTAAATATGTAAGACTATAAGCAAACGATAAATGCTAGAAAAAGGGTTTTTGATATGGCAACAATTTTATGACATTGCAAGGCCAATAAAATTTAAGCAATCGTACTTTGATACACAAATATGGGGTGACTTTTTACAAGTGTATGAATCTGATGTAGACGCTCCATGGTTATCCTGAACTTATGTCTGCATCAAATAGACACACACAAGATGATGAACGTGTCAAGATAAATCGGAAGTCAATATTACACTGCTGATCATAAGCAAACTTTTATTTAATGTCTTCACCAACAAAGCCTGCTGTGAAGTTGCGCGCCAATTTATCAAGGGTCTTTCATTCTAGTACAATATCATCTGCTGAGACTGAAAATAGAACAAATTCGTGGCGGTAGCAAAATTGGCAAGTGATAAGAGTTAATAGGCTATCAACAGCACTTTTACGACAACGATTGTAAATCGGGCAATAACGCACACGAATTTTATATTGCCAAAAATGTAATCAAATGTAATGGGTAAATACGCATATATAAAACTTGATAAACTGCACTCATATGACATGTGGTTCATTTACTGCAATATCGGTATATCAACATGTCAGCGTGGATAGAAGATCAACATTAGTCTCATCAATTCAATCTAAGTAACATTCGGCTCTGTAGCTGCAGCGATTATTAGTTTATATACAGATTTATGTCGCCTGTTAATTGTTGTCCTTTCTCAGCATATCCATTCAGCATCCACATACATCCAATGCAGTCAACATGATTTACGATGACAAACTTAATGAAATTGGCATTAGATCATTTATTCAGTGACAATCGGCTAAGCCTACAGGACTTCTGAGGTGAAGGCTTGAATGGTATTGCGCGCAATACTGGTATTGTACCTTGCACATGGGAACAGATCTTCACAAGCAATCTTATACTTGCATTGCATTGCGTTGTGGTACCAGAAAGACGTTTTTATTCACAAAAGTAACTTTCACATGCCATTTTGGCTAACTTATTCATTTATAATTCTTATTATATATGATCAGGTTATGCCGCAGTTCCGCTATGCATGCTTCATACCATCTGCAATAATAAAGTTGAAAGAAAGCCTATGCATTCTTGTTTGGTGTTGCATACCATACCGTATCGCAAATTATTACCGATTCTTTAATTGTGAGAGAATGCAATTAAGTCGAATGAAAACGTGAAATCTGCTAATGTCCAATCATCTAAGGATGCTGATCCTTCGTGACGTCATTGATATCGCAATAATGGTATAGTCCTACGAGCCGAATGTGCAAGCTGTTTGTCTGGCCAACAAAAGAATATTAATTGGAACAAATGCCTATAAATGATCAACTCATTAAAATAGCGATCACCACTGATAATAGTATAGCCATTCTTATAATAAGTGTGACTATTTGAGTGAAAAATGAAACAAATAACGACTTCATGTACTCCGAGAAACTCAGAGACGATATATGTATATGGACAAGGCTTACTAATCACACCTCAAACACGAACCGTTGGATCTAGTGGAGGAACAGATTATTCATTTGCATTAATTGTTCTTCTGAGTACGATTTTTGACGCAATAAAACCCACATATTTCTCAAGTGATGTAAATGTCGAATTATTGCAAGCAAAAGGCGAAAGTGCTCCCCTTGCACACAATTGGGTTTCGGTAATATAACAAATGAGGCCAGGTCAGTGTTAATTAGGTTGGCATGTTTAACTGCCAGCAAACATCTGTGCAACATTAAATATGCACTCAAAATCAGTAAATTATACCTATGGATATTACTAAAATTGTCAATCAGATGTGGTTTGTAATGCAGGGGCAGCAAAGATTAAATTTGTATGCTGTTCATGTAGTTCAGGACCAACAAAACCTGCGACGCATATGGCACCATTAATTAATACGTCTTGACATGTATCATCAGTTTGCTGAGACGGCAAAAGCGATAATGGAATCTGTCCAACAAGTTGATAGTACTTTTTATGACTTGACAATGTCCCGGTAGAACAGTTGAGATGAAATGAGATGTGTATATTCAATGTATGCAGATAATGCAGAGCAAAATGACCAGCTTAGGAAGCATATATATTTGCAAAAAGACAGATGTAGACAGGATGCAAAAATAGGAGTCGCAATTTTGTACATTACATAAAGTTTCTCGTTTTAGACCTTCATATGCAGCGAAACGGTCCAAACTTGTGCATATGTACATTAAGGTAATGCATTAACCGATGACATTTTGCGAAGAAACAGAGAGTATTTGCAAACATGAACTGCAAATTTTAAATAACTGCAAATAACGATAGATAGAGCTTATAAGTACACAACGTGGTTTAGAACAGTCAATAAGCGATCAATAAATTGCTGACAAGGTTTGTTGTGAATGCGGCGGCTGATAGCCACCTGTGTTTATGAAGGTTACAGAGGTCGAACACTTTATTGACTAGTATGTTATATGACATATCGGTTCAAAGGGTTTGTATTGCGACAATCATAAAGGCTTCGGTACTTTTGCACGCACTCAGAGAATCGACCAAGGTAATATAAACAGCATCTTATAATAGAAGCAGCAATCGATCAATGGCTACACCAAGATCTTTTCAAGAATGGCAATCCAAACCGACCACTCCTCGGGGAATCTTACAGCAACTGTATATAACACCTTGACAATCCTCGCTAAGGAGGTAACCTAGAATAGCATCATATATTCATAGACAAGCCTGTGGTTTGACATCTAATATTATGCAGCGAACAGATGGTGATAAATCGTCATTACGCATATGTGGTCCAATTGAAATCGACACATGCATGCGCTTAAATGAGGCGTTATCATAAAACGTACTCTAATACAGATTGTTGTTAGCTGTTATAGGGTAACGTGTTCCCACACGGTTCCAAAACATCAAAATAAGTCTTTGATTATAGAGATGTATTGTTGAGCACCGTGATAAGCCGAGGTGTACACTGCGGATTTTAACTTTGCTCTATCTCAATACACGTCATTTTTCTCCACCTCCTCTTCGTCTACGTCAACTGCTTTCCGTCACAATATAACACATCTATCCAGTACACAAATACATTTGGCCTGTAAGTCATACCTGGAAAGATGATGGTGCTATCTGGTAATGGTTCGATGCTATTCGAATGCAGCAATACCCATAGTAATTGGGTAAGCCGAACAAAGCAAAGCAAAGCCTTCTGGGGCACAACTATACAAACAAGGGAGATGATCCCTTGTGATCCATACCAAGGCCGCCTGGACGCGTTGATGAATGTTTTTGTATATCTTTACGAACAGCTTGTTCCTATTAGCATACTACCAATATAGCAAACAATTAACTGCAAAACAAAATGAAAATAAGCTTAAGGATGAACACCTGTATCAACGATGTTAATGCTGATCAGTCGTTAAGGATTAATAATAGTGCTAGAAAGACAATTGAAAACGACGCGGTTTGTCTACAAAATTCCGCGCTTGATATGTACATGAAAATGAGATACAGAGCTAATAGCTCAGTCACATTAATTCAGCTTGCCCAGCATGCAATCAAATCAGTGTTAATGAGCACCTGTATATACAAACTATCTTCGCCTCTGACTTTTGTTAGACTAATTATCGAATCATATGCTTTTCTTCCGCATTCCTTAATCAGCTCATTCATTCATTCTTTTATTTATCACCTCTTAAATTCAATGCAAACAAATGCACTGCTTGGATGGTTAAAAGTCATCGATAGTGTGCGCAAACTTAGCGTTATCATGTAAAGCATAGTTGCCGCCCGAAATGGACTGACAAAGTTTTCCAATTGCAACAGGCAATGTAGAAAAGATAACTAATGTTCATAGAAAATCGTACGACACTTGCAATTGCAAAAGCTACCGTAAATACTTTCGCCGGTGACAGTTTTATGTATAAATTGTGCGGATTGCGGTTTTATTCGAGCAGCGATATATTCGTTGAAGTGATCTCACCAAGAAAACTGAACGCCTGGGGTTTTGTTACTGAGCTAATATAACATACCCTACGACACTGCTGAGTCATAACATGGTGACGAAACTACTAAAGCTTGCTCCTGCGTATGATTTATATTCTCCAATCAAAAACGTAAAGGCGGATATGATTGACGGGATAAATGTTGCCTCGGTTGTTAAATACGTCATTTTTTTTGAAAAATAGTGTGACAAAGGACACGTGTCGCTCAATTCATCCAATTTGCACAACGTAAATTGCATGGTGCAAATGTCGTTGTTATTAGTTGATAACAGACTAAAATATCACTTGATGCTTACATCGACATTCATATGAAGAAAGCATTGATCTATCTAAGGCCATATGAATCAGCTTCATAGAACATTTACCTGACATTGTTTGACTGTCGACTAATGTACAACAGTTACTGTTGTTAATTTGCCTACTCGACTGCTATCTTTGCATTTCATTCTTGATAATCCTCTTATAACGTTGTATTTGCCATTCACAACATCATACACTTAAAATGAAATGCCGTGCTCCCTCATGTACGATTCACTCGACGTCGATATAAATCAAATGAACGTCTTCTACAAAACCGCCAGCTTACATTTGAATCAATCATGTTATTTGGTAGGGCCTAAGCAGTATAAGTAATTGGCAGCCATTAGATTTTCAAGGAAAAAAGAGAGTTCTGTGCTCACCCGATAACAGTTGCTGCGGGCTATGAATTCTTCGATAGTAACTAAAAAACGAGGCTTTAACCATAACAAACTGAACAGAATCGGAGTTATTACCCGAAACAAATATGTTTATGGGAATTTATCCAGACCAGCGTAGATGCCAAAGCTAATGAATAGCTCATTAACCTAGATCACCCTGAAATGAACACGGGCACTGCGCCATAATGTGGCAATATCACTGCTTCTCATTCATCAAACTGACATTTTCCGCGCTATACAGGGGTACTAAATTGATTTGACAATAACTACAGTAAGAGGATTTGATGCACTAGAGAGACGTCTCAATCTAAGTATATATTCCAAAAGATAATGATCATAACAAACTTGTTCAACATCTAACGACAAAGTTAATCTCTGTCAAATACATCACTCTTGTGGTCTGCTAAATGTCATCGAAGGGGTAACTGTGTTCAGCGCTTAAATTTCAAATACTCATTGTATCTTTTGTAATTCGCTATCCAAATTACTATACTTGCAGCTTAATGTTCTCCAATGTTGGCTTAATTGCTTATTTTGCCCGTGTTGATCTTAATTGTTTTCTTACAACCTATAGTGATCTGTATGACGCATTTCTTATACAAACATGCAGTATGACATTCCGGTAGCTAGCAAGACGGTTATTCTATATATTATTATCCAGGTTCAATCAATGTCAAATAAACCGCTCTTTTATGCTGACCCTTTACCGATCTATTGCCCATACATTATTAACTTGATAATTTTCTTCATTATCTTAATAATAATCATTAGCATCAGCAGCCCCATCAGCAACATATTTTTTGATACAATAATCGATGAGGATATCAGCATTAAGTGATGCGGAGTACATTTAAACGTACAGCATTCTATAACTTGTTGAAATTCCTATTCCAAAATAAGATCAAGCTTAATTTAACCCAAAACGGTCACGTCCGTGTTTTAAAGTCTAATGTATCATTGTGCTGCGGTCTCTTCTATCAGTGGATCCAATATGTTTATGGGACATGTGTTTCGAGTATAAATGATATTAACAGGACATGTTCGCGTATCGCGCAATGCTATTCTACGCATAACAGGATAAGACTTTATGGTTTTTAATTATATTTATGGACATCAACAGCGTATAGCATACCAAAATAAAGTTGGTAGATGATTGCAATCACCTGTTTAATGTTACTAAAATATGGGACTGGTTACAATGTTATCCTCATTAGGTCATTTGTCGGTCTGTCAGAGTCATTAATACCAACTACAAACTGGCATCACCACTTACGTCAACACTCCCTTATGAACGATGAGGTATGACGTCTTGGTATGTATCCACCGCTATTTGTGCCGGAATCAAACCCTCAACAGTTGTAGCTCAATAATAGTGGGCATTATCACACTCAAAAGTCATCGGCTATTGAACCTTAACAAATCCATTCAAATTAGGCATGGTACTTTCGTCCCTAGAATAAACACATGTAAATTTAATGCAATATCGGTGATCAATGTGTCAGTTGGAAAAAAGTTTATTTCATCTTGATGGGTTTTCCGTCCCTAAATGACCAGCAAACAAAATTGAAATGGGATAATATCATCTTCACATCATGGAACCGCTAAAGCCGCCTTTGGTTTGGTAAGCGTTGATATTAGATCAACATAAGTCTCATCAATTCAATCAAAGTGACATTCGGCGCTGTAGCTGCAGCGATTTTTAGTATAAGTACAAGATTCATGTCGCATGTAAAATGTTGCCCTTTCTCAGCATATCTATTCAGCATCCACATTATTCCAACGTTATTAACGCGTACAAAGTTAATGAAATTGGCATTAGATCATTTATTCAGTGACAATCGGCTAAATCTACAGGCCTTCTGAAATGTAGCTTGAATGGTATTTTGCACAATACTGGTATTGTACTTTTTACACGGGATCGGATCTTCGCAAGCAATCTAATACTTGAATTGCGTTGTGTTGTGGTGCCAGAAAGACGCTTTTATTCACACAAGTCACTTCCAAATGCCATGTTTGTTAATTATTCATTTACAATTCTAATTATTCACGATCAGGTATGCTGCTTGTGCATCATGCATTATTCATGCCACCTGAAAGAATGAAGTTGAAAAAAAGCCTATGCATTCCAGTTCGGCGTTGCCCACAAAACCATACAACAAATTATTATCGATTTTGTAATTGTCGAATAAAAATGTGAAATCTGCTAATGTTCAATCATCTAAGGATGTTGATACTTCGTGACGTTATTGATATCGCAATAATGGTATAATCCTACAATCCGGATCTGCATGCTGTTTGTCTGGCCATCAAAAGCTTATTTAATGGAACAAATGCCCATAAATGATCAAACCATCAAATCACGATCATCACGGGTAATAGTATAGCCATTCAAACAATAGGTGAGACTATTTAAGCGTAGGAATGTAACTCTAGTGCCGTTTGTTTCTGTCAAGACGATGTATTTACCTAATAAGGTGCCAAAATATCAAAACCTTTAAACAATTTCGTGACTTGGAATTATTATAGTTCAAGAGTGGGAACTAAATCAATCCGAAGCAGTTAATCATTCAGCGTTCTGACAGGAGATTTGCTGCTGGGCTATTAACTGATCCTAAAGGGGTTAGTAATGCGTTACAGCGCTGCCAGCGATCCATCTTGTGACTAACAATTCATCTGGCCCCTTACAGCTCAAGACATAATTCACCATCAGAAACCAATTGTATTTGACATCTTACTCTTGGCTTTTTTGCCCTCATTCATTTGCGAACAGAAGGTTCTAAAACACTGGTTGGCGATAGCACCATCCGGATATTGTGCAAATGTGTCTCTGTTTCTGTTCATGCCGGCTTTCAATGATGTTCTAGTTGATGAAAAGGTGCATTGCAGAAAGGCATATTGTCTGTGCAGTGTCCTTATGAATGAATAAAGTTGTCAAACGTATGCATCAAGTCAGTTTTATTATTCAATGAAATCGATATATTTATAGATGCAAGTTTCGGCTCGTTTCTTATGAATTGGGCTAAAGCGGATATTCCATATAAGCATAAAGTTGAGATTCCATATACGCGATATGCGTAATGCGTCATCCGTCATCCGACAAAAATCGATAACAGGTTAACGCACGTCTGCGAATACGACAAAGCATGGGGCTGTGTATCCGACAATACGAATCGCTCCATGCAGCGATTGTACAAATGCGAATGCTGAAACGGATGGGGGGATCCAAATTATGGCATCATGGAATGGGGCTCTCCCGAAAGAAAGCAGGTAAGTAGTTCCACAAGTCTAAAAATGACGAAGAGTTCTGTGAGCGTCAGGGCACGTTAATAGTTTA
>CM067344.1:7225020-7242518 GCA_034190875.2 Urechis unicinctus
GGAAAGTGAACAAACAACGATAATGCAGCCATTGTGTAGATTCTATACTCATTCTGTTCGCTGAATTAGAAGAATTGATGCTTTGTTTACTGTGGTCTGACTGTTCTGTTGCCATCAGGACACAGCATGATTGCCTGATTAATGCCTTGCCTGATATTTGTGGTTAAATGATGTATGTTAAACTTACTGACGTTTGAAAATCCACACACATTACCAGACTTCAGTGATAGCAATAGCACCGTATGTTAAATGTGTTATTGTAAGTATATTATTTCCATAATCGTATCTTAGGTCTTAAGGGAGACGTGAATATGCATTCCTAGGCCTGAATATCAATATTAACGTTTTTGAATATAATTCAAACATGTCACCACAAAGACGCTGGCGCCAATATACGGCTCCCCATGGAACATTGAAACTCGATTTTAATATCTCGTTGCTGTGTTGGTCATTCCCTCCGAGGTGATTTATTAAATGGTAGACCATTTTTGGAATATCTGGTCGTGAAATCTTAGAACGTGTGGCAAGCATATTAGCGCATTATGAAGGTTATTTGGAAACTGAGTTCAGTTCCCGTTACCGCTTGGAGATAGGGTTGTTTACTGAAGTATACTCCTAAAGAACCACGTCCGACGCTAGCTCTATGTGCTCCGCTTTAACAGTACCAGTCGTATTCGTCGACACCCGCGCTTAGCGAGCGGCCTGTATACGAGATATCGACGGAGCCGCTTTATAAACACGATAACTTGTTTGACAAACTACTCCAATTTGACTTATCACTTGTTCTGCTCTGTGGGCAACAACTTCTGGTCAATCGCCCGTGACGTCTCTCTGATTGATGAATGCCACCAACCTATCATTCTTAAAGACCCGTTGAAAAGCTCCCATGTACACTAAAATCTGATGTTATTAATTGTGTTATATTGAGAATTGGAACACCACCGAGTGTCAATCTTGTTTCTCACAGTTTAAAATAAAATGCAAAATATTGCTGCTAAATTATATGGAAGAGAGGATAGCAAAAGTCAAAAGATCCCAAAGCTATTTATTTGTTACCCATTATAAACCGACGTCTATCTTTTCCTAATTGTGTTACTGCATAACTCTTTTAGTGAGGATGATACATGTCGTTAGCTGGGTGTTCTGCTCAACGGAGAAGTCATTGGACAAAATGTGAACGATGCATTGGTCGATATGTTAACGGCTAAGAGTTCATTAACTCCATAGGGACTTACATACCAATGATAGCTTCAAACGGTAGCTATTTGTTATGACCCTCAGAGTGACTTATAGGATACATGACTATGTCTCCATGGGTTGACCGTGGGACTTAGACGGACACGAATGTAATTGATGTTGGTCACAGGAGAAGAGCCTGCTGCCAAGCTACCCATCTCTCAATTAATTGAATTTCTATCTTATTGCAGTTCCGACCAGATATTATGCGCTTCAAGTTTAAAATGTTTAGGGCCCTAGACGCTCGACTAAAGTTTAGAGGCTTTTATAAAAACAACACAAATCGTATCAATATTTATGTACCAAAGCCTATGCGCTGACGTATAATATTATCAAAGTGTGCAATATATGTATCCAGAAATCAGCTTCACGTGTTGCTAAATAGACAAATTCAGTACAGTGAGTATACTCATACATATGTCGCAGTTCATATATCTAAAACTTGATAGATGTGGTCATATATCCAGCTAATGGACTTTCTTCAGGCAATACAATATAATGAGAGCCCCTATACTTTTTTGGCTTCCTGTAGTTAAATGTCTGGACCTTTTTTTGCTGCTGGGTTTTGTCAGCATGATCCTCATGTTTCAATAATGGTTTTCGACTGGATATAAAAGATACATTAGATTGCAGAGGAATTTCGCTCGTTAGGGAATTGTGTCGGAGGGTAGTGAGGATGGCCAGGTCAGACCACAAACTTTCAGATCCCAAGGATGCTCGTGTCACGCCAATGAAACCGTTCTTTGTGACGTATGTATTGTTGACTTGCTGATTGCTCTGAGGCAATATTCCGCTGGTATTTTGACACCAATGTGATATAGAGATAGTTATCAATACATGTTATTTTGTATATACAAGTAACATTCATCACACCTGTATTATCGTGACAGTGATTGATTCTGTGTCAGTCAATATGAAAGCTCAGGTGAAAACTAACGGCGGTTATTCGGGCGACAACAACCCAATAACGGTTTTACACTCCTAACGTTTCTTTCAGTATCGATTAAATCGCCTTTAATGGAACACATTGACCTTCCACTTGTTGCTACTTGAAAAGATGCAGCTATAATGTGGTGTCCAGTAGAACACATTACATCCCATACACCACAAGCGCCATATTACACACAGATGGCTACCACAAGCTAGGACACATGCAAAAGAATCGCGCTGTCTCACACGACACACATGTATATTGCTTGTAGATGTGAGAACGTGGGTTGTTGTTGAAGAATGCCACAACGACAACATTGAGCAAAACCAGGAGGCATGCACTTTATTCACGTCCGAGGAGTCCAGCAAGAGAGCCACAACGGACCATACTTACTTCCTCGCTGCAACAGCAGCATACAAATCGATGAACAAAATGGCATTAGCGCATCAAACACACGTCGTCCGTCAACACAAAGTGCTCGCTATGGTAGATGTTACGTCTTTTGAAGCTTAACAGGACCCATGCCAGAGACTTGTGGTCTCCTTGGAGTAACATGACACCAATTAATGTAACCAAGTAATCTAGCAAGACTATGCATTTGATTTGTTACAATGTGGTATCCCTGATATCAAGAATGCTTTTAGAGGTCAGTATCTGTGGAGTGCTGGTATTATGCTACCTCGCAGGTCGATTGGTAATGCTTAGCTTCATTGCAACATTTACTTAAATGGATGTGGATCTGCATTCCGCAACATATGTTTCAAGAAGCTACCACTTATGAATAACTATTGCATTTCGCATAAATTGACTTGCAGGGATATTTTAATTCTTACTAGACTGAAACGACTTGTTAAACAAATATTGCAACCACAAACGACTGGCCGCTGGGACATACCCTACCTCTCCTGCCTATTCATGATAATGCCGTCTTATTAGTCATGGTCCTTTCTGGGGACAACCGCATGGACGCATTCATCAACGCATGGTCTGTATAAACAGGGCTGATGTTCTGTTACAACAGTCCAACAATGCGCCTTGCATAGCGCTATATGGAGCTTTTGAATGCCCCACTGTGATGAATGATTTGTAATTATGCCACCTTATTTATCGAGATGTAGTTATAGAGTGACCTGATATTTTGTATTGCGTTGCTGATGCTTCAACATTCTTATTCCCATTGCAAGTCTTTGTTTTTTTAGCATTATAACCGCACAAGGGTGATATGCAAATACGTTAACAAATCAGGTGTGTAATATCCCAATTACTTATTATGCCGCTGTGAAAATTCGTTATCACTAGTCTTGTTATGCGTTGTGTGTATTTGAATTGCGCTTTACAACATACTGAGAATCGATGTTTTGTGATTTCAGAACAAATGAAAACCACAGAAATATAAACAGCGCACTTTAAATTTCAAAGCCATCTATTCTCGGACCAGTAACTGTTTGTATTCAGTGATATATTTTGCCCTGGAGTTCACGAGCTGCCGATGTGTTTTCTCCCCCGTTAGCGCATCGTCGATTTATGATGTGTCTCAGTCCATTTTGTATTTTCTCAGGCGTCTTAATAAATAAGTCACGAAATACCTTGCCATTATGTATGTAGTTATGTGACCTCCATATCATGAGGGCTTGTATTTATGTGTTTAAAACAACTGGTAAAAATACCACTTGATTGCAGGATGTTTGACAATTTATAAGCCACAAAGAATAATCAAATCATCGTTTAGTGTTAAATTTAGATTTCCATTAAAACATTTATATATTCAATTGTATCGTTAGGAAGAAAGCAGCTGGTCAAATGGTCCAATTATCTCGGTGACCTTGACATTCAAACTGGCTAAACGATCAATAGCCTCGTGTTATTAAGCTTAGCATCTTTTAATGATAAATGGTGGTACTGTATGCGTTTAATATGAAGTGGGAATTATGCATACGCCATATAGACGGATAAAGTATGCCATTGAATCGCATCGTCAATTTTGTAAAAGAAAATAATGGTCAGATTGACCTCTCGTCAATATGACCAAGCTTCATGCAGTAATCAGAACCCCAGACGTTGCTTCTTGTCCGCAATTCCTTTGAAAAGATTTCTATCGACACATCATTTGCTTTACACAGCAAATTCATATTCAATTTAAAATTACACTGTGGTATATATATATCAGACGCAAAAGGTAACGGCTACATTTCTACAATGATAACTAGCATATTATATGTGTGCCCGTTTTATTATATAATATTGACAGTTGATGATTGTGTGATACAGCAAAGCGCATGGTCATTAATTATTTGGTTGATCAACCAATTAGTACTTTCAAAGATGGAAAGGATTATAATTACAAAGGTATCACATAAGGGGTCGTTTTGTAGTTGTCTATCAGTTTGATGAGGGCATTGATATTTTAGCGAATATTTTAGCAGCAGCCGCCTTGAACTAGGTCCGTGATATATCTGCAACGACTACGTGATTACGTACTTCTGCTGCGGCCAAGAGGGAGCTGGTGACATTATACCATACATCTGCCAGTGCATTCTAAGGGAGATGGTGTCATAGATGACGTACTGCGGCATTATCCTGAGGGAGGTGGTGTCATTGATGGCATACTGCGGCATCATCCTGAGGGAGGTGGTGTCATTGATGGCATACTGCGGCATCATCCTGAGGGAGGTGGTGTCATTGATGGCATACTGCGGAATTATCCTGAGGGAGTTGGTGTCATTGATGGCATACTGCGGCATCATCCTGAGGGAGGTGGTGTCATTGATGGCATACTGCGGCATCATCCTGAGGGAGGTGGTGTCATTGATGGCATGCTGCGGAATTATCCTGAGGGAGATGGTGTCATTGATGGCATGCTGCGGCATCATCCTGAGGAAGATGGTGTCATTGATGGCATGCTGCGGCATCATCCTGAGGGAGGTGGTGTCATTGATGGCATACTGCGGCATCATCCTGAGGGAGGTGGTGTCATTGATGGCATACTGCGGCATCATCCTGAGGGAGTTGGTGTCATTGATGGCATACTGCGGCATCATCCTGAGGGAGGTGGTGTCATTGATGGCATACTGCGGCATCATCCTGAGGGGAGGTGGTGTCATTGATGGCATACTGCGGCATCATCCTGAGGGAGGTGGTGTCATTGATGGCATACTGCGGCATCATCCTGAGGGAGGTGGTGTCATTGATGGCATGCTGCGGCATCATCCTGAGGGAGGTGGTGTCATTGATGGCATACTGCGGAATTATCCTGAGGGAGATGGTGTCATTGATGGCATGCTGCGGCATCATCCTGAGGAAGATGGTGTCATTGATGGCATGCTGCGGCATCATCCTGAGGGAGGTGGTGTCATTGATGGCATACTGCGGCATCATCCTGAGGGAGGTGGTGTCATTGATGGCATACTGCGGCATCATCCTGAGGGAGGTGGTGTCATTGATGGCATACTGCGGCATCATCCTGAGGGAGGTGGTGTCATTGATGGCATACTGCGGCATCATCCTGAGGGAGGTGGTGTCATTGATGGCATACTGCGGCATCATCCTGAGGGAGGTGGTGTCATTGATGGCATACTGCGGCATCATCCTGAGGGAGGTGGTGTCATTGATGGCATGCTGCGGCATCATCCTGAGGGAGGTGGTGTCAATGATGGCATACTGCGGAATTATCCTGAGGGAGTTGGTGTCATTGATGGCATGCTGCGGCATCATCCTGAGGAAGATGGTGTCATTGATGGTAACCGCGGCGTCATCCCGAGGGAGGTGGTGTCATATATAACGTATTTCGGCATCATCCTGAGGAAGATGGTGTCATTGATGGCATACTGTGGCTGCATCGTGATGGATATTGTGTCATTGATGACATTATGTAGCTGTATCCTGAGGGAGATGGTGTAATTGATACCATACATCTACTGCATCCTGAGGACGATGATTACATTGACTGATTAATGCACAGCGCGTGAATCGGTGAAATTCTCATCACATCAACATCACTAAAGAATATAGGTCGGGTTATTATAGAACCGACATAGGAACGAATGTTTGACCCTCTACATATATAGATTGGACAAGAATGCACGAATACCTTGGGCGTCATATGGAAATACCATGTAAACTCACCTACTCACTACCAGGGGTTTCAGTTATTTTCATAATCTGGTCGGACAGTCTATTATTGATATGAATTATAATTGCCTTTGCCTAATATGGCGTTCGTCTGAAGCCGATGACACTTTGTGATTTCCATCGTCTTTTGGAGGATTCGTACGATTTGGATAAAGCAAGGATCTCTGAAGCTCGACTTCGTCGATAATATATGGAAGTTTAATTGTAAATAGTTTTTTAGCTACGTAATTTCGCCTCTGCAGAACCTCGTCCGAGGCAAAGCATATTCGATTGATATGTATCAGATTTCTCTATCACGTTCCCACAAGGAGGAATATTCGTGAAGTCGCAGCTACCAGAAGGAGAAGTAGTGATGTATATTGGTGATTGATCAGAGGCGTGGCGCTGAGATGAACCATTTGTCAGACGTGAAGGTTGGCTTGGGATCTCCCGTTTATTGGATCATCGGAGTTAAATGATGAACATATTGCTGATGCAAATATTGGCCGAAGTTCAATGTCAATTCTAGGAATGTCTGATTCAGCAGCAAATGACGCGACTGTAGACACACAATAACGGAAAGGCAGTCATCAGGCGGTCGTTTTCCGACGAGCATGCAAATGGCTAGTTGTCGGTGTGGAATGATTGTAAGGCTATTCTAGGTCTGTAAATACTTCATCAGTCTATGGAATTGCAAAGTTATGGAGTCCGATCAGTCTTCAGCATAAATTGACTATGTCAGGTTAGCCTACTACGTGATTAAGTTACCGTATTGATGGCGTCGCGAAATAGACCCATAATTCATCCAATACTCAAATGCTCAACTATTCTATTGTATTCGTAACTCGTCTGCCGGTCATGTTTCTGTATGGACCCATCATGTTTGATCCATTCATACTTAATCCGATTTATTTGCTACCAATGTGTGTATTCAAGGATTTGAATCCCAGCACCTAGCGTGACTTCCCACCATAGTTTACCTGGTTATGTAGTCAAACTATACGTGTTCAATATCTGTCGAGGAACAGTCAACTTAGTTGGACAAGGAACAGTCAATTTAGTTTGACAAGGAACAGTCAACTTAGTTTAAAAAGCAACATTAAACTAAGATCATAATATATACGGACACATATTCATGTGGATCATGTGAGAGTTTTATCGATTGCCAGCTAACTGGGTTGTCATCTGATATTTTGTTATCTCTTATGTAGAGAGCGTGATGCTCAGACGCCATATTCTCTTCTTGATCTTCTTTCCCCGTCCCATCCAGCGCTTTCGTTTGAGCCATTCTTGTAGAGTTGTAGTTGCTAGCTGCAGCCTTTTTACCCTTATGGTAGCTTTTATTCTTGTGGTAGCTGTGTGCAGTGTTACTGTTTCTTTAGTTCTTCAAGTATCATGCTGTTTCGGCTACAGAGTCCATCCATCATTTGCGTATGTACATTTTGCTGTAACTACCAAGACAAGTGCATTTTCACAGCGAACAACCAGCAAGGTTTTCTCTTGTGCTCCTAATTGTCTCGAATCTTTGTATACCCCTTGCGTTTATTCTCAATCCAACCTAAATCAAACTAAATTTACGTCGATATATCATTGCTTCAAATACCGATTATTTTAAACAGGTACAACACATTTAATTGCTTGTGTGCCCCTTTAAGTCAACCTTTACCCGACATTGATACCATGAAAGTTAAAGCAACATTCGATTGTTATAGTTATACTTTATCACAGCTTGTCCTACCGCGGCAGATAAAGATCCGGGTATGATTTACAGAAGTCACTTCTTCTCAAGAGATCCCTCAGAGAATGCTGAATCAGCTGATTATACCTCACACACTGGTTATATGAATTTTGCATTAACATGCTGGGTGTTAATAAAAGCCAACCGGCACGTGTGCTGAAATAAAGGAAAGGAAAGTTACAGCATTGAAATAAATTTGGGACACTTGTCATCTATGCCATGGATGAGTATTATCTCATTTAGCAAGATTAAGTGAATTATTCTAGATGTCATAATACCATCACAGCCATACTTCAGCCTTCAAGTAGAAAAAGATTGCACCGACACCTACGTATCAATTGGTTGTTAGACACCTAAATTAATTTAACGCATTTATTCAGTTTATATTCGACATTTGCCTCTGTCTGCTTAGGCATGTGACTGCTTTAGCTGTTCCATTAGTTATGTGTTTTTATGATTCGATTTGAGTAATTAATCTGCGTTACAGCTTCCGTTTGCAAATTGAATGTTCCATGCAGCACTTGAAAGCAAGACCATTGCTCTCACTTCTTCCATATATTACATTTGTTGCTCCTGGCAGGCTTGACCATTCATACAAAGTTTTAACAACTTTCAGTTGTCCTAAGGGTGCTTTTGATTATATCATATTGTTTCAAGTATCGGACAATTTGTCAACTTCCTTAACTAATGCCTTTGTAATAGCAACCATAAACATAACATGCATTATTTTTTAGCCAGAACAAGCAATCAGCCACATCGTTGGGCCCTGCAAGTGTGAATTAAATGCCGAGTTTTCTATAACACACAGTTGCAGCAATTTATCTGGTAGATGCATTAAAGCCCCTTTTTTCTTGCTGCTGCATGTGAAAACCTCCAGCTTTTGACCTTAAGGGGCTGTCATATGTGATTACAAATGGATCTCCATGGTGATATATCGTGGTTTGCATCTTATGAAGTTAGTCATGAAAAAAGCCTCTGCCTCAGTCTCATCCTTCATTATAACCATTCGGATAGTCTGCGATCTTTTTAACCGAGTTTTTCTCTAATGATAAGTGCTTTTTCATCTTACTCAACATTCCTCGACCAATGGCATTTTGTCACTTTATCTATTGATATCTGGATAAAAAGCTTGACCCAAAGTCAGTTGAAGACATCCGTTACATTTGATAATCATCAACAAAGTCAGCCAAAGGTCGCGTTTGACTAAGAACACGACAATGACATTGACGATGAGCTAATCACAGTTGTAATATTGTTTCATAATGCTGATATATATGATATTGTTTCCCTGAGTTGTCTAGACTAACATGCTCAAATTCTCTCAAAATCATGTACCTCCAATAATGTTGTACATTGATACTAACATATATATATGTATATATATATATATTTGTATATATATATAGTGGCATGTATTTTATGGAATCATTATTCTTACCTTCCCATTAAATTAACCGTTGCCAATAATTATTGGGTTCCCTCAAATTTACACAAGCGACAATTGCTGCGAGAGTGTGAGTAATTCTGCTTGACTTGGATCGCGTGACGTTTAGGTCTAGTAGGGGCTAATTCTGACAAAGTGTCCACTCAAAGTGAACATACCGAGCCCCTTGCCTTGTCTTGGTGATGAACCATCTGACCATCATCAGTAGCACTCCCCTCTGGGACTACAATAATTGAATAATATAACGAGGATAGTTTGTGATCTGAAAATGTTTGCCAATAGGTCTATAATAACCGATTGGTAACTTTTGCGAGATATGAGGAGCCATTTTTAGCTCTTTTTGTTGTCATTTCGTCTTGTATCTGTGACATGTACAGTCGCGTACAGCAAATTGACCATGTTTTGAGGGATGGAAAATTCGATAGCATACGCAAATGATTTAACAAGTTGAGTTACAAATGACCACCATTATTTATAGCCAGGAGGAACAGCCGAATAGTTGGAAGTAAAATGTGCCCATCGAGTTGAAATACGAGCTCTGACGACCATGAGCGTGTATAAAAAGGAGTTGACAGGAAATGTGTCAATTATAATGAGGACGCCTTCCGATGATCATTATAGCTCAAACATGTAATGCGTCTTGCAGGAAAGCAATTTCTGTGCTTCAAATTATGCTTGATGGAATATTGATGCATGCTGGGTTGTTGAATAATAAGCATACTTTTCACACAAGCATGTGGGTTACTAGCAATTAAAAAGACCCAGGCGTGTTTATCATCGCAGATGTAGTTATCCAGTTGAGCGACTTCGGTAATAAATAGATTAATACCATCGATGTTTATTGTGAGATATATAAAATGAGCATAGCTAATCCTGAACAAAGCCCATTAACTTCTTGCCTATATGTCATTAGCATGATTTGAAGACAGCAAGATTCTCTAATTGCATACCGGGAAACAGTGCTTTGCGAATCAAACTTAATATAATTCATGTACTTAAGCTTATTATCTAGACATAGCGCTTCGTTCTATTCACTGACATTCATGTCAGGCTATTCGCGTCCCCTATCAAATAGGTCGTATGTATAAACCTTAGCATTGCCAATTATATTCCACCATCGGGTGAATAATTGATCATGTGAATGCAGGGCTGAGCTAATCGATTTTAGAATAAGCCCCGATGTAGAACTCAAATGTAAGCAGACACGTGATTGATTTTATAGTTAGCTATATACATGGCCTATCATCGAATTGTGGTCGTTATCATAGCCTTCCGTGCGTTCGTAAATAATGTTGTACCCATTAAAATATGTTGTCCTGAGTAGGTGTTAATACGATTGATAATTGGTGCGTTTGCAAGTGTGCTTGAGCGGCTATTGAGAGCCTTAACGTAAATTATGTTGGCCAAAAAATATTTAACGGTGGTCATTAAATGAAGCAGACCTAACCACATAGCATGCTCAACAATGGATAGAAAAGTAAATTGTTCATTAGCAATACTAACCCAGGCTCAACAACGGATTTCATTATTGTACTACTCAATTATAACTTATAGAAAAAAAAATTGTTCATTAGCAATACTACTATGAAACTTTTTAATCCCTAAATCAAATTACATGTGTGATTGCATATGGAAAGTATATGATACGATTGTACCATAGAAGACACAAAGTGGATGGGTTTACTATACCTGCAATGTCTTTAGAAAGGTGCAGCATATATCACGATACAATATAATAACAAGTATTCGATATCAACCGCACGATATGCTTATTAAACATGCAAAATGTCAAAATATGATTTCAACACCTATTTGAGTCATGGCAAAGAAAATTGTCGGATAGCATCCGCTGCTGCCAATTAATTTAGGTATAACTTGAAGATGTTACGCCTAAATATGGTTCTTGTACAATGCCATAGTATAAGATGCTACAAATGTGTCAGAATATTGCTGCTGACGCAATATCATTTAGTATTTCACACATTGCTGTTCGGTTTAGACTGACCGCCCCTTACCCAACTAGTCTAATCCTTGCTATTTTCCCACAGCCTACATTTAAACGTGGGGTTGTCTTTAACAACTAACAGTTGGACGTTTATGGCCGTTTCGCACGTTTTGAACATTAGTTTAGCAACAATGTTAGCAATGAAAGTTGTTTCGAATAACATAATTTCCGTTTAACATTAATTCTGAAAGTTCAATCCAAGCACACATCGATAGCTGTGTTCATCCTGGAGGTGAGCTGCCAACCATAGTGCAATTGTGTTTGTGTCTTTTAATTTCAACGCGTTGACGCTAAGATATACGTCATCACGTATGGTAGAAAATTTGGATAATTCATTACATGTTCAATTGATCCTGTGTTGCAAAATGGATAGATGGGCAACCAATAGATAATCAGATTTTAGCTACTTACAATATATATTAACTGCACCAATATTATTGTTTCCTTAACCGTATGTTTAAAACAGACAGATTGCATGTAATATCTGCAAGACGGATTTTTGGCGATAAGTGACCATCCATGGAAACCCATTGTCAATGGAATGAAAGTCTTAACGTTTAATACACTGGTTTGTCACAGGCATAGATCCATCATCATTTATCATTGATTTTTTTCTCTTACTTGCATTCACCAAGACATATAGCAAATATAATTTTGCCACTGGGTGGGACTAGCTGATCCGAGCTCATTCAATTATATGCCTGAAGAAAAATTGCCGTCACAAATCATCGTAGGAGAAAAGCTACGTTTATGAAATTTCCGAAAAAATGCGGATTAAGGAATAATTGCCATCGCGCCGTGGACAACATAAGCGAGTTCTCTGAAACGACTCTTCTTTACAGCCGAGTGGATCTATATTGAATCAAAGCCCAACTTTATCACCCGAGCAGCTTTACTCGGGTAATTACAAATAAAGATTCTAGTATGATCATGTAGTCGCGGACATTGGTGGAGGCGTTGATCATATATTAAGACAATTAGAAATGTATGCTCGATTTTCTCTAAATTTATATCATTATTAATGCGAATGCAAGTAGGTTTTAATTATCACAAATTAAAATTAAACAATTATAAAGCATGACTGGCTTAACCATTACAAAGGCATTGAAGCGGCTTCAGCGAAGATGTAAGAAGGGGTTTGCAAACACAGGTATTAACATTCACCTGTTGCCAAGACTGGAATCACCATTCATCTGTTAAACCTTGATGGACGGGCCATGTTAAAGCCGAAGTGGTGTATTAACCTTGGCACCCGATGTTAAGACTTCGACCACCTCTGGCGCTAATTAATCCACTATAGTCCTGAAAATCACAAAATCAATATATCGTGAGGTTTTCTGCAGACATAGTGCAATACATGACGCAAAGGTGATTATCTATTCCATGGACGAAATTGACATCCCAGTAGCAGCGCCGCAGTTATCCTTTATCATCTTGTGTTAAATGTTTGGTTAGAGAACGTCTTTGCATGGCATCAATGCATCTCAAGTGCTCGAACGACTCCATTGGGGTCAACGGTCTACCTCTAGAAGAAGCATGATAAATCGGCCAGCACTGATAATGTTCTAGTGAAATGATGTCCTAGTATGGCATTGAACGCAAGGCTCGAACCACTGCATTAATGTTAATTGTCTTCGAGGACCCCAATAAATATAGTAAGTTAAATCACATCACATCAGTCGGTAGAAACCCCTCCAAATGAAATGTGCTGTACATGATCAGATGGTGTGGATTTCGATGCTTACTTTGCATACGGTGTCAGCGAACTCTTCACGCCTATTATCGCTGTGCCTCCTGCTTCAGTAGCCAATTTTAATATAAATAACAGTCTACTGCAATAAATGATTAAATGAAACGGTGGCGTTTTCTTTCGCAATCCACAAGTGAAGATGACTGCATTGACAACCATAGCAAAGTCTACATTAAAACACACGCACACGTGAGGCAATACGTGGCCCCTTTCGTTGTCTACAAGGAAGACATGTGCATTTCACACCATATTTGGACATCGCAAAGCGTTATTGGGAAGGCACCTGGGGATTATCCTGTATTCTGCAGTGACAAATAAAAGTGATTCATTTTTTTCGCATCTCCCCGGAATATTATATTACTTCTGCGTTTTATACTTAGCTATTTATATTTTATATATATATACACGAATGTGGCCTAAGCTGTCTGCTCTGTATGCAAGTTTTCGGATTTCCTTAGGGGACATGCTTTGCATAGTTATTCCCATTCATGCAACAGATCTAAGTGGTTATTTTTGTCCAATTGTCTATTGACACCCAATCGTAGTGGTGATTTCTATCTCAGGCTCTCGTCTTACGTCTGGTAATGTTATCACAACAAGGGCGATTAATTCGACTGTCTTGACGGAAGGAGTTTGTAGAACGTAGGAGTTAGTGCTACATTTACCGATGATTATAGTGGCTCTTTTTCTTTGTTGGCGTTTACATCCACTTGACATTAGAGTTGGGTCGTATGTTGCATTATCAAACAGCGGGGCTTATTCTGTCAAAAGCTGATGCAATGTTTAATTGTACAGATTCATTATATGGTGCACTATCTAAGGACACACTATTTGATAGTGTTTATATCATGATTGCTCGAACTAATGTTTTAGGAAAACTGCGTGAGACTCTCAATTAATCAGTATTCTTTAAATTAATGAATGAAGTATGTATGTTATGCACTTCATCTTTCTGCCTAAAGCATTGAAGATGGCAAAACAGTAGATATTGTTGCATTTATTTCCTTGTCAGTATGACAATCACACCCTTAATTTGGTTTGCTTCTTCCTAAATGTTGACTAAGCGATTATACCAGCTTGCATTGTTGATATTGGGATGCTAATGGTACTGCCAAAAGCGAAATGAAGAGAAAACAAGAGATGCGTTGCAAACTGTACAACATATGACAGCAGGGCATTGTTTCTATATGTAGCAGGTGACTATGTCTATCTATGCAGTTAAAACGATTATTTAGGAAGAGGCGCTGACGTTTTAAAAGGCCGCTTTTAGGATAGCTTCGGAGCGGCGTAACATTTTGATGCTGGGAGAACCGGATGTCGAGATGTATGATGACGTGATTTTCACACGAGGTACCTGAATATAGAACACGAAACCCACGGTTCGGTTGTACAACCAAATCAACACTTTGTTCCATTTGTTTGTTTTAAATAGATCTTAGGTTTATTCTAGGAGAATGAACATAATTCCTAACGTGTGAAGACCTTGTCATGCTCTGCAGTTTCTTATATGTATGGATATATATAGATATATATATATATATATATATATATATATATAGAGATATAGAGATATATATATATATATATAGATATATATAGAGATAGAGAGATAGATATATATATATATATATATATATATATATAGAGATATATATATATATAGATATAGAGATATATCTATCTATATATATATATATATATATAGATATAGATATATATATATATATATATATATATATATATATCTCTATATATATATATATATATATATATATCTCTCTATATATATATATATATATATATATATATATATATATATATATATATATATATATATATATATATATATGTGTATGATTGTGTGTGTGTGTTTGTGTGTGTGTGTGGCTTTACAATCAACTGGTGATATTGATTGACGCTCAAGAAAAACAGGATGCTTTAATGAGTAACGCAAGCAATGGGCAATACAGACATTTGTACGTGGCACAATTACTTTCCGTACTATAATTTGTTACTATGGGGATACTTAGTCAGTCATGTTTATCACGAGAGCAACCAAAAGGGTGTTCATATCGGCAGATTATATCAGTTAATAAGAACATTGTATTTGCAACTACATGACAACTCACTCATAAAACGAATCTATAACCGAGGTACACAATGCAAAGAAAGGGCCGAAGCAAAACCGACACTTTAGAACCATAAGGCGGCGAAAATATATTGACAAGTTAGAAACTAAAACCCACAATAACCTCACAGCTACCAGAAGCTATATCAAGCAGAGTCCGCTTGAGAGCTTGGCATAGGATCGATGAAAGACGGTCTAAAGCAGCGGGTCAACTGTACTGCATTTACACAATATGGGAAGCATTACTGCAATTACTGCAACATGAATATTGAGCCTTTATGACCGCTACCCGCCATAAACATCCAGTCAAAGAGAACATTCAATCAATCTATGTAATTAAATGCTGCTGTTGAAAACGTCTCCGCCAGCATCTCGTGGCAGTTAGCATTAGGCTTACTGCGGGAGCCAAACGAGCACGCAATGGCATCAATTGTCACAGCCCAATCCCTAGCTGAGTCCACCGGGCTGGTGTTCCGTTGGGAGCATGGCACTAAGCTGATAGCAGGGTTTGTTGGTGTGCTTTCGTCAGACTACATTTGATTATGTTTGACACTTAATTGCTGAATTTGCTTATTTATTGAATAGTATGCTCAATTAACATAACGTCATCATTTAGAACAGGTGCAGGGGAACTCCACGTTACACCGAAGGTAATTTGCTCCAGAAACCTTCATTTCATTGACGGGGCAACAAACGAATTGCGAAAAGTTATTTAGCAGAATAGATAATACCAAGATTACGGGTCTGGAATATTAATGGTACTAACGTTCGTTATATTACATAGGTTAAACTGTAGATCATATTGTTTACTGCAGCAATGGAGATAATGTGGTGCACCTGCTTCCTCTCAATCGTAAATAACAATTATCTTAATACTGCAACCAAATCCGGGTATTTGCGTACGATGTAGCAATGATATATATTGCCATTATATATTGATTATTGCTCTATCTCACCTCTCGCAATGCTAGCGAATTATTCATCATTGCGATGACTATAGCAAATATTGATTCACCTGAGCCACTGACTATTTTATATGATCCAGGGTACGCTGTCATTGTCTGCAATATGTATAATATATCTAAATATACATTGATAAATAATGTAATTGTTTTTTTCGTCAGGACCTAGGCGATATGCACTAGTTCACGTCAGACTATTTATCTCAACACAAAGAGGCTAGTAACTACGGACGAAAGCCTTTGCAAGAACGAGTGCACAGTATTATTATATATATATAATATATATACTTACACAAACATGCCTTACAGCTGTTACGGGTCTAAATTGACTAGGTGTGCATCCTGGGCTTACTTACTATAAGCTCTTGGATTTTCATTTTAAAAACGGACAATATTTTAAAAATGTATTTGCCCCCATTGATGCGGCGTTCGATTTTCTAATTTTAAATGATTTGAAAAAAACGCATTTTTGGTAATAAAACGCAGCCAACAAACGGCTACAAAAACTAGTCTTATAAGCCGTCAACAGGGGGGCATCACTTCTCCGTCAAAGACTGTGATCACATATCTATTACTTTTCAACATGGCGGCCCAGCGTGTTCTTGGCAAAGCACTTGAAAATCGAACGATTCATCACATAGCTGATGCTCTTTGGAATAATTTATGTCATCAACACACAACACTTCACGTAAGTAGTCTAAGTATCGAATATTTGTAACAGTTGCTTGCAGGAGTTTTCTAATATTTGGGCCATTTTGGGTGCGTCATTTTGTCTACGCAAATCGTTATTCCACTGAGCCCCTGTTTGGTGGAAGCCAGGTAGCCGGTTCGGAATTTGTTTTGCGGGTGTGGTGTCCAGTCAATTATCTCAGCATGTCATGGGTCCAAAAACAAAGGCGGCCCGTTCCCGTCGTTTTTAGTTCGAATATGGAAACAATTCATATACATGTGCCCTTTGGGAGTTGAAATCACTTGACACTGGCCGACGCGCGCAGCAACTAACTGTGGCGGGGGAATTGACAAACACCCGCTCTCCCGGACGTTTTTGACCCGGGCCACACATTGTTATTGGAGTAGTAAAATCAAAATAACCTTGATACAAATGTTCTTGCCACACCCCGGCGTGGGTGACATTCTTTCCCTCGGTCGACTTTCCTGGAATATAAAACTTGGTCGTGTGATGTCAGTTAGGGTATA
>CM067344.1:7250494-7300494 GCA_034190875.2 Urechis unicinctus
CTCAGGGAAACAATACCATATATACCAGCATTATGTAACAATATTACAACTGTGATTAGCTCATCGTCAATGTCAATGTCGTGTTCTTAGTCAAACGCGTCCTTAGGCCGACTTTGTAGATGATTATCAAATGTAACGGATGTCTTCAACTGACTTTGTGTCAAGCTTTTTATCCAGATATCAATAGATAAAGTGACAAAATGCCATTGGTCGAGGAATGTTGAGTAAGATGAAAAAGTACTTATCATTAGAGAAAAACTCGGTTAAAAAGATCGCAGACTATCCGAATGGTTATAATGAAGGATGAGACTGAGGCAGAGGCTTTTTTCATGACTAACTTAATAAGATGCAAACCACGATATATCACCATGGAGATCCATTTGTAATCACATATGACAGCCCCTTAAGGTCAAAAACTGAAGGTTTTCACTTGCAGCAGCAAGAAAAAAGGGGCTTTAATGCATCTACCAGATAAATTGCTGCAACTGTGTGTTATAGAAAACTCGGCATTTAATTCACACTTGCAGGGCCCAACGATGTGGCTGATTGCTTGTTCTGGCTAAAAAATAATGCATGTCATGTTTATGGTTGCTATTACAAAGGGCTTAGTTACGGAAGCTGACAAATTGTCCGATACTGGAAACAATATGATATAATCAAAAGCACCCTTGGGACAATTGAAAGTTGTTAAAACTTTGTATGAATGGTCAAGCCTGCCAGGAGCAACAGATATAATATATGGAAGAAGTGAAAGCTATGGGCTTGCTTTCAAGTGCTGCATGGGACATTCAATTTGCAAACGGAAGCTGTGACGCAGATAAATTACTCAAATTGAATCATAAAAACACATAACTAATGGAACAGCTAAAGCAGTCACATGCCTAGGCAGACAGAGGAAAACATCGAATATAAACTAAATAAATGCGTTACATTAATTTAGGTGTCTAACAACCACTTGATACGCTGGTGCCGGTGCATCTTTTTCTACTTGAAGGCTGAAGTATGGCTGTGATGCTCATCCATGACATAGAAGACGAATTCTTTGTCAAGTGTCCCAAATTTACTTCAATGCAGTAACTTTCCTTTCCTTTATTTCAGCACACGTGCCGGTTGGCTTTTATTAACACCCAGCATGTTAATGCAAAATTCATATAACCAGTGTGTAAGTTGTAATCAGCCAATTCAGCATTCTCTGAGGGATCTCTTGAGAAGAAGTGACTTCTGCAAATCATTCCCGGATCTTTATCTGCCGCGGTAGGACAAGCTGTGATAAAGTATAACTATAACAATCGAATGTTGCATTAACCTTCATGGTATCAATGTCGAGTAAAGGTTGACTTACTGAAACTTAAAGGGGTATACAAGCAATTAAATGTGTTGTACCTGTTTAAAATAAACCGGTATTTGAAACAATTATATATCGACGTAAATTTAGTTTAATTTAGGTTGGATTTAGAATAAAATCAAGGGGTATGCAAAGATTCGAGACAATTAGGAGCAAAAGAGAAAACCTTGCTGGCTGTTCGCTGTGAAAATTCACTTGTCTTGGTAGTTACATCAAAATGTACATACGCAAATGATAAAGCTGTTGATGGACTCTATAGCCGAAACAGCATGATACTTGAAGAACCAAAGAAACAGTAACACCGCACACAGCTACCACGAGAATAAAAGCTATCATAAGGGTAAAAAGGCTGCAGCTAGCAACTACAACTCTACAAGAATGGCTCAAACGAAAGCGCTGGATGGGACGGGGAAAGAAGATCAAGAAGAGAATATGGCGTCCGAGCATCATGCTGAAGCGTAAGTTCACGCTCTCCACATAAGAGATAACAAAACATCAGATGACAACCCAGTTAGCTGGCAATCGATAAAACTCTCGCATGATCCACATGAATATGTGTCCGTATATATTATGATCTTAGTTTAATGTTGTTTTTTAAACTAAATTGACTGTTCCTTGTCCAACTAAGTTGACTGTTCCTTGTCAACTAAGTTTATTGTTCCTGTTTCGTGGACGGTACAATTCAATGTTTTTTGCCCGATGGGCGGCCTGTTGCAGATTTCATCGACAGCTATTGAACACGAATAGTTTGACTACATAACCAGGTAAACCATGGTGGAAAGTCACGCTAGGTGCTGGGATTCAAATCCTTGAATACACACATTGGTAGCAAATAAATCGGATAAAGTATGAATGGATAAAACATGATGGGTCCATACAGAAACATGACCGGCAGACGAGTTACAAAATACAACAGAATATCTGAGCATTTGAGTATTGGATGAATTATGTGTCTATTTCGCGACGCCATCAATACGGTAACTTAATCACGTAGAAGGCTAACCTGATTGAGTCCATTTATGCTGGAGACTGATCGGACTCCATAACTTTGCAATTCCATGGACTGATGAGGTATTTACAGACCTAGAATAGCCTTACAATCATTCCACACCGACAACTAGCCATTTGCATGCTCGTCGGAAAACGACCGCCTGATGACTGCCTTTCCGTTATTGTGTGTCTACAGTCGCGTCATTTGCTGCTGAATCAGACATTCCTAGAATTGACATTGAACCTCGGCCAATATTTGCATCAGCAATGTGTTTTCATCATTTAACTCCGATGATCCACTGCAATAAACGGGAGATCCCCACCAACCTTCACGTCTGACAAATGGTTCATCTCAGCGCCACGCCTCTGATCAGTCACCAATATACATCACTACTTCTCCTTCTGGTAGCTGCGACTTCACGAATATTCCTCCCTGTGGGAACGTGATAGAGAAATCTGATACATATCAATCGAATATGCTTTGCTTTGGACGAGGTTCTGCAGAGGCGAAATTGCTTAGCTAAAAAATCTATTTACAATTAAACTTCCATATATTATCGATGAAGTCGAGCTTCAGAGATCCTTGCTTTATCCAAATCGTACGAATCCTCCAAAAGACGATGGAAATCACAAAGTGTCATCGGCTTTAGACGAACGCCATATTAGGCAAAGGCAATTATAATTCATATCAATAATAGACTGTCCGACCTGATTATGAAAATAACTGAAACCCCTTTGGTAGTGAGTAGGTGAGTTTTCATGGTATTTCCATATGACGCCTAAGGTATTCGTGCATTCTTGTCCAATCTATATATGTAGAGGGTCAAACATTCGTTCCTATGTCGGTTCTATAATAACCCGACCTATATTCTTTAGTGATGTTGATGTGATGAGAATTTCACCGATTCACGCGCTGTGCATTAATCAGTCAATGTAACCATCGTCCTCAGGATGCAGTAGAAGTATGGTATCAATGACACCATCTCCCTCAGGATACAGCTACATAATGTCATCAATGACACAATATCCATCACGATGCAGCCACAGTATGCCATCAATGACACCACCTCCCTCAGGATGATGCCGCAGTATGCCATCAATGACACCACCTCCCTCAGGATGATGCCGCAGTATGCCATCAATGACACCACCTCCCTCAGGATGATGCCGCAGCATGCCATCAATGACACCAACTCCCTCAGGATAATGCCGCAGTATGCCATCAATGACACCATCTTCCTCAGGATGATGCCGCAGCATGCCATCAATGACACCATCTTCCTCAGGATGATGCCGCAGCATGCCATCAATGACACCACCTCCCTCAGGATGATGCCGCAGTATGCCATCAATGACACCACCTCCCTCAGGATAATGCCGCAGTATGCCATCAATGACACCACCTCCCTCAGGATGATGCCGCAGTATGCCATCAATGACACCACCTCCCTCAGGATGATGCCGCAGTATGCCATCAATGACACCACCTCCCTCAGGATGATGCCGCAGTATGCCATCAATGACACCACCTCCCTCAGGATAATGCCGCAGTACGTCATCTATGACACCATCTCCCTTAGAATGCAGTGGCAGAAGTATGGTATAATGTCACCAGCTCCCTCTTGGCCGCAGCAGAAGTACGTAATCACGTAGTTGTTGCAGATATATCACGGACCTAGTTCAAGGCGGCTGCTGCTAAAATGTTCGCTAAAATATCAATGCCCTCATCAAACTGATAGGCGACTACAAAACGACCCCTTATGTGATACCTCTGTAATTATAATCCTTTCCATCTTTGATAGTACTAATTGGTTGATCAACCAAATAACTAATGACCATGCGCTTTGCTGTATCACACAATCATCAACTGTCAATATTATATAATAATACGGGCACACATATTATATGCTAGTTATCATTGTAGAAATGTAGCCGTTACCTTCTGCGTCTGATACGTATATACCACAGTGTAATAATAAATTGAATATGAATTTGCTGTGTAAAGCAAATGATGTGTCGATAGAAATCTTTTCAACGGAATTGCGGACAAGAGGCAACGTCTGGGGTTCTGATTATTGTATGAAGCTTGGTCATATTGACGAGAGGTCAATCTGACCATTATTTTCTTTTACAAAATTGACGATGCGATTCACTGGCATACTTTATCCGTCTATATGGTGTATGCATAATTCCCACTTCATATTCAACGCATACAGTACCACCATTTATCATTAAAAGATGCTAAGCTTAATAACACGAGGCTATTGATCGTTTAGCCAGTTTGAATGTCAAGGTCACCGAGATAATTGGACCATTTGACCAGCTGCTTTCTTCCTAACGATACAATGGAATATATAATTTTTTAATGGAAATCTAAATTCAACACTAAACGATGATTTGATTATTCTTTGTGGCTTATAAATTGTCAAACATCCTGCAATCAAGTGGCATTTTTACCAGTTGTTTTAAACACATAAATACAAGCCCTCATAATATGGAGGTCACATAACTACATACATAATGGCAAGGTATTTCGTGACTTATTTATTAAGACGCCTGAGAAAATACAAAATGGACTGAGACACATCATAAATCGACGATGCGCCAACGGGGGAGAAAACACATCGGCAGCTCGTGAACTCCAGGGCAAAATATATCACTGAATACAAACAGTTACTGGCCCGAGAATAGATGGCTTTGAAATTTAAAGTGCGCTGTTTATATTTCTGTGGTTTTCATTTGTTCTGAAATCACAAAACATCGATTCTCAGTATGTTGTAAAGCGCAATTCAGATACACACAACGCATAACAAGACTAGTGATAACGAATTTTCACAGCGGCATAATAAGTAATTGGGATATTACACATCTGATTTGTTAACGTATTTGTATATCACCCTTGTGCGGTTATAATGCTAAAAAAACAAAGACATGCAATGGAAATAAGAATGTTGAAGCATCAGCAACGCAATACGAAATATCAGGTCACTCTATAACTACATTTCGATAAATAAGGTGGCATAATTACAAATCATTCATCACAGTTGGGCATTCAAAAGCTCCATATAGCGCTATGCAAGGCGCATTGTTGGACTGTTGTAAGAGAAAATCAGCCTGTTTATACAGACCATGCGTTGATGAATGCGTCCATGCGGTTGTCCCCAGAAAGGACCATGACTAATAAGACGGCATTATCGTGAATAGGCAGGAGAGGTAGGGTATGTCCCAGCGGCCAGTCGTTTGTGGTTGCAATATTTGTTTAACAAGTCGTTTCAGTCTAGTAAGAATTAAAATATCCCTGCAAGTCAATTTATGCGAAATGCAATAGTTATTCATAAGTGGTAGCTTCTTGAAACATATGTTGCGGAATGCAGATCCACATCCATTTAAGTGAATGTTGCAATGAAGCTAAGCATTACCAATAGAGCTGCGAGGTAGCATCATACCTACACTCGACAGGTACTGACCTCTCAAAGCATTCTTGATATCAGGGATAGCACATTGTAACAAATCAAATGCATAGTCTTGCTAGAATACTTCGTTACATTAATTGGTGTCATGTTACTCCAAAGAGACCACACGTCTCTGGTATGGGTCCTGTTAAGCTTCCAAAGACGTAACATCTACCATAGCGAGCACTTTGTGTTGACGGACGACGTGTGTTTTATGCGCTAATGCCAGTTTGTTCATCGATTTGTATGCTGCTGTTGCAGCGAGGAAGTAAGGATGGTCCGTGATGGCACTCTTGCTGGACTCCTCGGACGTGAATAAAGTGCATGCCTCCTGGTTTTGCTCAATGTTGTCGTTGTGTCACTCTTCAACAACAACCCACGTTCTCACATCTACAAGCAATATACATGTGTGTCGTTGTTATGGCAACTGCAATGAAAACAGTCGTAATGTCCTTAGATACCGTAACCATGGCATAGATAACGTTGAATCGTTCAGTTTATGTGAAAATATAATGAAAATCAAACGCTGCAATGAATTGCATTCCGCAAGCAAGTATGCGAATGATAAGATTATTCCAAACTGATTCGTCAGCTTATTCAAATCCGATGAAAGACAAATGCCATATCCTGAGGTGATGGAAAGTTATGTTATTTTATCATGTTATCACTTTTTGTCTTTTTCATAACATTCAACATGCTTTTTAAGACTGCAAATAATTGATATGCTTGTTGGGAATACATTTCCATCCTGGCAATGATTTTTATAAGCCCATGTGTTACCTGGTGGGCGTAACATCTGACTGTTAAAAGCCGTGCAGACCCCAAGTAATTATGTTTGTTGAGCTTAGAGTCTAGTTTTCCGTTTCCAACCATACTCGAACTCGCATACGTGCTGGGTGATTGAGGTTATTAACTGTAGAGGCTTGGTTATCTTACGCACCAATATTTGTAACATAAATTCAGTGCTAAAGAGGCAGAGGAAAACGAGTGAAGCGGTCATGATTTCAATTTGGTCTGTCGCTCCAGGAGACAGCGCGAGTCTTTTGCATGTGTCCTAGCTAGTGATAGCCATCTGTGTGTAATATGGCGCTTGTGATGTATGGGATGTAATGTGTTCTACCGGACACTTCATTATAGCTGCTATAGTGGAAGATCAATGTGTTCCATAAAGGCGATTTACTCGATACTGAAAGACACGTTAGGAGTATAAAACCGTTATTGGGTTGTTGTCGCCCGAATAACCGCGTTAGTTTTCACCTGAGCTTTCATATTGACTGACACAGAATCGATCACTGTCACGATAATACAGGTGTGATGAATATTACTTGTATATACAAAACAACATGTATTGATAACTATCTCTATATCACATTGCTGTCAAAATACCAGCGGAATATTGCCTCAGAGCAATCAGCTAGTCAACAATACATACGTCACAAAGAACGGTTTCATTGGCATGACACGAGCATCATTGGGATCTGAAAGTTTTTGGTCTGACCTGGCCATCCCCACTACCCTACGACACAATTCTCTAACGAGCGAAATTCATCTGCAATCTAATGTATCTTTTATATCCAGTCAAAACCCATTATTGAAACATGAGGATCATGCTGACAAAACCCAGCAGCAAAAAAAGGTCCAGACATTTAACTACAAGAAGCCAAAAATGTATAGGTGCTCTCATTATATTGTATTGCCTGAAGAAAGTCCATTAGCTGGAAATATGACCACATCTATCAAGTTTTAGATATATGAACTGCGACATATGTATGAGTATACTCATTGTACTATTTAGCAATACGTGAAGCTGATTTCTGGATACACTTAATTGCACACTTTGATAATATTATACGTCAACGCATAGGCTTTGGTACATAAATATAGATACGATTTGTGTTGTTTTGATAAAAGGCTATAAACTATAGTCGAGCGTCTAGGCCCTAAACATTTAAAACTTGAAGCGCATAATGTCTGGGCGGAACGGATCACTGTAACAAGATAGAAATTCAATTAATTCAGAGATGGGTAGCTTGGCAGCAGGCTCTTCTCCTGAGACCAACATCAATTACATTCGTGTCCGTCTAAGTCCCACGGACAACCCATGGAGACATAGTCATGTATCCTATAAGTCACTCTGAGGGTCATAACAAATAGGTACCGTTTCAAGCTATCATTGGTATGTACGTCCCTATGGAGATAATGAATTCTTAGCCGTTAACATATCGACCAATGCATCGTTCACATTTTGTCCAATGACTTCTCCGTTGAACAGAACACCCAGCTAACGACATGTATCATTCTCGCTAAAAGAGTTATGCAGTAACACAATTAGGAAAAAATAGACGTCAGTTTATAAAGGGTAACAAATAACTAGCTGAGGGATCTTTTGACTTTTGCTATCCTCTCTTTTATATCATTTAGCAGCAATATTTTGCATTTTATTTTAAACTGTGAAAAACAAGATTGACACTCGGTGGTGTTCCAATTCTCAATATAACACAATTAATAACATCAGATTTTAGTGTACATGGGAGCTTTTCAACGGGTCTCTAAGAATGATAGGTTGATGGCAGTCATCAATCAGAGAGACGTCACGGGCGATTGACCAGAAGTTGTTGCCCACAGAGCAGAACAAGTGATAAGTCAAATTGGAGTAGTTTGTCAAACAAGTTATCGTGTTTATAAAGCGGCTCCGTCAATGTCTCTCATGCAGGCCGCTCGCTAAGCGCGGGTGTCGACGAATACGACTGATACTGTTAAAGCGGAGCACATAGAGCTAGCGTCGGACGTGGTTCTTTAGGAGTATACTTCAGTAAACAACCCTATCTCCAAGCGGTAACGGGAACTGAACTCAGTTTCCATATAACCTTCAAAATGCGCTAATATGCTTGCCACACGTTCTAAGATGTCACGACCAGATATTCCAAAATGGTCTACCATTTAATAAATCATCTCGGAGGGAATGACCAACACAGCAACGAGATATTAAAATCGAGTTTCAATGTTCCATGGGGAGCCGTATATTGGCGCCAGCGTCTTTCTGGTGACATGTTTGAATTATATTCAAAAACGTTAATATTGATATTCAGGCCTAGGAATACATATTCACGTCTCCCTTAAGACCTAAGATACGATTATGGAAATAATATACTTACAATAACACATTTAACATACGGTGCTATTGCTATCACTGAAGTCTGGTAATGTCTGTGGATTTTCAAACGGCAGTAAGTTTAACATACATCATTTAACCACAAATATCAGGCAAGGCATTAATCGGGCAATCATGCTGTGTCCTGATGGCAACAGAACAGTCGGACCACAGTAAACAAAGCATCAATTCTTCTAATTCAGCGAACAGAATGAGTATAGAATCTACACAATGGCTGCATTATCGTTGTTTGTTCACTTTCCCATCGACAACTCAATCACGTGGTCGTCGATGTTGATAATATGACTACGTGTTACCGCCAGTTCTCATATTCTATATAACCACCATCCGCTAACTCTGAATCATCATATCGCAGGGAGTCAGTTAATTGATTTTAAGTGGAACAGGAAACATGCAAAGGACAAACAAGGGAGAAATATCACAACATGTGTAGAGATCGGGACTACGTTATTTTGAAGAATCATCTGAAATCGTTACAGTTGTGCCTTTACTATCACATGAGCAGTTACTGACGTTGGTTTAGGGATAAGGCGACACGTTCTGCAAAATCGGTCTACCAGGTCACGTACATGCTACACGCACCGACCCATTGTTCTACCATCGTGCACTGCAAGTCAGCATTGTCAGTTTGTACCATACGTGATTAATATTAAGATGGATCTATCACGCGCTTATTACTTACTTACAGCAATAAATGTGAGGATGTACTCTAATGTACATTAGTTGCTCTGCAACACATATAACCATGTAAATATGATGTCAACTACATAAGCTAATTAATGTTCAGAAGTACCTGTACGTTGATCAATGTTCAATAACATTTTTAGATATCCAGGATTTCTGGGCTTCACAGCTCCATTCAACAACCTTCCTAAACACATGTATGTCTCCATTGTTATGTCTCCATTGTGTTTAGTTGTCGGGATTAGGTCAATCTGATTAATTTTCTTTTAAAACATTCATTTTTCATCACGTGGTACTGCGAGGGTCAATGCTGGCCCTTGTAAGGTGGAACACTCTGCATAACATTATAAACGAAACAGTAAATGCTGAACCATATCAAATTCTATAGAAATGTTCAGCTCTGGTATAAGGTTGATGAAAATCTTGTGGGAACATCAAACATACATTGAAATTTAGAATATCTTGTTATATGGGCGCCACATTTTCCATTTTGGTAAAATTAGTGTTGATCCATCAATAAATAAGGATTCATGAAATGTTAACCTCGCTTTTAACATAGACCAATTGAGCTTACATTGTACGTTTCGTGTGGAAGGCGTGGTATGCCCCATCATACTGTAGTCACCAACCATAAAGTGAGACATTGATCATGTTTATGTTTGGAGAACTAGCAGTCGGCGAACTGGACAAGCCGGGGACCCCTACATACCACCATATCGGCAATATCGTTTATCCGGCCAATCAATTGAAACCAATACCTAACAGGTGAACTAAACCGTTAGACAACTTAAAAGGTATCATGTTTATGGAAAATACATTACCAAGTCAACCGTAAGGGCGTGGTTAATGCACCGATTAGTTCGCATATCACAAGCATGACGCCTCAATGACTTCATTCGATTCTATCTGCGACTCGCTAATGGTATTAGCCTGGGCCGGAACAAACGCTGAATATAACTGCTAGGAACAATAGTGGCAATCTAGTCAGTTGATGTTAGCAATTATTCACATTAAGTCGGCTGTTTTCTTCGTAACCACATTCTGCAATGGTTTATATAAGACCAGAGAACGTCTATAGCAACACAAGGACCCAGTTATCGACTAACATAAGCGCAATTTAATGGACGGGTCGTTGATGATCAACACAATAACTGATCAACCTCAGTACAAACATTTGAATGATGCTTGTGAACATTTAAAATCAAATGAAAACAAGATATCTTAAGGCACAACGGACCGGCAAAACATTAGCGACTGACGTATAATCATGATATCATGGCTGCGTAACCAAATATGCTCTCACCTTATTTTGCAGCCGCCGTGCGTTAGTTGATTGCCTAAAATGATTAGATATGGGATAGTGAAATGAAATAAGGTGGAAAGTATAAAAAAGCCACGGAACCACCTCTGACGATAAATCTGCGATCAATCAGGTTAAGTGCACATTGTCTCCTTACCACAGGGGTACCGCGCGATGAAATATCTTGTTTGGTCCAATGTTCACATGCTGTTGTTTCCTGCATATTATAAGCATTGTAGCCAATGACGAGTGAGGTAATAGGAAAACCTCATCTCACCCGCAATTTACTTACTCGCTCGAACGTATAAATTTGATATCATAGAAACATGCACATATATATTGGACTGTATCCTTTATTTATGTTCATGAATTGTGCAGAATACTTCCCTTTACCTTTTGTGTGTGAATGCAATCATTTAACTATAACCTGCCTACATGGAAAATATTATCGGGGACAGAAAAGCTGCGCGGTACGGCCCACTTGTCGTGGCTATAAAGTGGTAATATAGTGGGAGATGGTCGCTGCTTTCCATTCCATTATTTGTCATCTTCATGTGCAAAGATAGCATCCTTTGTGTCTTCTTCAATGGTTATTCCATATCCTTTGCCCGCTAGTAGATAACTTAAGCACGTCCATTGTGTTCATGTAATGTTTGCGAGGTTGAGAGGAGACCCCACAAAACAATCCGTGTCTCGTAATTTGTACTTTGTTCGGAAATAGCCTAACATTCACAATGCCAGCGGTCCACATTATTGCAGCGTTTCCCATCCTTTGTATTGGTGCACCTAATCTCGTCCTCATTACCATTCACCTCATATTGCACCTGCCCACGATGACTCAGAACTATAGAGCTGCCAGCCGGTCTTCTTAAATTATCAGCCCAACTAGGCTCATGACAAAACCATTGATACGCCGTTTAGATCAAATATACAGTCGCTCGCAATGTAAAGATCCAATATAATATAGACAGCTGTCGGTGGAATGAACTCGCTGCAGTTGGTGATAAGTTCTGCAATCGACCAATCGGATGCTAAAAACTGCTAGAGCCAATCCGTATTAGAACGAGTAGATGTTATCACAGTGGACGGTTAATTAGAAGGTAGATAAACATAATAGTCAGACGTTACATATTGTTAATTGTAAATAGTATTGCTTATTAACATTAAAAGTTATGTTTGTGACTAATGATGCCCTGTTCAGCTGAGCTGGGTTTATTTGCTCATAATAAAGTTTGTGAAGCTCTCCAAACAATTTTCTGCAGCGTCTGCAACGTAATAAGCTTTAACTAAACATGTTATGTTATCTTTTTCTCCTTCAATGTCCGATCATTCACAATTGACCGAGCACGCTATTGCATTCCTAACATATCTCCATTGAAAAGCGTTCTATTTCTTCATGACCTCCAACCCAGTTGTCATTTGTCATCACACGTCTATGATCGTCGGCAGGCGATCCAAGCAGCCAGGACGCTGAGGAGGGAAAGTGATGCATCTCTGAGTTATCACAAAGCGTAAATGGATATAAACTAATGTCAAATGCGTCGTTCCAGACAAACCAAGGCAAGGACTTATACATTGAGGGTAGTAGCGTGCTTATAATTATGTTTCTCACTGGAGTCTGTCTGAATAGTAATTAATCGCTATATGCAACTGATTTTAAAAAGAGGCTCAGATTGTTTGAGAAAACTTATCGATTATACCCCATTGAACGCCATACAAAACAGGCGTACCTTATGATACTCAATGCATACTGGCACATTCATCTTCATCGGTATTATACTTGTTGATTTGTCGCGCATGCACGTGGACTTGCTGTGGCATCTTATCATAGCAATAAGCAATACGCTACGGGAAGTAGTTCCCCTCCACGTGCCATGTATATGAGACGCTAATATCTTTACCGAGGATCATCTATGACTGGGGGATATTGGTATATAATCGCCATCCCGACTACACACAGCTCACCTGCAAAATATTAGGCGATACTATGATGCAATACCGATGCCACCATATCCTCCCAAAAGTCTAGTTAGATAAATAAAAGCCTCCTCAGATGAGAAGCATTTGGCAATTCGTGATCGCGTACATATAGCCAGAGGATATCCCGTCTGATGTGCGCGTCTTTTCATCCCAGGTAAGCACACACGTGAGACTGTAGCCATGACGAATATGACATGATATATCTCCCACTGGACAGACATCGGATGCTGCTGTAGCAGCTGTTGCTTGATAATAATACATTGTTGACAGACATATCCAGGGCAAATCCAATTATTTCCATTAGACAAGCGTATGTACCTGTATAGCACCTAGTAGCAATAAGGGATCTGATCACCTTAATGTATATACGTACCAAATGGGAAAATATCAGCCGGTCCCGCGGCAGCCGTGCATAGGTTGGCACGCATACACACAGGCACGTCCGTTTTGCTCGCTCTTGTAGCTTATTCCTTTTATCTATCTTCTGTACTTCTGACTTCTTCTTTTCACGATTGGTGAAAACAACCTCACCCGGATAATGATTCATTCAACCCACATTTCATTTTATGAAAACCAGGTTTGGTCTGTATCTGACTCGTTAAATACGCTAGCATCATGCTATTCATTGTGCTTGTCATGTAAGGTCTGTGTCTAACGCGCACATTAAGTTGTGTATTATATGATACGAATGGTCGTTATTTACATCTGTATTATATAGACCGGCCCCATGTGACCGCACGGTGAGTATAATCGGCAGCGATGAACATGACCACATAACTGCGGGAAGTGGAATTTATTAAATGTCCCCTTTTATGAAACCAATATTGCTCCAAATACCTACACACTGTCGCTGGCTACTTATCTCAGCACAGCTTTATTGGTCGATATTTTACTTGGCAGTTGCAATACCTGCCACTTTTGAATAGAGTATGTTTGCTATAAAGCACACGTTTACGGTATATCGAGATTGTTTTTTTTGTTGAATGAGGGCATATTTCTAACATAGGGTAATTCTCTGCTGAAAATATCTGATATAAGAAAGTCTTCTGTCGTTCATTTTGACAATGCCAAGAGGTAAACTTAATCACTTAATGTGTCAATTATTTTGAATGTTAATGATATGTGATGATAGAAATCACAATATGCGCACATATAAACGGCAGTAAATACATCGCATGTATTTCCTAACATTTGTAGCCTGTGAAGACCAGAACGTGGCCTTGTTTTGTTAAAAGGTCGTCAATAGCAGAGCAAATATGGTACGTGTGAACCCGTTGAAGCTTCCACGTACATTGATGAGTTTGATGATGCATCCAAGTAGCATATACAACTGCACTTGTCTGGCTGTTGGTTGACTTCGGCCAATTTTGCAAACTGCTGTTTAATATGAGCAACAGTGCAAATGCTTCGCCGATACCAAATCTTAATAAACAACCCTAGTATTAAAATAAAGACGCCATGACCTGTCAATCAAATTAAATACACCATCGCAGGCCAGACATTGCCATAACCGTACACTTTGGTTATCAGCAATCTGCTATTCCTAGCGACTTCTTATTCATACAGCAACAATTGTATTATGACTTATTCTGTAACCCATCATCAGCATTCATACTGCTACACATGCATTGTGACTAATGGTACAACCCACCATCAAAGTTAAAGGTTTATTGACGAGTGTGACATATTTGTGCAGTCATATGCATGTGTATTTGTTGACGACCGACACAGGCGTGATAATCTGATATATAACAGTGGTGATAAGTCAACGGCAACAAGTGAACAAGCTTTCCATGAACAAAGTCTTATATTGCTTTGTTACGGTAATGTCTTGCCATATGTGTTGTAGTAATATAAACATTTATAATATATATATATATAAATGCAATAAGTATATATATATATAAATACAAATTTATATATATATACATATATATATATATATATATATATATATATATATATATCTATATCTCTCTCTCTCTCTCTCTATATATAGATATATATATATAGAGAGATATATATCTCTATATATATATATATATATATATATATATATATATATATATATATATATATATATATATATATATATATATATATATATATATATATATATGTATATATATGGATTATATACAACTAAAGTCTTGGTTGGATCAAGTATGAAATGTATCATGGCCTTCATTTCGCCAAACGCTTTACCTGACTCTCTCTCTAATGTAGACTGCGTCCGTATGCGATACTTATTGTGGGTGAGTATAAGTTGTTAATCATACGTCATTACCAGACAGTATCTAGACTAAAGTTAAACCCAGATGTCATAATTGATCATAAACAACTTGTCCTTCCAGACAATTCGTTTTAAGAATTATGCTGTCTCAAGCAATACGCCTATCACTGGAACTGGATATCTCTGTGTACAGCTTGAAATTCAGTATCCCCTACCGTATTACCTAAATTTACCGCAGTTACTCCTTATAACAAGAAGCAATATATTCTTTTAACTCGTGTGTTTATCTATTCAAGATAATCAATAGGAAATGTTAATGTATGGTTAGTCTATCGTAACAGTTTGCCGTATATATTGGTCATACCATAGAGATATACTGTCCAATTTTCCTTTTTATGGGCTCTATTCATAGCATGATTGGCAATATAAAAACACAAATCTTTACAATACCGTAACGGGCAATTTATTTTATTTTCCTTATGACCCTTATTTACTTACATTGTTGGCTAGACAAAGCATTTGAAACGCAATTCAGGCATTGTGCTTCTGCCAGATTTATCACGACGAAGATGTCACTCATCAATTAACTGTGTTAACACTTGCCAAATCCTCAAGCCAAATGCTCTGAACAAATAGCCTCGGAAAGTATAATACCAGTGTTCTTTTATCAACTCTGTACAAATATGCTTTAACAGTAGGGAATATTCACGTTTAGTTTGTAATGGCTACCTCACAACAGGAAGGATTTCTTCTGCTGCTGGCATTTTATATATCTCTGCTGGTGTTGAGATATGAATAGAGTGTCTGGCGGATAGAACGCAAATCTTACGACGTCACAAGGATATGCAGATCGCTAGCAATTTGCTTTAGTGACATACTGATTTACTAACAACTAACTTTGAAAAAATTAAAATTAATTTGAATAATTAAACGACAAATCAATGATCTAGAATTTTGGTTAGGTTTTTTGGTTGTTTTGGTTAAAACATAAGTGATCTTTGAGTTAATAAAACTAACGTATACTATCAATTACCTGAAAGTAAGAAGCTAAATAAAACAAAGAAAATCACCATTGAGAGGTGTTTAAACCGTAATATATGGATAAGCCAAAACAATTGATTCATCGCAAAGTGTTGTCTTGTACATAACAGCACCAGATGGAAATATAAAAGCAGATGGCAATCTCAAACGCATCGGATACACGACAAGGCAGGTACATGAAAATCAGGAAAAGCAATTGACAAATGCCATAATACAGGATGCCAGAGGAATATAAAATAAGTAAATTGGCCACATTAATTAGATGTCCATTGACTTGTTAGTATTCTGCATTGACACTGTGTGTCTGACTGTCACTGGCTACTATCGCGCCAAAGTATTAGTTTGTTACTTGACGGCTGAATTCGTGGTTATGATGCGACAGTGACATCTGACCTAATATTCCGCTCTAGCAGAAGGCTTAATTGCTGATGTGTCTTGAATTGATTCCATTGCTGTATCTTAAAGTTCCATTATCTTAGCGCACGTGCCGGTCACTGTTCAGCTTTTATTAATAAACCCAGAAAAACGTAAACGTTCATAAAGCCGCAAGCAATAATGTGCAGTGATAAACGCATGGAAAGGTTGTAGCGTGCAAAATGATTTCATTTAACATTAAGATTATGTTAGAAGAGCCATATATCCATTATCATGAAATATTATGTGTAATGTGTAATACTTCGGTCATCCCAACACCCTGACTTGAATAATCATGTGGTGCTTCAATCTAATTGATTAGCTTAACTTCGTGCATACAAATAGCTTTGATTTGCCAAGCACACTTAAGTGATATTTAGTGAAGGCATACAAATCTAACAAGCGACAATCGAACTCATTGTTATTTATGATTGCGATAATTACAAATCCTCTCAAATATGTCAACAAAGTTCTTTCTATCCGAACCAAGTGCCTCGACCGCAAGGTTATTGTAGTGTAATTGTAATAACAAAGGTAACACTTACTGGCGAGGAGCAAATAAGTAATTAGGCATAAATATCTACAATATATCGTCTGCTTATGACGCAAAAACTATTTTGAATATCGTCTATTTCATAGACTGTATATAAGCATTAATGAACTATGTGTTGTACGTCTGGCAAATGTGTCATAGCTCTGTAGCGGATTACAACATCGTTATAACGTCGATCAGCGGTCGAGGCACTTGGTTCGGATAGGAATAGCGATCATCAGGTGGCCCCTAATGCGTTAAAGGTCAGGTTTATAGATTATCAAGCGGTCCTTCTATAGAGGTGGCTCAGAGACAGGATGAAAGCCGATATTTGATACCATTACAGTCGCTAGGCGACATTAACCGGAGATTATCCCATCACCGATTGTGTGTCGTTTGGATCATACTTTTGCACAGGTTTGAAGTACTCCCAGTTAAAGTCGTTGCCCGGTTATTCGTTTGAGTTACTTTGTAGACGCGAAAAACCAATGGAGGGACGTTCATAATTCCAACGAAGCAATTTGCATGCTAGCTATGGCGTTCTCACCGTCCAATAGCTGTGATGTATCTTATACTCAAAGCAACAGACATTATTCTCTGAAAATTATTGTTTAAGTTGCGCAGGGTAGGCATCAGCTGGTCTTACAGGGTTGGCAGGTTTTTTTAAACAGTCGATTAATGCATACACTGGCAGGCAATTAGAACGCCAATTATTGCGCATGCATTTAACTAAGGGATAATATCAACGACCATCATTTGTCTTGCTTGTTTTCACACGGTCCTGTATGCTTGAGCTGATATTTTACATACGACAACGTGGTGCCATTTCTCTAGTTAGACGCTGTATATGCACATGCAGGGCATTTTCCCGTCGGCAATGCTTGGGAATTAAAACGCCATAAGTCATTGACGTGTGTCATTTGGAGACATTTACGGATGTAGCTCACCCAGTAAACCCCGAGGCGATTTGTCACGTTCCTGATCTTTAATCATGTGGTGATGTGTGCTGTGCAAAACGTTGCCTAACGACCATATTAAATCTGATATGTCAATAAACTGCAAATGCCTTTTATATTATCACGTCTGGCACGGAGCATTTGCAGACCATCGTTACTTCGGTATGGCAAACTTTATAATGTCTTATTTGGCATTGATTCTGTGGTTGTTCGCTTGAGTGACGAGAAGTGTTTACTAAAGCACATTATCCAACAACGACCCGTCAAGTTTGAGCATGGTAATAATGCCTTTTTGCTTACTGAAGCTTTTACTATAACAAATTAAAAGAAAACGGATCGGAATGTAAAATTCATAAACGAACATCTCTCGTTATAAACAAACACATATAGAATGAACTGGTGCACAAACACGATCCGACAAAGCTTACCAAGCTTTGTTTTAGATGACCCATGTTAGTAAGACCCCCAGACTCAGCAGTGGCATCGCCGGCGTCTTTATTTGCTTCATCAGTGACGTCTGAATCGCACATTTCTGGTTCGAATCTATCAGAAAAGGTTTGCCATGCCGAAGTAACGATGGTCTGCAAATGCTCCGTGCACGTCTCCTCGCCGCTCTCTAGATGTGACGAAATAGTGTAACTACCAGCAGCTATATAGCAAGAATCGTAACGCAGATCACGCCTTGCAGTCAAAACATCGCCGGATCTGACGTCACACAAAGGCGATTATTTATTCATGAGCTTGTCTTTTCGATGTGCCGGACTCATTTTGAAAGTCAAATTTTGATCCGCAAATGTGCTTACACATTGACAGAGCAGGTACTGTCGGATTATATTTCCATAATTTGGCGAAGAAAATGAAATTATTTATCGTGCGATAGGCACTTTATAGGTAGTGCACTATAAATCTATGTAGGTAACAGTGCCTTGATTAAACTGACGCTTTTCAAAAGTATGGGTTTGACGGCGCTATGTAATGATCTTCAAATGGATGGAGCTATATGTCAAAAGTTAAATGAGGCTTGTCTTAGCATGGGACAAACATCGCCTTATGATTCACAATTTACACCTCGTAATGGCTTTTGTTGTTCACACAATGCGGCCGGCTGATTTGGCTCACTTCCATACTACTTCACCATCCTTGCTTAAATTAGAAATGTCTTTGGGGAAAGAAACCCACTGCAGTCTAACAAATAGGCCCATGGGACATGGGGGAATTTTGCGAACTAAATCAGGAAAATGCAGAATCGGCCAATAATTGACCAAGTTATCATAGATTTTACATTTTCTGCGAAATTCAACAACTGTTCACGACCATCGTATGTATGATGATTTTATGAACAATCAAACTCATTAAAGAAATCCTGCTGTCAAGGGCCATGACATTTGATGATGAGTAGGCTGAATCAAGGAAAGCTTACTTTAGCGCCGCGTGCCATGAAGCGAGCAGAGAGAAGAGGCTGCCTTTGTTCAGAGCGATAACTCGGTTGTTGTTAACAAATCCATGAAGAGCCAGCAGAAGTGATACCCAATGTACTTCAAGCTTACTTTGTGAGAAAACTGCAGGGTTTTTAGAGCAAGAAATTGTAGTCTGTTTTTCATCATTGAATGGGTTTCGTTCGTGTGTAATCAAATTCACTGAGCTAATTTTATGACTATTGGACAGATTTTATTAGCAATCGAAAATTTGACGAAAATTGATTGGAAGAAATTTGCCTTTTAAACTCAACGTGCTTTGAAAACGACCAATATTAGGAAAGCATATGTCAATAACCAAAGTTGACACATCGTGCAATCTTCGCCTCCATATCCCACTTGACCGACTTTTCGTGCCTACAGTTGAGTGTGCTACACACTGCAGACCTGTGACAAATTAATCACAATTGATCACGCACACCATCATACTTTACTCACGCCACATATGTTACCCTCCATCTATAAATAAATTCTTTGTTATACGTCGTTACGCGTACGAGAGAAGCAGTTTACAAACAACAAATAACAACAATTTGGAGGCTGTGCTGGGGCTTCAATGCCATTAATGCTGAGCATTTCGGAATGTCACCTCAATCCAGTTTGTGATACCGTTGCATCAATTTCCAAGAAGCCATGATAAATGCATTGACGATTACTGACGATGAGTGACGATTCATTATTAATTGCAATTGCTACAGCATATATCATAATCAGTCACGGCAAACTTTCATCAGAGAAAAGAATCTGATTAAACGTGAGACGATCGGATTCATTGCTATCACAATTATTGAAACTTTTTTAAAATTCTGGTAGATACTATATGTTTTAATCTTTGTTTCTGCTAACCAAACCCATGAAACGAGTTTCACATACATGTACAGATTATTGATGGTTTTACTTCTACGCTACGTGCATACCTTTCTTCTGTATCTGATTGCATCCGAAACACGCGCACACACCGAGCCGCGATGTTTAATATCACAAGTATATATATATATATATATAATATATATATATATATATATATATATATATATATATATATATATATATATAGATATATAGATATATATATATATATATATATATATATATATATATATATATATATATATATATATATATAGATATATATATTATATATATATATATATATATATAGTAGATATATCTATATGTAGATACATACATACATATATATATATAGATGTATATATATATATAGATATATATATATATATATATATATATATATATATATATATACATTTATATATATATGTATATATATATCTACATATATATACATATCTATATCAGTATATATATATATATCTATATATGTATATATATATGTATATATAAATCCAAAATAACATTCCCAGCAACACCTGTTGATACAGTGCCGCAATAACGGTTGCCCCATAGAGTTGCTGCGCAACATATGGTCTATCATCAGTTCCTTTATGAAGTCTTCCTATTCCCCCCATGAAGGGCCAGCATTTATCACAGCAAGAATCCTAAATAGATTAGAATGGTTTCGATGTCATTGATATATTACAATCAGCTAATACACGGGGAACGGCGATTCCTAGATTTAGTTTTTTTTGGCGTATTGTAATCCGTTGCTGTTGATTGCCACACGGATAATACATTTAGCTTTATACCCGACTGAGAGACTTTATTGCGGAAGATGATCAGTGGATGTATCACTAATTTAATTACTGGTTGCAGTTATGTCAAAATGCATCTATCCAATCAACAATTTTAAGAAACACAAATGCTTGCTCGGGGCTGGGTAGTGGCATACGTGCAGTCTATAATCTTTATAGTCGTGTTTATAAAGTGAGCCTCCGCAAGCTACTGGTAAGCATTTAAGCGCAAAAGCTTATTTACCCACTACCAAACACATTCATTACTGTAGACAGTTATTTTGCGATATGGAAAGTACAATAATAATTTAATGTTGCCTAGGCGCAACAATATCAGCTGATGTCTAATTCGGCGGTTAGAGGACAGCATTATAAAGGTGATAAATCTTTCTATATCCTGTGATCAACAGGTTTTTTATTTACCTAGATATGCATCACAATTTGTCGGACTTTCCTGATATAACGAATTGTCAAGCAACTATATTACCGTCGGCAACAGCCGTATCGGTTTAATGACTCTTGTATCAATTAATTGGATAAACATCAACTTTTATGTTAGTTCAAAGAATTGCGTAGTGTTAAGCAACCATAGTCGAGTGCCCCAATCGGTGATCATGACTATCTTATTTATTACTATAATTTCCATGAAAGACGGAGAAGCAACCATAAAAGCAGTATAATAGATACCTGATCGGTATCACGTGTCATCGAAAGATAATGGTAGGAAACCCTCCTTGAGGCGACATAAACAGTGACACAATTAGAAGAGTTCGGAGTGCAATCGCCTAGGCAATGTATTTGTTAAGTCACAGCAACACAAATTTATTGTGATATGATTGCCTAAATTTTGAACAAAGCCGCAATTGCATGTGTGATGTTGCTGTTTGGGGTTGGCGGATATGTAGAACACTGCTGCTGTCTCATACGGTTCTTTAACGTAGGCAATAAAGAAGCATGCAAGACATTTCCCCCTTTATTTACATTGAACGTAATTATTGTTGAATAATGCAGAATTCAACGGAAGGCACGGACATTTTATGATGATAAGGATGTAAACCACATAGAAACGGTCTGTAACCGATTATAGGATAAAATGTTTTTAAATAAATAATCTACTTTAAAGCAAGTTGGTAAATCTGATTTCATCTATTAAAGCGAATCAAGCAATTACATTTGTGAGACCTCTGATATCTTTAACGCAATTGCACTATTATCATCTAAACACCAAATTACTAGCTGACTAAGAGGAATAGGATAAAATACCAGTGCACAAACGTTACTTAGAATTGCGTTCTTGGTCGTGACTTGTTAAACTCCGAATTCTGATAAATTGACTTCCGGTACAAAACTTGTGAATCAGCTTAGAATTTCTGGAATATTGGTAGCAATAAGCGTTGGTGCCATCCTATATTCGGCTTTATAGACAAGTACCAGATTCTTAAATTAGATTCGCTGCATCACTGGCAACCAATGAAGCGAGTACAGAACCGTAGCGATGTGATCACACTTTGAGTTTCCAGTAATTAGTCTTGCTGAGATGTTTTGTATTTTTTGCTGTCGATGTACGAGGGATGCAGGAACGCCATAGAGAAGACCATTGCAGAAATCTACTTTTGATGCAATAAATGCACGTATTACTTGCTCCAGTTAAGATCGGTCAAGAAAAAGGAATAAGGCAGCTTAGTATTTCAAAATGTAGCTTTCGGTACAAATTATTAGGTACGAGTTATCAATTGTCATGACATTGATGTTTTTGTGCCCGTCAGTGGTTATTTTTCGGTTCTTTTATATTTGTTGCGTGAGGCGAATAACTGATATGAGTGTAACAGTCTGCTCGTAGTCTCAGGTATTTAAATCGCAGAAGTCCTCAGACCCTGAGAGTCATTGGCACGTGTATTAAACCTCATTAGCGAGTTCCTAGATAATTTCAAAGTGGACCATTCTAGAAATGCAAAGAAAAGCTACATATGTTAATGGACATTGATCAGAGTGTAGGTACTCAAACATTTGTAATGGTTCAGTAGCCTTCATGTTAACTAATTCCTGTTGCTGACATTATATTTACCTGGGAATGTGCGACGCTTACCATGCTATGTACGCACGTGTACATCCATAAGTGTATTACTGTTAGTATATAATTAGCGTCTTATATATCAATGTTAATATGAATCAGATATGGTACAAAATGACTGTACTGGTATTATACGCTGGCTTTCTGTAAACAAGTCTGATAAATATTTAGTAATTTGCGTCGAACGTATTCAACAACAAAAAATCCCCGATCCTCATAACCTGATGAGGATCTCATTAGGATGATCTCAGCACAACATTCGCATTGGTAGTTTTTGATCAGTATGATTAATGCTATGGGTTTTAAAGATCAACATCTGAGGATGTTTCATATCTTAATTCAATCGAAGGGGGCCTTCTAGGGGATATTTACATGATACCAATAGCTTCAAAACGGAAGTAAGAAGACAAGCAGTGGGAATGGATATTTTAGGTCAGATGCCTTTTGATACCAATGATACTCGTGTCTAGCCAATGAAATGATTACAAATGACGTATATATTGCTGATGTGCTTATTGCTGTGATGCGATGTTCGACTTTGCGACGCATGCATAAGCATGTGCGTAGGTGTGTTGGCATATTGGCTATAGATTGATAACAAGAAATGACTAGATTAGGTATGCATATAGCAAGTACAAAGGCCACGCATATTATGAAGACTTGAAAGCACATATATAATAAATCACATAATATAATTAATCCTTTCTTATTCAAGTATATTACTTATCTTGATGTTAGATGTCGAGTTTGGCATTTAACCAAAAATGGGGAAATGTTTGCCGCAAGTGATTCGCTTTGATATGTCTACATTGATTAAGAAACAGCGTCAAGAAAACCGTCCACAAGACTGTTAATTTAAACAGCCCGCAATAGTTGTACATGCAGCACTGGATCAATGTCTTGTTTCTAACGCCTGCTGCCAGTAAATTTGTAATTTAGTTTATTCCCATTAACACATTGTGACACTGTAAAACTTAGCTCCCTCATTAGCTTGTTATATGCTTGACTTGCCTTTTGACGCCCATACATGTTTTATGGAAATGTCTAAAGCCATATGGAGATGGAAGGTTGCCAAATGTGGTGTGAAGAAAGTGCGATAGTGTGCTTGCAAATGATTTGTCGCTGGTGGTGAGAGTGTGGCACATGCAACTGGGTGCGAAATAGACTCCTAAAGTGGAATATGGATATTGATTGGCCGATTGTATGATTTGTCAATGTAAACTAAGGCACAGTATTGATGATTGACAGACCACGTGATATAAGTGTTAAATCGTCGACACTTAGCAGAGTCTTGCACAAGCTAAAAGTGATTCTGATTCAATTTTAGATGATGTTTGTAGATCACTTTGGTTCCAATGTTACAGTAGATAATATCATCTTACAGTTAAAACGTTGTACTGTCCATTATATCATTATCATTATCATTATGATACCAAACTCCATTTGTCTATCGTTTCTTAACACACTTAAAATGCTGTTTCGGTAAACAGCGATGTAGCTGTGATCAATGTTACTTTATAACACTGATCGTTTCTATATACAACAGCATAATTAATGGAATAATCAAAGTACCTTACTGAAGTTGTTAAACATATCAGCTTTTCGAATGTTATCATCAAGTCATCAATCATCTTGTAATGACCACGTGGGAAATTGTCGTCCATTATATTCATAGATAAAAACGATATATCATTTCCTCATCTTATGGATCAAAACCTCCATTTGGCTTGCGGCCTATTTCAGTCATAATTATACAGGTGTTTGTTGGTGACATGGAAGAATATTTTCTCGCAGATAGACTATATTAATCATATACTTACATGTTAATGTGATAATATAACACATCATCGACATGTTGCGCCATTTTGCTATTCCTTGTCAGTATGCACTGGAAGGTTGAAATATATACTTGTTTGGTTCTGCCAAAATATGTTTAAACCAGTTGCAAACTAATTACTTCGTTGAGCGTAACTTCATAATACAGAATGGTTGGATAACCCAAAGCAGAGATCGATGGCTTGAAAAGGAGGTTATCATTGCAATCACATACAGAGGAAAGGATGTGACGGGATTTTATACATGCAAATCTGCGGTTTGGGAGAGAATTATATACTAATGCAATATCAATAACCGCATGTAAGCATGTATTGTGACAAATGTAGTGAATGCATGCACACGGCTATGATATAATAACGGAACCAGCTAGTATTGGTGAAATGTGTATTTGTGGTCGTTTAGCGGGTCGTACGTCGTCATGAACGGTGTATTGGTGGTCGTTCAGCGGGTCGTGAGTCGTCTTGCACCCTGTAATAGCGGTCGTATGCACAGCTCTCATACTGTATGAGGAGCTTTCTAGAGTTTGATGCTCTATTGTATTGCTCCAGCTAGTATTGGTGAAATGTGTATTTGAGGTCGTTTAGCGGGTCGTGTGTCGTCTTGCACCCTGTAATAGCGGTCGTATGCACAGCTCTCATACTTTATGAGGAGTTTGATAACTGCTTTCTAGAGTTTGATGCTCTAATCGTATACCAGGACACTGTGGTTTGCTAATCGAAACTCAAATTATTTATGAACCTTGGCTTATTATCTAGATATTAACGCGTTTTATTCATCGATATTCATGTGAACCTACCCTGTATATAACACGTCGTTAGAAGAAACCTTACCATAGCGTAATTGCCAATTATATTACACCATAAAGTGATTGATAAATCACATGAAAGCAGGGCATAGCAAATTGGCCGTGTGTGGAATTAAAATCTTAGCAGACACGACACTGATTCTATAACTATCCTTATGTATGGACTATTATGTAAGTATGGTCGGTATTATCTTCTTGAAAGCTTTCATAAATACATCATGTTAATATATTTTGTCTTAAGCAGGGGTTAATAAGATTGATAATTGGTGCTTTAGCACATGTGCTCGAGGGGCTATATAGAGCCTTGACGCAAATAGTTTCAGCAACAATAGATTTAACACCGGCTGGTCACTTAATGAAGCATACATTAACCATATATCAGACTCAGCAACGAATTTCATCATCGTACTACAAAAATGTAAAAACTAATTTGAAAGTTGTTCATCAACAATACTGCTATGAACTAAGTGTATCCCCAATCAAGTTGCTTGTGTGATCACATTTGTACCATAGAAGACACAAAAAGGATGGGTTTACTATAATTGCAATGTCTCTAGAAACGTGAAGCATGTTCCTGTTTACAAGAACTCGATTTCAACAGCACGATATGATTATTGACGTGTAATTATATTATATTTATACCTATTTGAGTCGTGACGTACTATTGTCTTGTATCGAGATATTAATGTAAGCATGTCATGCTTTCAGATTGCACCCGCTGCTATAAATTAACCTAAAGTATGATCTGTAGGTATAACGCCTGAATATGTTCCTATGCAATGCCATAGTATGAGAAGCTAAACATGTGTTCGAATATTGGTGCTATCACAACATCATTTAATATTTCACACTGATACCTTACATTTTTGGCGTTGACACCAAGATATACGTTTTCACGTGCGGTGCAAATATCGGATAATTCAATGAATGATCAATTGACTCGATGTTCTAATGTTGATGGATTTTCAATAATATTTTAGCCAGGTACAATATAAATTAATTGCACCGATAGTATTGTTTCATTAACTGCTTGTTCAAATCTGACATATTGCATTTAATATCTGAAACAGGGATTCGTGACAACGAGCGATTACCAGTGGAAACAGATTGATATTGGGATGTAACTTGTAATGCACTGGTTCGCCCCAACATCGATCTGTTATTATTCAACATTGATTTTTCCCATACTTGCATTCACCAGATAGATACAGCTGACAGCAAATGTTGAGCAGCCACTGCTTGAATCTAGCTGAAAACATCCGAGCTCATTCGATTTAAATTGCCGTCACAAATTATCGCAGAGGAAAAGCTACTTTTTTGAATTCATATAAAATGGCTATTAAGGATTTAGTTACTTCGCGCCGTGGACCCCATCAGGGCGTCCTCCCAAATGACCCTTCCTTACTTCTGAGTGGATCGATATTTAACCAAAGCCCAACTTTATAACCGGGCAACTTTACTTGGGCGATTACAAAAATAAGCTAACAGTATGTGTGCGTAGTCGCGGCAAGTGGTGGAAGCGTTCTTCATATAATATGATTACAAAATTAGAAATGAATGCTTGATTTTCTCTACAACTATATTATTAATAATATGCATATAGGTTTTGCAAAAACAGGTATAAAAATGCATCATTTTAAGCATGATTAACCGGCACGAGGACATAACGTGGCATTGAAGTGTTTGAAATTATTTGACCTGAACACTATATCGAAACATAATGTATCAAGAAGAACAAAAAATATTAATGAATCGCAGTTCACGCCCAGTGTTGTTTTACGCTAGGATAACTTAATAGGGAAGGGATACAACCCAGACCAATCAGGGATTTCGACATTGGTTTTTCAGGCCGTATAAGATTTATTTATTGTTGTGATATAAGATATGGGGTATAGTTAGTCTGCATATAGATGAGGCCTCACAGATGTATCTTCACGATGCAGGCACACCTTAGCCAATAAAACCGCATCGGGAAAGATTGAGCGAACATTTTTGTCGCTTATCTGTTTCGTGGTTGACTATAAAAAGATCCCTTTTTTATGTCACCGAGCCTACCATTAAATGCAATTGGTCTTTGGCTGTGTTAAACCTCAAGTATTGGCACGTGGTGAGACTGTAACGTTTCATTATGTAAACCCACACGTGTTTTTCGTCGCGGATGACTAGGACAATCATGGTTGAAATAGATATAAAGCAGCTGCAATGGGTAAACATAGTCATTAATACGTCTATGTGTTACTAAGACATATCAGCGCTGAGTGCAAACAATCCATTTCGATCTGTTCTCTTGTAATTTGTTTTATCAAATGCTTCTGTAAGCAAAACCAGTTACCATGCTCAACCGTGACGGGTCGTTGTTGGATGTTGTGCTAGTGTAAACCACAAAGTTCACCACTTAAGCGTTACTTAATTGAACACACTGCAGATTCAATGCTGAATAACTCCATTATATGCCGGATAAAACAATGTCAAAAGTATATGTGGTGATATGAAAAAAGAAGAAAACAATAATATATTGATTGTTAGTCGTAGCAAAGGCAGATATGTCGATAGATACATGCTTTCATCGATATATTGCACGTATAAACATACCGTGTAAGTGGCTTTATTGTAGTGTCCCAATTGTGATGTTCTTATTACAAATCAATTCAAGAATAATTATGCACGTTTAACTGGCAAATTTGCTTTAGCAACGTAAATAAACTTTTCTGCGAAACTAGGACCAATGTTACAGAATATGTGATCCTGAACTGCGCATTACAGAGCGTTCATTGTGACAACGAACACATATGGTTATTACTAGCCAGCACAAAACGCTGAGTAATATATCGATTAATTAATACAATCAAGGGTTTGAGTTTACTTCTTCAAAATATACCTATGCTATTGGCAAACTTTACTTGAATCAATTGTTATTTTGACGAGGGGATTATTTTGCAATGTGAAGCGTTGGATTTATGTTGGCGTAGCAACACGGCTTGACGCGTTAGTAACCATTTTCGTGTACCTAAATTGGTTGGTACATTTCTCTGAGGATTGACCTCTCATTGTGGTTATGAACAAACTTAATAACTGTGCTCGTAACATCGCGCCAAAACCTATATTATGGTCCGTATGGAGGCATAGCATAATTGAGTCAATAATGGGAGGTTAGCAAGATCTCTATATGAGTAGGCAACACAGTATTTAAATATATCTATCAGTTAATATTTAGTTGTGACAATGAGTATCTCCACGCCTTCAAACAAACGTGACCAGAAGCATTCTATGACATGAGAATATGAAATGCATTGATAGCCACAGATTGATCACGGTCGTCAGGGCAACATTTAAAACAGCGCACACCACAAAGATCGGCAACGTGACAAATCGCTCAGGGGTTTCTGACTACGGCGCCTTATGTAAATGTCTCCAAATGAGACACATCAACGACTAATGACGAAGAGGACTAAAGCCCCTCATATGCAAATACAGCGTCTAATAAGAGAGAGGGCACCACAATTAATCATGTCAAAGCCCAGCTAAAGCATACAGGACAGGGTGAAAGCCAGAAAAAATATGTTTGTCGTTGATATTATCCCTTGGTGTAAATACATGCACATTACACGATGTTCTAATTGCCTGCCAGCGTTTGCAACAATCGACTGTTTCCGGTGAGGTGTTGAAGCTTTAGAATGTTCGTACTACTGCATTATAAATAACCACCGGTGGTTACAATAAATCAATAAATCAACATGGAACACGACCTGATCAGAACTGACTCCTAACGAGATCGAAGCCAGAAAATTATAGGAAACGTCTAATGGAGATCGATCCAAGCTCCTCAAAACGTTACTGCAATATTGACAAATCAAGCTTTATTGGAGGTCCGCCCAATGGGAACCCAACCCAATAATCTCCTATAGAGAAAGGCATTTCTTGGTATACGTATTGCTGTTATGTACTAAGATTAGAGATAAATAGTATAAGTCCGTTTTTGATTAACAAGTCTCTTTATTTTCGTGTTCTGTCTCTCTCTAGCCTCGTGTCCCGACTGCTCGCTCCTCAACCGTACCACGATACTTTACTGGTCCTCCAGCCAATCACATATTGATACATGGGTAATCCCATCCTACCGGATGTTTTGAACATCCAATGCACCCCGGTGGCTAAACATGACTGGATGCATGACCGGATGGGACAATTACAATTAAGAAAACATCAAGGGTAATGGATGGTCAAGAATGGAATGTGGCACAGAACACAGAAACATGAAGTACAAGGATGGCTTGTATGCCCGGATACGATAGACAATAAAACAGACAGCAACAAAGACGGTCAGCCAAGATGAAACACTTCATATTCAACTCAGGAATATGATATTGCATAAGCAAAATCGATAAATTAGTGAAATAAAACACGCTGGTCCGCGCGTGCATGATCCATTTGTCAAACATTATTAGATTTCTGTTTTGTATTTGCCCTTTGTGCAGCTATTCGTCAATAACATTTTGCGTAGACTTAAAACTTTATAATCAAACTTTGGAAATTATCGCAGAAAACGATTCGCTGAAGTTCACAAATTAGCTAGTATTTGAACAATGTACTGTTATAGATTGGAAGCTAGACGCCAATGTGTCTGATGAATACCTCACTGTTTTATAAATGAAATCAATAACCAAATCTAAGCCATAGTGGGGTTTGGGACAGGCAGAAACCTATCGTGGTAGACTACGTGGCTGCAGAGGCTAGCGGCGTAAAGGCACTGCTGCTATATTGCACCTTTATTACGGCTAGACCAGCGTTGCATATGTTGAGCACAGTTCTTATTGATTTGGCCATTGATCGTTTGGTAATTTTATCATATGCTATTTTAGTGGCTGACATATATTTGAACGTTTTGGGTGTGGGTGGTTGGGAGGGGGGCATAAAAAGCGTGGGTTCTGCCGTCGCGTGATTCGGACCATTGTGTCTAATGAGTGTACAAAAGGGACAATACCCATTATGCGAATTACCCAGCCAAGGCACGAATTAAGCACCTTCAGCTCGTAAATGGTTGTTAAAAATGCTCAAATGCTCTTTGCCTGGGGAACTTTCGTTCCCCCACGATTCCTTTTTCTACCGCAATGAAGGCTACAAGAATAGCAGAAGCATATTATAAACATCTATATATCAGTGCAGACGATTCCTGCAATTATCGTGTTATAATATAACACATCCAAAACGAGACTCAGTATATATATTTGTCAGTTATATGAAATGAGAGAGCTTTGTAAATTATATAGCCGCTGTGTTCTTAAATAGACTGCTTCAATTTAATTATCAAATCTCTTAGGTAGAAGACACACGTTGTGTCAATCAATACATACCTGCAGCATACCTGTGGCGCATTCTATTAAAATCACCTTCGCTTACTAAATCTTACACTCAAATTGGTACTCGCTTTTGCAGTTACCTAGGATTGATTGAACACCGAGAGGTAGTTTGCAGCATCCGCAGCAGCAATCATGTAGACTGTTAAGTTATGATGCCTACAATGTGAGTGGCTTTCTTACCAATAACAGAGCAGTGTGAAAATACCTGGTTCGAACCCTATTCCATCATTGTCATCTTGCGAGAAAACAATTCATGGACTTTAAACGGGCAGAATGGCGGCAGCCCGTTCAGTATATTTCTCCGTTCCAGGGATGGATTATGTCAAAAAGCATCAGCAAAGAAAATAGACTATTATGGTAATATTCATCACAAGAACCTTAGTTCATCATCTAGTGGACTCACACAATTGTCGATCTTCCATCATGGTTGCCTATGCAAATGCAGTATATATATCATGCCACTGAATATAACAATGATATATACAGGTAATTCGTATCCCCGATGACTTCACCCTGCATTGTGGGAAAAGATCGAGTCACTGTACAATACCAACAAACCAACATAGATTATGGTACTATGTACTTTGTTTATTTGATATATGGTTGTCTAACGAAGGAAACATGATTAACGCAATGGCAGGTCGAAGTTTCATGTACTATGAGAATTAATATAGCGTAATTTCGCTTGTAAGTATAGAATGGTTTGGCTGGTAGACGCTATCGATTAGATTATCGAAATGTGACAGGTGACGCACCAGCTTATTATACGTATCGGACACTGTCAATCATATTGTCCCCATTTGGTATTATTATCATACGATTTATTTAGCAATGAAGGCATGCTAGTCAGTTATATTGTCACAATATGACATCATAATAGTATTGCCTCATAAATGAAGGACATAACGATCACATGAACAATCATTAATCAAAACAATAGAAAACAGAAATCACTTGATCAATCATTATTCAAAACAAGAAAGAACAACGATCAATCATTTTTTAAAACAACAGAGAGCAAAAATCACTTGAATAATCAATAATGACAAATATATTATGCTTCTACAGCGACCGAAAGAGGATGTAAAGATTGTTCCGCAGAAACATGTTTCACATGAGGCTCGTTAGGCGGAACGTCTCTCTCTCATATAGGGATCATTTAGAGTCAAGTGTTCCCTTCGGGTAGACTTGTGGTAACCTTTGAGCACTGTGCAACGGCAGTAGGTTTGACTAATTTTACATGCAATGAGCATTGAGAGAAATTTTGTTTAAGACTGTTTGACCGACCATATAAAACTCGCATTTGCCCCAGCATATCATCGTCCTAAATATATCCATTGTTCAACATATTTCAATCGCATATCATGTATTTACATAGTTATTTGCATCGCTAGTACCCCCGTTCTTATTTTTGATTATTGGTATAAAAACATATGAACAGCAGTGACACATAGACATGTAGTCGGCATTAATAAAATGTTCAGCGCAAAGACCATCTACCCCCCCCCACCCCCCCCAAAAAAAAAGAAGAAAAGTGGTAGTGGTGTCAATTTCACATTTGACCGTTTCCGTCACCAAAACCTTCTCCTGGTACTCGCTTGCATTGTTGAGGAGTGCGGAATAATGGTCACGCCATTCAAACTATAAACATCGGCACGCAGTTACCTACATTAATGTCCAGACAATATATTTGCAGCGTCCTGACTGATCATCTATCAACCTAGTGCAGTGACAACAAAAGCCACGATGTATGTGTAGCACTAAAGTTCTCGTTTATGGCCTATAAATATCGTCAATAATACAACACAATATACATACCGAGTCAGTTTGTATTCCACCTGGTTCCCTGTCCCTACACTAATACACTCTTTCATACAGAGGTTAAACGCGTCCACTACTCGTTAATATCACTTGTTTACTGATCCTGTCCGCCAAATTTAAGCTGCTGGAACATTCATTGGAATTCGCCAAGACGTTAGAGGATCTGCTGAATAAATTACTGCCAGATACACACGCATTTACTTATGTATATATTTGACATTTCGATGTTCTGACAAATTCAGGCATGAATGTTACATGCAATGTAACTCAGATGATCGTCTTTAAACGAACATTCAACATTCATATATGAGACAGAAATATTTACTTTTGTAACCAGCAATTCAAGGATAGTTTAAATGTGAACCGAAATCTTTAGAGAAAAGTGATTAGTTTACGTGTTGAGTCTTCCGTGAGTGCGTCTCCTGCTTAAGCATTAACCCGCTTTTAGTTGCTTGTTTCACAGCGATTGGTTAACTCGATTCATTGAGTAAATATGGATTCCAACCGACGCTGCATGCTGTTGATGTCAACCGACGTTGCATCCGTTTTGGACCTCGTCAGGACTTATTTGCGTTCCAAGAGGTTTCCCTATGATCTCCACTAGACGTAAGATGATTTTCAATTATATCATAACGTGAAACGTGTATATGATTGGATTCCTGACTATATTTTCCCGTTTGAAAGTGTGCTTGCTGCCATTTAGAAAGACAGCCAATTTACAAGCAAAGACCTGGCAGATGGTTGCTTAGAGATGATGCGTCGGATGCGTGGCATTGCATGCTGTCGATTGTAAATGGTTGATTTCTGGTCGGTGACGTGTTAAACAATCATCTGAGAAAAGCTGCTCCAAAAGAGAAACGGATGGAAAAGTAGATCTACGCATTTGTTAATTGACCCCGACAATGATTTTCCCCATCGCGTAAATAGAAGATAGGGCAAGTTTAAAATGCTTTGACAAATCCTCCTCCACAGCGAAAGAGACTGAAGCATTAAATGTATTCTCTGGTACGATTTAACTTAATAGAGAAGATTAATGAACGTTTGTGTTATCATCTCGAGTACCCAGTTTGTTAAGTAGCTTCAGTGTTTATTAATCCATACGAGCACCTACATCTCTATCCTCTGCCATTCTCGGGTAGAATCTTGCATGAAATATATTTTCCATGTTCTATGATGGATATTTGAAGCTGATATTGGGCTCGCTTACGTCAGGGATAACGTGACGTCTTTATGACTAGTTTTAAATAACATCGTATATGATATAGGGTTATACAGTGAATAGTTAGGTATGAATGGGAATAAACTTACACTGTCAACGTAGGTGGCGGACCTAATGAAGTTATAATATAAGCGGCACTAGTGCATAAGTCGTAAACAGCCGCCCCAGCTAGCCTCAGTACACATTACACTCACATAGGATGCCCGTATATCACCTATTTCGCATCTCAATCCTACTCTAACGTAGCAAACTCCCTGAGTAAGTTCAGCAACATGACAACATAATAAACCATCGCGTGCTATTTAAACCAAATGACATGAGTTTAAAAGAGACGATGAATGAACGGCCCTAATTGTAGTTTATGGAGCAGTTCCTTACCTTACTGGCACCACTAAATAGATATGTCTTAATGAGCCAATCTGACCGGAAACAAAAGAATCGGAAGTTCGTAACTACGATATACTCTGTGCAAATTATCGATGAATTCGGAAAAAACGCTTAATGCTTGCTGCGTCGACTGAGATCATTTGATTAACCTGTTACAGAGTTTCAGAGTAGGTATGACGGCAACACGCAATAACAGGCCTGTAAACGGAAACAATCAATCAATCCCCCCTCCCCAAAAGCTGATGCGGCAAACGTCATCACCAGTAAATCACGGCAGTTGTCATTTGGAATTAAGGTGTGAATCAAACGAGCACGCAATAGCGTCAGCGCTCCCCGTGACATAACCAACTGAACCCACCGGGTTTATGTTCCATCGCGAAGGTTTTGCTAAGGGGATTTTGTCCAACCATATTTCGCTATAATTGACCCATTAAGGCGGAATATTTCGGACTTAATTAAGCGCTGGTAAACATAACATCGTCAATGCAAGCAGACGTAATTACAAGGAAAACAAATTCGCCTGCTCCACATCACGGCGTGATGAGGTTACTCCACATCACGGGTGATGAGGTTACCCCACATCACGGGTGATGAGGTAACTCTACATCACGTCGTTATAAGGTAACACCACATCACGGCGTGATGAGGTTACTCCACATCACGGCGTAATGAGGTTAATCCACATCACGGCTTGATGAGGTTACTCCACGTCATGGCGTAATGAGGTTACTCCACATCATGGCGTAATGAGGTTACTCCACATCATGGCGTAATGAGGTTACTCCACGTCATGGCGTAATGAGGTTACTCCACGTCATGGCGTAATGAGGTTACTCCACATCACGGCGTAATGAGGTTACTCCACGTCAAGGCGTAATGAGGTTACTCCACATCACGGCGGAGAAAATGAACATTGCAAATGAAGATATGTAAACCGATGCCAATAATTCACTCGAATAGCAAGATATGAAATTAACAAGAGAGTTACCTGATTGAAGGAATTCAGTTATGGCTAATATTTATCTGAGGCAGTTGCTATATTTGGATATTTAATTGCTCAAAGCTAACCCGGTTGGCACTCACGTCCTTATATAAAAAACAATGATATAATTAAAAGGGCATGCTAAAATTAGTAACAGTCGATATTAAGTGTATAACTGAATAGAGCGTATTATACTGAATAGAGCGCTGGTAAACATCCCCTCGTTCCGAGCAGGTGCTAGACTTGATTACAAGCCGTAAGGAGGCTGCTCCGCATCACTGCGTAATGCGGTTACACCAACATCACTTTTTTTTGCTTGAGCTAGAAATGCAGCTTCAAATTAAGATGGTTTAAATATCTATCAATGATATAGAATATTCTGGCCATTTAAATGGAGTATATGTAATGATCTATCTTAAGCACAGAAAGATATTGCGGCGACAAATATGGCTGCTGTTAGATGCTCATTTTGTCACCGGTAATCGCCATTACCAGACTCTCATCTCATCTCACTCTCAGCACACATGAAGCATTACCTCATCGGGCCTCTTTCAATCATCCAACAACAAACGCTCCCTGCGTCAATATTTGGCCCATCCTGCTGGCTGATTGCTATATGTAACTTTGCATTCAATATCAATATCAGCCGTAATTCTGGCAATAATTAAATGAATGACTGTGTAGAAGGTGTTCTTAGTTTACTTCACTGTCTTAGCCTAATTTATGTTTAATCATCATTCTCTGTTCCTTCTTAAGTTTACCCACCTCCAATAGTGCAGGCTAAGTGCATAGCTGATAACAAAGACATCACAAACATCAGTCACATTGCAATAGATACATGATTGTGATATGCAAAGTTTCTTGTCCGAGAAAGCGATTAACAAGGTAATGCCACTTTGTCTGTGGTTCAGCAATACCGTCGTAATAACTAATAAAGCTGAATAGGGTGTAACAACTGACGATTCCTGTCGGTTCCCCCAGTATGTACTGAGGTTGTTCCAATAATAATACGTTATTGGATGAATTGGTCAAGTAAGAAACCAATAATTCAATATGATCTCGTTCTATCCATCCCACAGAGGCGACGTAGCTTTGAAGGGCAAAATAATTAGTTAGATAATGAATGGACTCCCAGAATACAAACCGCGAACAAACCGCCTAATCGCCCTGAAAATCGCCGATATATCTCGTCATTAGTGATAGCGTACTTGCGTCACTTATCATCAATTTCAGTCAGCAACATTTTGCAGCCAACGCGTCAGTGTGTTGATCAGGGTCTTTATATAATCATCACGAATAACTTTAAAATGTATATCGCAATTGCAAAAACTTATTCAACAATCAAATAAATAATTATGACGTAACTTAGCATCGAATGGACAAGCATACTGTTACTAATAGAATGTTGAACGACAACATTCTTTCTGTGCTTGCAACATAAGGTAAATACAGACTGACAAACTGAATCCATTAGTAAGATAATGAACAGCGAATACTGCATTATTTTATTGGTACACCCTAGATCGCATCCGTAGAGTATTCCATGGTAGTAATAGCTTCACGTCTGTAACTAATCGTTACCCATGTGAGTAACGCAGTTTTACATTCATGAACATCCGCAAGAACATGCAACCCTGCTGAACAATTCTTCAATAGTCATCATATTTAGCTCTGTCGGTATCATGATGTTGGCAACATATTATGAAAATGCTAAAGCTAGGACTGTACTCAAAACCACTCTGCCCTATTGAATTAAATTCGCGCCCCTTAATGTCAATATCGAAACATCTTTATAACTAAGGACCCTCACCATACACACCGAACGATGTTCCTGCTAAAATGTAGCAAAATTTAACTTACATTGTGCAGTCTTTATCACCAACTTCGTCGTCTTCAGCGTTTCCATATGCATGGTCATAACGCTACAGAATGATAAACAAAGATGAATGATTTGGTTGTCCTCTCTACAGGCACAACGCGTTACGGCCCATTCTAGTCCGATGAAGCATAAGATGTAATGCCAAATGAAATGCTATGTAGATCATTTCTGTCATGAGTGCAATTGGTGCAAACCACAACCAGCTAGCCACCGTAAACTAGTGTGATTAAATTGATATCAGCCAAGCCGTACAACCATGCGCTTATGGTAGCTAGCAAGAGGCGACTGTCACTCGACTATAACCTACGTAAAAAAGTAACAACGAAAGCAGGTATCGTTCTGCTGCAGATACTCTGACGTTGCCATGAGTGGAGTTGCGTGATGATTAGGTCGTAACGTTGCAATTATACATATGCCGTTGTTAATGAGGTGAAGAGGTAGAGGAAGGGGGGGGGGGAGTTGCAAGGCTTTGTTGGCGATACAATCCAATTTAATGAAGGTCTTACGCTCACTTCATACTCGCTGCCAGAGCAAGGGATCGTTTTGCAAATTATATTGTGGAACGTCGTTCTTCTGGTAATGTGATCACACCAATGGCGCCTAATTCGATTGACCAGAGGTGTGGAGCTTGTCGAAGCAAGTTGTGATTTCTATATTGCGCGACTGTTATATTGCATTTGTTCTGTGTTGGCATTTAGATCCGCTTAAAATAGGGACGCTTGATTAATCACTGGGTAGTATCCTGTAAGAAGCTCATTCAATCACCAGACGTACAGGGCTATTATTTGACGCATTCTCGAAGGGTAAAGGCTCAGCATGAAATATTGGTCTTGAGGTGCGGTTTTAGGGTGGCGATAAACTGTTCATTGCTGTAACGAAATGAATGCCGAATATTAGAACGATGAAGTGTGTGTAAATGATAGTCGCTTAAACTAGCGCTTTCCGAAATTTGCGCGAAACTTTCTATTAATCAGTATAACTCATGACAGTCATCAGTTGTCTGAGAATTCAATGAATGAAACATGTAACGCACTAGGCCAAGTTATCTTCTTTCTGCTTAAACTACTAACGTCAGATATTCGATATCAGCTATGCTTCAAATCACAGGTCTCTATGGCTCTCAGTTCATTATGACACGTAATCCATGGTTTGGTTTGGTTTGCTTCTTTCTTAACATGGACAAACAGATTTAGATGTTGAAGGCGGAAGACATAATTACGAGCAAACGTCTATGTATGGTAGTCGTTAAGATTACCTCAGAATAAGCAGCGTGGTTAGTCAGTCAAACATATGATCGACCAGAGTGTGAACTAAAGATGAGTTACCTCATAGCAATCGACCATGTTATGTACAAAGTTGAAACAACAGCTGATCGAGATGGATAACTGCCTTAACTTCATTTCATTAGGGATAACCAATGTAATTGAAATTAAAAAAAACTCGGACATGTTGATGCATCAATCACCACATCGGTAATTTGGAACACTTTATGCTGGATGTAACGCAATCAATCATATGAAACCATACACATATATAAGTATGATTATTACATGTTGTAGTGTTTATGCAGTCAATGCATGATAATCAACATTCAGATTGCCACAGTAAAAATGCCATCGCTGCAGATAAAGCCTTACAAGATATTACAATATATCATATTGATGCTGCATATTCATTGCTGCTGCAAATATAAACCACCAATTATTTGAGCTCCTGCTACACACGCCATTATATGCTATTATGGAAGGCAAGAGGTATTCGCAAAGAAGAGACTGTGGAACCAGTAGTCTACATAAATGCGCCCTCTAGCTAGAACACTTTGTGGCTCCATCTTGGTAGACATGAGAATCGTAAAGGTGAACATAGCAGTATTTAACGTAAGTTAGGTCGGTTCCGTGACAATCCTTGCCTCGTTTAATGTTTGATATATGGCACCATCAACTTGAATATCATACAACGCCGTTGGAAAAGTAGTGACGGTGAGTATGTCTTAGCCATTAAGCATTTCTCTGGAAGCATTCCCAGGCGTGTTAATATAACAGCACTGATTGTAAAATGACATCTTCTTGGGCAACATTTCACTCATGATAAAATATCACAAACGTGACAAGTCAGCTTTTTCGCTTAATGTCTTCAATGACAAACATCGATGACTAATGGTGTAATCATTCAATCACAATACAAGCAATATCCTGGCAATGAGTGCTTTTAGAATTGTTCTTTTAGCTTAAAGTGATGCACCGCATTGGCACGCAGTTACTCACATAAATGGTTGCCACGCAATTATATTCCCTGGTCATACATACCGGACTGTGCGAAACCGGCCCTAACTATAAGCGAGAAATATCATGATTGTTGTTGATATTATATCATATTAAACATGCATACAGATTAAGCAGTATTCTAAATGCTTGCCAGTGTTTGGATAAATCGTTAACAAAACTAACCCACACGGTTAGACTACCTGACGCCAAAATGGCGCTCCATAGAAATTGTGTTATGTCTCTTAAGCCTGTATATTGTTCCAGGTATAAGATAAATCGCAGCGACGACGAGAAGTCCATAGTGAACTATCATACTAATTGCTATGTTAACATCCAGTATTTCTCTCTATTGATTTATCGGATGCTCGTTCGATTATTTTTCAAGTGAGCATGTGCGCAGATAGGTTTCATTGTTGTTTATAAGCGTCATAAGAATGCTAATAGACTATCGCATATACACAAAAGATAAGCAGTAATTAGCAGACAGAAAAGGGTCCGCAAGTACTAATTAACAGCATTCGTTATCGAATAAAATAAAACCTATATTTTTGTGAACAAAACCCAGACAAATTAGCAGGTGTGACAGACCAAAAAAATTATAATAATCATTCAAGCACAACCTGAGTAGTGGGTGTAAAGCATTCACATCAGGCCGACCTATCTGTTCATGTAGGGAGTTAAAACATGCACTTCACAACAAATCAATAAATGCATATTCCAGGCCACGGCAACAAAGTCAATATATCATTAAACATGTATGAACATTGATGTTGCGACGTAGTTGACGTTGAGTATATCAGTCACTGCTTAACAAATATAGCCTATCTATATTATCAAAATATTTTTGACTGCGGACTAACCACATCTACAGATCGTTTATCACTAATTACAGGTTAATAACAACGGATCAAAATATTCTCCGGTGGTTCCCTGGATCTTCACATACTAATGAAGAGTGTTAATTTCAGATACTGCTTGTAAGAAAAAAAATATCCGAAGGAAAGGTTGACACAACTCTACAATGCACATTCAAAATATCACCGACGAGACTCGTATATAGATGTGTCAGTTGGATTAAATAAAAGAGTTATATAACCGCTGTAATCCTCAAATCTGTAGGGTAGAAGATATACACTGCGTCGAACAATTATTGCATATTACTAGTAGCATACCTTTGACCCATCCTATTACACACAGCTTTGACTACTGCAAAGAGATAATAAGTGTAGTATTGATGTTTAACGTCACTTTCAACAAGGAGGTGATATAGCGACGAGGATGGATGAGGATAATTGTGATGCATGGACAGCTCCCCTTAACTGCCAGCGCCCACTTGGCACAAAACCATTGCCAAGACAGGGCTGCAAAACCCACGCTGCTAGGACTAAGGTACAGCAAGGTACTATTGAGCTACCTGGCCGGGTGGATCCCCTTTCAGACCGCCATTTAACGTGATCATCCGAGACACAGGGACCCAGTTGATTACAACATTCTACACTAAAGTTGGTATGCGTTGTTGCACTTGCCGATGATTGATTGAACTTCGAGAGGCAGTTTGGAACATCCGAAATGAACAAAAATTCGAAACACCCGCACCCGATAATACTTTGAACAGAAATATGTAGAGCGTCTTCCCTACCGATAGTAAAGCATTGCAAAAATACCATGTTATCCTGGAATCTAAATTCGGACCCCATTCCGTTCCATGTCTAATGAGATATCGGGCATCTTGCAAGAAAAAACAAATGGAAATTACTCAAGTTGAGCGTCTTTGAGCCCAGGTCTCATTACATTTTCTGCATGTCTCTCTGCAATCCATTAGGTATTCAAGTGCATGCAGTTCAGTACTCAACCGTTGTGGATCTGATGCGAGATACACATAGTCATGCGCAATTGAGCATTGGCATATGAGAGGCGAATATAAGGCCATGGACGTAATCACTTAATGAAGGAGTAAGTTTGAACTCTCATTCACTGTTTAATCGAGTGTGGCGAGCCTTAAAAATAATCATTTTTCTCACTTCCTTTAGACAGCGTCATTATTTGCGATATCAGCCCACGCCTCAAATGACAAAACATATTGTCCATTGCATATATAAGGCATGGCTTATTTGCAATGTCAACATATAAATGAAACTAAGTGTGCAACATATACAATTGTTTGATTGCGTTGGTCTCTTGAATCATAGAATGAACCATGGTGGAATTGCAAGAAATCGACGTATCACTGCTTTTCTAAGGTGCATTTTGCTACATGTAGATGACACATTCAGTATTATTTTACCGGATGGTAAATGCAGCGAAAGCTTCAAATAAACACATTCATGGATTATATTGACTATGATCCTCACAACCAAAATGTCTTCACACCATATTTTACGTTTGCTTTGTTGTTTATGGAATTGTTTGTCCTTTGATCCGCTTTGTATTTACCTAAACAACTGCACTTCATGCAAGAACTCCTGTTACTTGGTGTCGAATTCTCGGTCAATAAACTTGACGCGAAGCCAATATAACCCGCTTTTGACAGGGCCAGGTGGCGTAACTCATTTGGTATTGCCCGGCGCTAGATATGGCAATTCAATTTAAGGTGATTACTTTATTTCACCAATATACCCCCAACATTGTTCCAGAAGTAAACGACACCATAGTTTGAAGCGATATACGTGAGTTTTTTATACAATAGTTGAGGATATATGTAAAAAGAACTGAGACAAATTAAAAGCCGACCAACTAAGATGATGACATATGTCTTATGTTAGAAACTCACGACGCATGTATCCCCATAAAGTAATAAGCATAACTTATTCTCAGTGCAAAACTCGAATATAAGGTAAATTAATCCCACACATAGGAAATGTTTCAGTAGAATGCGTTACCAAGACATGTGCATTGATAGTGTCGCCATGATGTGCCATTCATTGATTGTGCCGTCATGGTGTGCCAATCATTGATTGTGTCGTCAAGGTGTGCTATTCCTTGACTGTGTCGTTATGGTGTGCAAGTCATTAATTGTGTCGTCATGGCGTGCCAGTCATTGATTGTGTCGTCCTGGTGTGCCAGTCATTGATTGTGTCGTCATGGTGTGCCATTCGTTGATTGTGTCGTCATGGTGTGCCAGTCATTGATTGTGTCGTCAAGGTGTGCTATTCCTTGTCTGTGTCGTCATGGTGTGCAAGTCATTGATTGCGTCGTTAAGGTGTGCCATTTAGTGATTGTGTCGTCATGGTGTGCCAGTCTTTGATTGGGACGTCATTGTGTTTCAATTATTGATTGTGTTATCATGGTGTGCCAATCATTCGATTTATTGATCAGTTGAATTTCATTTTATTCTCATTTATGAACAGTTTTAGAAGCCATCCATCAGTCATACTTGTAACTGCCATGCACGCATGAAAATGATTAATTTTTGACCTGACAGTGGATGTCGAACATAGAAATGAACTACTTAAATATAACATTATGCTGGTAATGAGAGTTTGCCTAAAGCAGTCTTTGATAAGGCCCTTTTCTATCATTGCTAACACTAAGGAATTGCACATGACGGGAAGAAAGGGACGAAAGTATATTCTGTTTAGCAATAAAGAAATATCAGTCAGTTGCAAACAATTGACAATCATTTGTTATGGTCTCCTAGGAAAGCGCAATGTGCATAGCATTACATATATTGCCTATACCGAGCGGAAGCTGCATTTATTCTGTCACAATATTGTATCATTATAGACTGGACGAAGACAGAAACGAAGGGTATTACGAACACATATTTTATCATTAATCAAAACAAAATGAACAACTATCACTTGATCAATTACTCATGTTTCTCCAGCGAACAAGGGAGGCTCTAAAGCTTCCTCCCATGAAGCAGGCGGAACGTGTCGCTTTCATAGAGGTAATTAGCAGTCAGGTGGTCACTTCCGCTGCACTCGTGGTAACTTTTGAGCACTGCGCCACGGCCAGTAATGGGGCATCAAGTTAGGAATATAAATCAATGTAACTGATGTTGATTGAAGAATAATGTATCACACAGAAAATAGCAAGCAGTTTATATATATATATATATATATATATATATATATATATATATATATATATATATATATAGATATATATATATATATATATAGATATAGAGATAGAGATATATATATATATATATATATATATATATATATATATATATATATATATATATATATATATATATATTATATATATATATATATATATATATATATATATATATATATATATATATATATATATATATATATATAGCCGTAGCGGAGTTAGCCGTGGCCCCGTTGTGCTGGTTGACATCTGAATGAACTTAGCCACCATTCGTTTGTGTGACAGTTTTGTGAATATTTAACATTTCTGAATATCTCCACTGCAATCAAAAGATTTCATCTAGATATAAACCGACCACTTCTCCGTTACATTTTTAGAATGTGCTTTCGAGTAAGTGATGTATGTCAGCGGGACAGAGAAGTTGAAGGGTCTGATCAACATTGCAGTGAAAACATATATAGTTTGTGCAGCCTACCATACTCGCTCTGGCCATAAAATAGATGCACCCAACACGCAAACAAGCACCCATCGAAGGTGTACTCTAACCCACTAGCAGACACACAATTGAATAAATGGGACACACCAGTATACACGATGCCTAGCAAAATAGTACTACCTGCAAAATACTACCTTGTTTCTGGTTCGCCAGGGGTTCGAGAGGCCATGAGAAAATACCACATAGGAACCCCCAGGCACACTCGCATCCGAAATGGAGAAGAGACGTACACCCCAACGCCACAAACCAAAAAGTACTTTGAACACAACCGGGAGCTCCCCGACAGCCTAGAGGAAGGCATCCAGGCCGGCAAGTTTGGAGTAAGAGAAGCTCGAATGACCTACCGCATAGGCACAAAAACCTTTGCCAAGATCCACCAAGGCGAGATCGAAAAAGTGGTCAGCGCAGACAAGGTAGACCAAGCATTCAACGACCCGGCCCACAAATACACATCCTATTTGTTTCTGTACCAGGACGAGTGCGATGTTCCGAGGTACCACCATAGTGCACCTTGTCAATTTTCCGCGCCAGGTCCGCGAGCTGTACCAACTGATTTTGCACCACTCCTTTTGCAGGAGATACAACAGGATGGGCCGGATGTGTTGCATCCTACCCACACCAGAGGATGGTATACCAGAAGGCGAACGACACCACGACTGCAGGGAATCCTGCGGCGAAGAAGAGTGATACTCTTTTCTAGCCATGCAGACCATACTCTTTGGCAACACAGATCCCTTTTGCAAATGTGGCGTCTTCGACCACTGTAGCAAGAGCACTCGCTGGGTCATACATTCACTCGACTACAAACGAGAAGAACCCACACCACCACGCGAAAAACAAGACTGCAGAACAATTCAACTGCCAGAGAAACTACACCACAACAAGGCAATTTTGAATATAGAGAACAGAAACAATAGCTGTTTTATGTGGTGTATACGCTATGCAATTGCAACCAGGGTCTGCACTTGCAAAAGAGGAAAGGATTGTTTGTGGCATAGGATATAGGAAAAAAAGAAATGGGCCGCTCGTCAACCACAACCCAAAAAAAGGATAGAGAGACAGAACTGGACAGGCCACTAAATAGATGATAGCAGAGGGCAAAGAAAAAAAAAAGGCAAGACTAGAACCTACTCCATTTACAAGGGCCCAAATTTCTGCTACCCTTTTTCGGCTACCTCTTTTCGCCATCTAGCCTAGCGAGCCCTCCAGACCAATCTCCAACCAGCCTCCTCCAAAGCATCCAACACGATGCCAGCCAACCTGCTAACCACCCACCAACCAAACCACCAGACAACCCGCCAGCCCACTACCAGCCAACCAGGAAGCAAGCCGACAGCCAAGCCAGGAAGCAAGCCGACAGCCAAGCCAGCAAGCAAGCCGACAGCCAAGCCAGCAAGCAAGCCGACAGCCAAGACACAAACCACCTCCTCCAGGACTGCCAACTAGCCGTTAACCAACCTCTTCTGTATCGTCTTCCAATACCGTTTATTCCCTCCTCCACGTCTGCCACAAAGGCGTCCATCTTTCTCTCCAACCCATCCACCTTTCTTTCCACCCGCTGCAGAGTATGGAACAAATCGTATAGACTGGGCCCCCACCAGCTCCCATCCTGGAGGGGCCTAGGATCCTTATCTGGCCCACCAGAGATGACCCGCCCCAGCCCCAGCCCCTCTGCCAGTCTAGCGGACTCGTGGTTGGCTTTTGGTGGTCTACTATTTTGCCAGGCATCGTGTATACTGGTGTCCCATTTATTCAATTGTGTGTCTGCTATGGGGTTTGATTACACGTTCGATCTGGTGCTTGTTTGCGAGTTGGGTAGTCGGGTTCGTTGGCTTGGGTGGGAGAGAAGTACGGTGGTTGGATGTAGACCTAGGTTGGAGCGGCTGGTTCGTGGACAAACACGTGTACAAGAATGTATCCCGGTCCATGTATGCATACCACGACCTGCCTTTCCTGGTATGCCTGTGTGTGTGTATAAGGTGGCTCTATTTCTGCATCGATTTCTATATATGCATCTGGAAATAGGGTATTCGCCTGTTGGCTGGCTGGTGCTGTATATATGTGTGTGACTGGCGGTGGTATATGCATGGGTGGTGCTGCTGCGCCCGGAGGACGTTGGGGATTCCGGGTTGGCTATATATTTTGTGGACCTGTAGAAAGCTCAGATCGGGCCAGAACCCTCTCCTAGGTGTGTGTGTCAAGAGTCGCCCCCCGCTGTGCCCGAACCGCCACTCTCTATACTACTCAAAGGTCTAAAACTCACACTACACACAGAGACCAAACAAAAACACGCACCTCTATTCACGAAATGTAAAGTGGGTGGTAGGGCAGGAGTAATCGCAATCATGACACCATATTCGATTACCTGAAATAGCTGCTAGTGTCAGTGCCACAGATTAGCAAGCGGTACCAAGAACCTTAGCGTACGCTCAATCGGCCTCATAAGGTAGCGTTAGCGTTTCGATGGTTATTTTATTGTTTGCAGCTCGTATGATATTCAGGAGCAGAGATAGAACGAAAGTTGAGCTGCACGCTCAGACGCGCCTGATCGTGGTTTACGAGGGAACTTGGTCGGCGTCAGTGGACTAAATACTGTAGAAACTCAGCCTGCACGATCATCCTATGTATAAAACATTCCACTCACCGCAACTTTATAGCAGCCGTTCAAAGTCCCAGCGCTTATGTCATATAACTGGCGTGTTCGACTCTGGTTGATAGTTGAGGAAAACAGTTTCTTATCCATTCTACACTATCCGCACGCACCATGATAGACGCTGCTGTGATCGTGCTGTTGACGATAGTTTGTGTTCTGTTATTGCTGCTGCTCGCCTCTCTATATTATTTGTGGAAAAAAAGAAAGAGGTTGTTGAATATAGAACTAAATAGCAATGGCGTGACACAGGCATGTTGGTAATCAGTGGCTCTGTGGTGATCGCTTCCCTAATTGTTATACACGGCAATGGTCAGGCGGTGCTACCGTGATATAAACAAAAGCCCTTGGGAATACGGTGCTGACGTCACTGCGATTGATGAGGACGGGAAAACGCTTAAAAATAGCGGAAATAACAACAACAATATGAATTAATGTCAACGTTATCGATTGCCCGGATCGACCTTTCGAAAACAGTTCGTCTCTCACCGCGTCCGTTCCGTTTACTATTCTCGATCTCTAATGTCCGTGTTGTAGATGGTGATATTAGATTGTCAACGACCTTCTAGATCGAGGGAACTGGACGGGGGTAGAATTTAACATTTGTTGGCCTACCAGGGACATGTGACGGTCTCGAGCATAGAGTTTATAGCTTCGCTAAGCTGTGTGGGGATAATGAATTACATGACACACAACGCCGTCAACAGGCGACGATACTATGAAATCAACACAAGCACACGGGATTGTTGATCCAGCGTCTCGGGGTCGGCGACTGTTGAAGACATGGAGTCCTCTGATTGGCCGAAGCTTCCATGGCGTTGACAAAGCAACGCACACGGCCTAACAAGTAGTCAATAACATGGTTAAGTGTTTCGATGCGAGGAAGTAATAAATGAATGAAGGTGTGACCACAAAGGCTGCGTTTGACACGCCCTTAATAAAGGGGATATCTGTAATACACAGCCTCATTCCGTGGTATTCAAGCCGTTTGTTTTCATGAAGTGTTTGGCTTTGAATGATCATCACTTTATTTTTGCCAATGCATATTATACACGCATTAATAACTGTCCATATTTTTCGTGCAACTAGCTACAAATAAGCATATCCCCGCTAAATTAGCTTGATTAGTGATTTAATGTACTGGCACTTAAGTGTTTATAAACGTTTTTGTTGTATATCGTGCACCGTGTATGAATGAAAAATACGAAGACGTGGTGTGAATAATGTGCCTTTTTTATATAATTATATATTAATATCGTCACTGCATGGTACAGCGATGCGACATAGAAGGTCACGTATCGGGATAGCATTCGCCGGACAATATTTATCAGCCTCTCATGAGTGCTCAAATGAGCACAACTAACTAAGGGTTTTCTTGCACTGCGATCCATCATTGCCAATAAAAGTAGTTCTGTCCCGCGCAGGCCGGGAGTTAATGGGCTGTCGTTTTCATTACTAGCCCAATTCATCATTCATCCTCACCAACGGCTATTCCAGACATATCCATGGATGAGCTACTCTATTATATTGATAAAACGATACGCATTTAACCGATTATGTATTTGCTTAGGAAGCCGTAGGTGTGGAAGATATGTATTACTCTCATTGTTCATGAAGAATATAGTTTGCTCACATAAAACAATCATCATTACCCGTTATCTTGCCATGACGAACATGAATTTGCATAAGGACGTTATCGCACTTAAAACCGATCTTGCTCAGGGCGTTTCCTGTCCCGTAAACAACGCCAATCAAAACATACCCGTCAGTGATATGATAACAAGTACAATATACGGCCTCTGGGATTTCTTTAACCCTCCATGTTGGTCAAAGGCTAATAATCCTCTAATAGAAAACAAATGGCATTTCAGCTAAAGCTCCTAGTTCATTGGCCAATAGTTTTGCAATGGAATTCTTGAGCGGCTAAAGACTAGCTGAGTATTGTTCAAGATGGCTCTGCATCATTCCCTCTACATATCCTGCATAATTGCTTCTATCTCGTTTATTTCACAGGAATTTACGATGGGAGAAGACCTATGTTGCATACAATGACGGAGTATCAAATAAGCAAACCATATGTAGATGGAGTTTTGTTTTTGCACACCATGTACTCCCCGTTCTTGAATTTGAGAAATCTTAGAGAAAACCGGGGTCTTTAATTTTTGGCCGCAGCCTGTAGTCTACTGCTGTTGTGGTTAAAGTGTAGAGTAGTCACACAATACCTTACAAATATAATTCACAATTTGATTGATAGAGCTGGAGGTTAAATTGTGTCCATATTTAAATACATCAGTGAACTGGTCCAGTGACACATATATTAAGGCAGGCCAGGTTGCACAAACAATTTGGTGAACATAGTTACATATCAAACCACCACACAACGCATACTGACAGAGTCACATGAAACCACTGTTTTGGTGCAAATATGATTATCAAGCTATGGAAAGCCCCCAGGGAAAATGTTTGATATAGTGGAGACGTCTTGATGAGGTATTTGACTAGGGCATTGGAGAGGATGACATCTTCTAGTAAATCACTGGCTTTGCTGCCTGTTCAAACCAAGTTCTATTATATACCCTCTCACAAAAATTCTTTATCAGTCATTATTCATAAATACCACTTTCAGACTTCATTCATACGTTTGCTTGACGTTACTTAGTGTTTTTCTAAAATGCCGTGGTCAACTTAACTCTAACCACTGTTTTTGTCTCTCGGCTTCAACAAGTGGTGGATGATCACAGTGAGGGTACATTGGCATAAACATGGGGGTTACTAATATGGTTACTAATATTGCGTTAACATATGGCCGAGGTTATCCGTATTAATGTACTGGTCATTCTGTACTGGAAACACTTGGCAAACAAGACGACGAGCGCCGCTACCGCAATTATTAAGCAATAACGGTCGAGGTCGGGGACACGACAGCAATCGACAGCGAAGCC